>PVKB01000276.1:0-426223 GCA_004027205.1 Ctenodactylus gundi | reverse complement strand
ATTCATGATGCCGATTTCCCTGCTTATTTAAACACGAGCTTCAAGTGGCCCCACACAGGTCTCCTGAGGGGATGGAGCAGGAGAGCCAGCGTGTGCTCTGGCCAGCCTCTGAGGCACAGCTGGAGGGCAGGAGGCTGGAGCTCCTGCCCTTTCAACACCCCGCTGCACAAATACACACCAACCTGCAAGGGTTCACAGTTTGAATTTCATAGAATTGCTTCCTTGGTCTCTGTTTCTCTTTTCCGCTCTTTTTTTTCCCTGTACACCCACTCTGACCTCACTCTTTCTGCCACCCAAGAACACTGTCCAGAGGAGGGGTAATTACTAACTGGCTCAAACGCCACTTGCTCATGTCCCTACCACATCATCACTTTTCTCTACTTTTGGCATATCCACAATCAACTTCAAAAGTTATGTGGAATATACTCCTTAACGTACTCAGAAAAGACTCCCCCCAACTTACAAAATTGTTAGCAAAAAATAGAAATAAGAGATTGAAACCAGAGATTAGGAAAACAAAAGAACTATTGTCTCCAGTTTCTCCAGGAACTCTCCTTTTCCACTCTGCTTTCTCTCTGTGTTCCCTAAAAGACTCGGAAAGCCAAGACCTAAGCTATCCATCCTTAGTGTCATTTTTCAAAATCTGATTTCCTATGTTTAGAACAATGAAGTGATTCAACTTGGCTTTCTGCTTATGGATCCCAGGAAGTCTTATGTCTTAGAGGTAAAGTAAAGCATTAACAGGTCTCCCAAAGATTGTCCAGCCGGCTGCTACCCAAGAGCCCACTAAGAATCACTTGAGGATACTGACTGTGAGCTCTAGGCACAGAGATGAATCACTCATTGTTCCTACAGACCAAGCAGGAAATGTGTGGCCCTGACAAGCTTCCATATGGTTCTGATGCATACCCACGTCTGGAGACCACTCTAACAAAGTGTTGTGCTCCTTATCCTAGGACAGAGAGAATAGGACCTTAGTTAATTACAAGGATTCTGACACCATACTGCCCAGATCAAAACCCAGATGTACCTCTGATAACTTGAATGATCTGAGAAAGTTATTAACCTCTCTCTATGGATTAATTTTCTTTACATGAAATAGGTGGCATTCACCTCATAGGCCAGTTGTAATGACTAAATCGTCCAATGATGAGGAAATAGAACAGTCTCTGGCGTATGGTAAGGTTGTATAAGCATTTCCTACTAGCATAAAAGCCAGAGGTAAAACTGAGCTAACACAGGAACATCTTCAATGCAACCCATAAGGCCAGCTCAGGACATGCAAACCGGCAGTCAGTTGGATACTCAGTACAATTCATGATCTTTTGTTTTGACCAGCTAAAAATTAACAGAATCAGGCCCAGTGCTCCAGGCCAGTAACACCAGCACTCTAGAATTCTGAGGCAAGAGGAGTGCAAATTTGAGGCCAGTCTGATCAACTTAGCAACTTAGCAAGACCCTATCTCAAAGTCAATCAAAAATTGGGCTAGGAAAGTAGCAGGTAATAAAGTCAACATTCACAAGTCAATAGCACCCCTATACACCAAAAACAAATACAGTAAGAATGAAGCCAAGAAACACACTCCCTTCACAATAGCAATTAAAAATCAAACACTAAGGAATAAATACCAAAGAAGTGAAGGATCTATACTGATGAAACTACAGAACTCTAAAGAAGGAGATTGAAGAGGACTTTAGAAAATGAAAAGACATTCCATGTTCCTGGATAGGAAAAATTAATATTGTCAAAATGCCTCTACTTCAAAAATTGTTATGCAAACTCAATGTAATGCCAGTCAAAACAACAACAGAACTAGAAAAACAATGCTAAAGTTTACGTGGAACCAGAAAAGACACACAATTTCCAAAGCAATCCTAAGTAACAAGGGCAAAGCAGGAGAAATCACAATTCCACACTATAAAGCAACAACTATTAAATCTATGTGGTACTGGTACAAAACAAATAGGAAGACTAGTGGAATAGAACTAAGGATACAGAGACAAACCCAAGCACCCTCAGCCACCTGATTTTCAACAAAGAGGCTGAAAATACTTACTGGAGAAAAGAAAACATCTTCAATAAATAGTATGATGAAATGGTGTTGGGAAAACTGGATATCTACATATAGAAAAAAGAAACTAGACTTATATCTTTCACCCTGTACTAAAATCAAATCAAAATGGATCAAAGACCTAGAGATGTCAAAACAGAAACACTGAGTCTTCCGGAAGATAAATCACGTAAAACACTAGAAGACACAGGGATAGGAAAGGATTTCACAAACAGAACACTAACTGTGTAAGAAATAGCAGCAAAAAATCACTGAATGGTACTACATCAAAACAAAAAGTTTTGCACAGAAAAAAAGAGAAAAAAACAGGGTGAAGAGACAGCCCACAGAATGGGAGAAAATTTTGTAAACTGTCTCAGACAGAGGATTAACATCTAATACATATAAAAAACTCAAAAATCCCCTAAAACAAATAACCTCATTGAAAAATGGGCAATCAAAATGAAAAGAAACTTCTCAGAAGAGGAAGTACAAAAGGGCAGCAAGCACATGTGAAAAAGTGTTCTTTGACACCTTCGGCAATCAGAGAAATGCAAATCAAAACAACACTGAGATTCTGTGTCACTCCAATGAGAATGGCTTATATTAACAACTCAAAAAACAACTGTTGGTGAGGTTGTGATGAAAAAAGAACACTTCTACACTGGTGGTAGTATCACAATCTGGTTTGCTTGAAGGCAGTTTGGACATTCTTTAGAAAGCTAAGAATAGAAATCCCATTTGACCCAGCTATACCTCTCTTGGGCATTTTCCCAAAAGAACTAAAACCATAATATCACGGAGACATATACATATTCATGTTTATAGCAACATCATTTGAAACAGCTAAATCCTGGAAACAACCTACCTACCTACCAACAGAGGAACAGATAAAGAAAATGTGGTATAAATTCATAGTGAAATATTCTGTAGCCACAAAAAAGACAGATAAGAAGTATTTTCAAGAAAATCGGGTCACCTCAAGTCAATAATGCTCAGTGAAATGGACCAGACACAAAAGACTAAGTATCACACGGTATCTCTCAAATAGGAGTGCACGGATAAAAGGATCTTAACGTAAGATAAAAGGTAGGACGAGGGGTGATGGATGGCTAGGAAGTGGAAGAGATACTGAGAGTGGGAAGGGGAAAGAAAGGAAACAGGTAAGAGGGAGGGAAAAATGGACAGAAGTCATATATATGGGCACAAATTCCCTAAGTTGTATGTAATTAACATGCTATTGAATCTGTAGTACATTCATATTTAAATAAAAAAATGGCTGGGGATATAGGAGAATGCAAAGGCCCTGGGCAGCAGCCTCAACACCGAAAATAAAATTTTTTTTCAAATGTCAACTTGAATTACTTTTACAGAACACACCAGTTCAAATTAACCACTATCGGTTGTCGTACGCCCATCTGCCTGATTTCACTTCAGTGAGTTATCAACCTATTTTGTGAATTTCTGACATCTAGAATATGCCACAGGATCATGTTTTGCTGTCACCCTGGCTTCTTTGTGGGAAGATGGCCTCTTAGGTGATGTGGCCAGTGTATGTCAGTGGTGGGGTATGATGGTTAAGCTTGATTGCGTCATCGTGATTGGCTTGGGAGCTTCCCAAAGGATTGACAGAGCACTCTTCTGGGTATATCGTATCTCTAGGTGCATCATGCAGGTATGACCATGGGTACTATTAATATATCTGGTCCCTCACCCTTTCCCTTCTGGTACTGTTCCCATAGCAACCATGACCTAAGCAGCTTTTGTCCACCAGGTCCTTTGGCCATGATCTTTCACACTTGGAGCCAGCTGGTCATGTGCTCCCTAAAACATGACCCAAAGTAAACTTCTCCTGTAAGCTGTAGGTGTCTGACATTGTGTCCAGCAACAGAAAAGCTGACAAATAGCTGTGAGGCAGCACACACCCACAAGGCTGTTACTCCGTGTCACTTTATTGTGGATATGTAGCAGAAAGCAACTGAACTTCTAAGGGTCCTTAATCCAGATCTTAACTGTTGTCTCCAACATAAACAGCCCTGGATTATATGTCTATACAGCCTATACTATGGTTTGGATATGATTTCAGCTTGTTTTCCCAGTTCATAATCAGAAGTTTGGTCCCTAGGGTGATTACATTGGGGAACAATGGGTCTCTAAAGGATGGAGATTAGTGCGAGGTCCTTGAGCCAACTGGGACACAGTGGGACCTCAGCATCCTTGGCTTCTTGTCTGGTGACATGAACTCGCTTTCTAGCACACGCTTTTACTGTGATGCTACCCTCTGTCAGAGGCCCTCACCAAAGGCTGAAGCAATAGAGCTCTCTGATCTTGAACTTTCAGTTTTCAAAACTGAGCTAAGTTAATCTCTTTCTTCAAAATAAATATTCTGCTTCAGGATTTCATCATAATAATGAAAAAACAACCAGTGTAACCAGGGACCCCCATATGCAAACTATATAACAGGAACATGAGGTGTCCCTGAGGATCACTGGCTCTTACTCAGAGGTGGTCATAGGTTTGCTTTGGGGTACAACCCAGGATGATAAATCCAAGCTTGGAACTCCAGCCAGCTTCCCCATATTTTCTCTAACATGCATTGTCTATGGGACTTTTTAATTGGTTTAGGTAGCAAAATCTGAACACATTCACATATTGGTCCACATTTATCTGAACTAACCCATTGGTCCAGGCTTATAACCCCAGTACTCTAAGAGGCTGAGGCAGGAGGATTGCAAGATTGAGCCCATATTGGGCAACTTAGCTAAACTTAGCAAGACTGTCTCAAAATGACAAATAAAAAAAAAATGGCCTACACATGTAGCTTAGAGTACAGGATATGGGCTCAATTACTGCTCATGATGTGGGTTAAATGATGTGGAAAATTTTATAGTACAAAGTATGAATAAAAACTACAGTGAATGTTTAAATTAAAAATTGATTAAGTAAAAAACATATCACCACAGATACCCCTCAAAATGCTTCCCTTAACTTTAAACACACTTCTCTCCTCGTTCTTGCCACTCTCTGAAGGAGTTCTCACAGTTATCTTTAGTGGGGGTCTGTTCATGACTGCTTGATGTCCTGAATCAATTCAAAATGTTTACAGAAATGTCTGCCAAATGAAAAACTTACTGTGTGTCTCCACCTATCTCGTTCACCAGATCTGGCACTGTGTACAACTTGTAACTCTTCCTAAAAGTCAAAATGCCCATGAAAGGTAAGCAATTTGAATCAGTTTAGTTCATCAAGACAGCTACAACGGTGCAACTAAAAACACTCAAGAAAGAGAACTTCCACAATCACTGCAGAAGGCGGTAAGACTGACAGGATGAGTGTCTTTGAAGAGAAGAGTCTAGTGAAGGGGGTTAATGACAATGTGCCTTTTATCATTGATATATGTTATTTTCACCATCACCATACTGCTTGATCATACCTATATGCTGAATATGCAAATCGGTCAGGCCTGGCTTCATTTCCATCTCTAGCACAAACTAAACAAGGCTCTTAATCCTTTTGTGCCTCTCTTTTGAAAATAATAATAGCTGCTTCACAGGGTTGTTGTAAACACGAAGTACTACATCTAAAGCACTTAGCAAAGTGCCTGTCACATAGTAAACACTCAGTTAATGGCAGGTATTAATAGCATTATTATTAAATGTTCCCAGTCAGTTTCAAATCACAGTGGTTTTCATTGCCCAGTTATTTACAGGCATCAAAGCAACTCTCAGACACAGAATTTGTTTGGCTGGCTCTTTTCCCTAGGGACAGGCAATTAAAATCCAGATCTAAAGACCATACCCTGCCTGCCCTTGAACTGCCATCGTGCCACATTTCAGAGCTGTTCTTGGAAATTAGTGTTAATGAGCACAGAAGAAAGGATCTTTTTCTCATATCATCACATGGCAGGGGGTCCTCTTCCCGGACACATTCCACAGCTGACAGCAGCATTCAGAAACAGGCACACCCCTTGTTACCAGGCAGGCAGATATATAAACAGGCTGGCCCTTAGCAGCATCCCCGGCTCTGACTTCTGAATCTGTCGCTGATGACTGCCAGGAGGCCTCACTCTGTAAATGTATAAATATGCAGCATGGATATATGAGCATTGAATCCATTCTCACTCCTGCCAAAGCAGGCATGGAAGCCAGAAAATACCACATTTCCTGGCTGGGCCAGGGACACAGACCACACAGCTGAGGCCATAGCAAGATCAAGAAACAGCTGACTGGTAGAGAAAATGCCTTCTTTTGGCCCTTGCTGCAGTTTGTGTCTTGGGTTCTACAGTTCTGATTCTTGTGATTCTTCTTTGACACTGAGTACTGAGCACTACTGCAAATTCATTTGTTTGTATGATGTTCAATAGCCCGAGGTGTCTGGTGTTTGTATCTATTTAAAGATGAGGAAACTGAGCCTCTGAGGCACTGCATTATTTGCTCAAATCACATGGCCATCAGAAAGCAAAGCTGAGCTCTGAGCTGAGCCAGTGCTGTGATTTTAACTACAAAGTTGGGCTTTCGCCTTCTGAAATCCTAAAAATATTTGTTTTACAGTCTTTGTTGTAAAAACTTCTGTTTCAGGTACAATATTGAAAAGTGCTTTGCTAAAAATGATAAACTGCAACAGAATGATTGTACTGTATACATTAATAACTTGTTATATTTCAATACACAGTATGTATTTAAGTTTTATCATAGAAATTGACATGTATCCTACTATTAAAGAACAGTATAGGTAAGCAATATAGAGGCCCATTTTGTTATTGATGGTGATTCAGTATTGATATTAGTGGAACCTCTCAATAAGTCAATATTATTTTTACTTAAATACATTGACAGTGCAGACTGAGCCTTTTAATGTGAAGTGTAGGATAGCTGTGGAATTAAACTGGTTATTAAACTGCCAATAAATTTTAGTCTATTATTATAATAGGATTGTAGACTTTCATTCATGTTGTTGTTGGTGACATAAATTTTGATCGTGATTTTTCAATATATGCCAATAATTTGCTTTTTCTTAGACCACATACAGTACTGTAATCTATTTCTCCCTCATTGAAAAGTGGGGAATAGCAGGTAACTAGTGGAAGTTTGGTCACTGACAAAAATCCCTAAAATTAATAGCTGAGTAAGCTAAAAATAGGCATAAATATTAAAACTAAATTAACTCAATGAAGTTCCAAGGAAAGACATAATCTAACAAAAAATTCCATGGTACAGACAGAATTTTTTGACATTACCTGTTCTACAACCCACAGCAATATAGTTACAGGAAAATGAGGCAATAAATCACTTGCAAAAATGCTTGATTCTAAAGAAGCTGATATCTTGAGCTTTGAAGCTCTTGAACCTATAGGAAAGGAGGTCAAAAAACAAATGGACCTATTGACCAATTACAGCAAACAAGATATACTTTTAAAAATGCAAGAGATGCTCAGGGAGTTCAAAGAGAATTTAATCAAATAACAGTCTTAATGAATAAACAACTTAATGATTATACAGAGGACACAAGCCACAACGCATGGTGGCACATGCCTATAATCCCACCACTAGGGAGGCTGTGACAGGAAGACTGCCATGAGTTTGAGGTCAGCCTTGGCTACACAGTGAGTTCAGGACCAGCCTGGGCTACAAAGCAAGACCCTGTCTCAAACACACACACACACACACACACACACACACACACACACACACACACAGAGGTATATGTATATGTGTATATATTACACAGAGGACACAAACAAAAGGATAAGCAAGGCAGTGCAAGAAATGAAGGGATATTTCAGTAGAGAAACAGAAAGACTGAAAAGATCCCAAGCTGAATTCCAGGATATGAAAAACTCATTCAAAAACATTAGAAATTGGTTCCAGCATTATGAGGTCAGATTATCAGATCTTGAAGATTAGGCTGGTGAATTGACCCATATTGTCAATAATGACCAAAAACAAAAAGACAAGAAAGTGCCTGAATGCAACAGCTGATGCATGACTCAAAGAAAAATAACTTCAGAATTATGGGACTACAAGAGAAAATGGAAAACAGCACAAAAGGTATAAAGAGTATGTTCAACGATGTTATAGTGAAAAATTTCCCAAATCTAGGAAGAAAAATTAACACGGAGCTAATGCAGGTATATAGAAAGCCAAATAACCCAGATCAGAACAGAGGCTCCCTATAACACATCATAACTAAAATCCTAGACACTCAGCATAAAGAGAGAATACTAAAAGTTGCAAGAGAAAAGCAGAAAGTAACCTACAAAGACAAACTCATCAGAATAGCTGTGGATTTCTTCTCAAGACAAACCTACAAGGCCAGGAGATCACAGAGAGAAATAATTCAAGTTCTAAAAGGAAGTTAGTGCCAACCCAGATTGTTATACCCAGCAAAATTATCCTTCAAAATATAAGAAGATGTTAAACTTTTCTGTGATGAAGAAAACATAACTAAATTTATGACCACTAGACCAACACTGCAGGAACTATTTAAAGGAATCTTAGAGACAGATAGGGAGACTAACAGTACAAAGAACCCAGTGAAAAGGAAACCTCAAAAAGTGAATGCTCTAACAATAATTAGAAAAAACAATCAACACTGAAGCATCATAATGATGACAGAAGGTAGCAAAAGTACCACTAAAATAATGCCCAATGTTAATGATCTCAACTCTCCTATCAAAAAGGCATACCACCAGAATGGATCAAAAAACAAAAACCAACAATTAGTTGCTTTTAAGAGATGCACTTATCCATAAAGAAATACAAAGACTAAAAATAAAAGATGGACACTAATACTTTATGCAACTGAGCCCAGAAAAACAGAGATAGCTACTCTGTTCTCAGACACAGCATATTTCAAGTTAAGAAAGATCAGAGGAAACAAAGATGGATATTATATACTGGTTAAGGGAACCATTCAACAGGATGAAGTCAAAATTATCAATATATAACATTCCACACACATTGGGGTACCCAATTTGGAAAAGCAAAAATTACTGAACATGAAAGGACTATTAAGGTTTGGATCTGGAACATCTCCCAAAAGCTTCATGTATTTGGGTGTAGTAGGATACCTACAAAACTGTTTGCTGTTGGGTGGTGGGGCCTGGCTGGAAGGAGTAGATGCTTGGCATTTGATCTGGAGAGACTGTGTCAACTTGTTGAGATTGAGAGGTGCCCAGGGAAATATTTTCATGTGTGTGTTACTGACTTGTGGGCCAGCAAGTCAAGGAGAGGCAACCACCCTGAGTGAGGGAGAGGGGTGGGCCCAACTGACAGACTGAACTAGATAAACGAAGGAAGAAGAAACATTGTTATAGCTTCTTCCTGGGAAAGCGCTGGTCTCGCCTGGGTTTCCAGATATGACTTGCTCCTCACTTGCTCAGCTTTCTGTCCACAATGCCATGAGTATCTTTCTATCTTTCTAGCCTCTGCCATGTGCTTCCACTGTTGCTGATTGCCCATGCATGAATGGACTACATGAGGCCTTTGAAATTGTGAGCTAAAATAAATCTTTCCTCCCCTAAATTGTAGATATTGGGTATTTTGTCCCAGTAAGTAACTAAGACAAGTGGTAGGAGATGCACTGAAAAACTAAGCCTGAATACAATTACGGTAGAGGACTTTAATACCCCACTATTAAAGACAGGTCTACCAGACAAAAAATTAACAAAGAAATATTACAGTTAAATCAAGCTATGAAACAACTGGACTCAACTGGTATTTAAAGAGTGTTCTATCCAACATCAACAATATACACTTTTTTTCTCAGCAGCACACTGTACATTATCCAAGACAGACCATATTTTAGGCCAGAGGCAAGCTTAAATAAATACAAAGGAATTAAAATAATTCCATATGCTTTCAGATCACAGTGGAATAAAACTGGAAATCAGAGTGGAATAAAAAAAAAGAAACTACAGAAACTATATAAATACATGGAGACTAAATAATATATTATTGAGTAAATAATGAGTCACAAAAGAAATCAGGGAAGCAATTACAAACTTCCTAGAGTCAAAACAATGGAAGTACATCATAGCAGAACCGGCGGACACAATGAAGGCAGCATGAAGAGAGAAATTTATAGCACTGTATCTAGTTTCTCCTGCCCTATTATAAGTTCACTAATAGTCTCTTCAGTTGCTGTTAAATCTGTTCATTATGTTCTTATTTTCAGTTTTATTTTTCAGATGACTTCAACATCTTTATATTTTTATAGCTTAGAGGTACTTGTTTTATTTCTTTATACTTAGTTTATTTATGTCTTTATAACCAATGTTTTAATGAAAATAGTTAAGATAACTGTGTCATAGTCTCTACTGAATAAACTCCAGCACCTGTGGGTCTCTTTCAGTTGTATATTATTTCCATAGACGCTGGAGCATGATAATAGTCCAGTCAAGCGTCTTGTAACCTTTTATTGCTTGCTGGACACTTTGTTGGGAAAATTGCAGAAATAACTTGAGACTCAGGATATTCATTTTTTATGACACTTCTGAGTAACTCATAGATTTATAATGCTCTGGATTATAGTTTGTACTTTAATTTTAGGATGGTTCCCTTTAAGTTTGCAACCTAGAAAAGAGATTTCTTTGCCAGAATGTCTGCTTTGATGAGTACTTAACCTTGGTTTTTTGTTTGTTTTGTTTTTAGCCACATGAATCTATCTGTTGCACGTGCCTGTCTCATAACAGCATCTCTGATTCATATTTTCTATAATAAGACCAAGGGTCATAATAGAGAAAATTCTCCACATTTATACTGGGCCCGCCATCTACACCCTGTGTAGTTTACTCAAGGCACCTGCTCCTTAGCACTTCAAGGCAGGCAAATGCCTTCTCTCTGGCTCATATCCCTAAGTTCCATCCTCTTTGTTCTTGTTACTATTAAAGCCCTAATCACTGATGTCTTTAAAAAAATTGCTTTTACCAATATGGAGATTGCTTGCAAGGCTGAAAATAAGTATTTCATTTGATCCAGTGATACCTCTTTTAGGTATCTTTCCAAAGGAGTTAAAAGCAACGTATAATAGAAATACATGTATACCTGTTGATAGCAGCACAATAGCTAAACTGTGGAAGACATTGAAATCAACAGACCAATAGGAACAAAAATTGTGGTTTATGTACACAGTGGAGTACTACTTTCTATAAAGACAGATAAACTTGAGGCTTTTGTAGGTAAATGAACACAACTTGAGACCATCATGCTTAGAAAAGTGAGTCAAACTCAGAAGATAAAATAGTGCATGGTTTCCCTAATATGAGAAGCCCAGAAGACCAAATGGGTGTGACAGTGGGAGTTGAAGTGGGGGGGGGGGGATAGAAGAGGGAGCCAGAGGGCCAATAAGGGGGAGGGGAAGAAACTGTAACATTGTCATGATATATATGTGCACAAAATCCTCATGAACAATGTAACCATGGTATATCACTGTTGTATTTACTAATATGTATAAATAAATACTGGGGAAATTGCTGTTATACATTTTCTTCTTTTCTGTGGGAGGGTTGGTTTAAATCTTGTACCATTAACAGAAACTACAAGTTCTTTTTTTTTTTTTTTTTTTTTTGAGACAGGGTCTCACACTATAGCCCCAGCTGGTCCTAAACTCACTTTGTAGCCCAGTCTGGCCTTGGACTCACGGCATGCCTCCTGCCTCAGCCTCCCAAGTGCTGGGATTACAGGCGTGTGCCACCATGGCTGGCCCTATGTGGTGCTGGGAAATCAAAGTCAGGGCTTCTCGCTTGCAAGGCAAGCACTTTAACAATGGTGCCATTCTTTCAGCCCAGAAGCTACAAGTTCTTCACATAGGGTTGTTTATTTTGTAATCCTTTTCCTGTTGACATTTTTAAACATATTTAAAATTTCAAATGTTAACATTTCTTTTAAAACAGAAAATCTGGCAGCTTTGAGCCCATATATTAACAAGGCAATTACTGGAGAGTAGTGAGTATTCCCAAAATTCCCATCATGCTCTGTGGTTCCAAACTTGCCCAGATCTCATTTCCTGCCTGTCTCAGTGGCATCTGAATTTGTTACCACTGAATAAGTGATAATGGAGTAAATCACATAAGATTTTGATATTAACGACTACAGGTTTTATCTGGATAATTGCATATCCAAAAATCTAGGCCATTTTTTTTTCTTTTTCTGACATAGGGAATCTCACTGTGGGGAATTTGAGGATTCCTGTAGAGTACTGGCCAATTGTACAAAAAGCCCAGAAACCATCTGGGGAAGAAAGACACTGAAACTCTCCCCACCTTATTCCCTGTGATGCAAACGCTCAGCATGGACAGAGCTGCACAAGACCCAGGCATAGAACTGTCGTGTACAGACTGTGACCACACAACCCTGGGCTTGCGGGCCATACTGCTGCCTGCAATGCTGTGTGAAGGAAGCTGCAGAGCAGGGACACCAGGGCACAAGGTCCCATCTGGCAGGGGAACTCCTACTGAGTAGAGCGCTGGACCCTTTCAGCTTTTTGTCTGTGTCATCAAATACTTGAGACAAGCTATTTAAAGGAGGAAGGTTTGTTTCGGATCAATGCTCAGAGGCTGCAGTCCACGGCTGGCTCCAAGGTAGAAGCATCATGTCAGAAGGAGACAGCAGAGGAAGCCACCCACCTTATGGCTGCCAGGAAGCTGGGGAGGTGGGGCTGGATAGAGCAAGAAATGGGAAAAGGGGTGAGGGACAAGAATATACCTTTTCAACTCACACCTGCATTGACCCACTTCCTCCAACCAGACCCTACCCCCTAACAGCACATTCAGGTACAACTCATCAATGAATTAATTCAGTGATGATATCAACACCTCCATGAACATATGGGCTTTTGAGAGGGGGACATTTTTAATCTAAATCATAACAGGCTCTCCTCAACCATTTAGAGGAATTGCCAAAGCCTAGGCAGAGAGTTACCATGGCCAGGTGGTGGAGGCCCAGCATTACCCTGGGTGGCAGAGGGGGGAAAGGGGGGATAATACTGCTTCTCTATGGAGTCGACAGGCTCTCCACACAACCATTACCCAAAGCCCACTGATGTAACTAGTTACAAGCAGCATCGCGGCATTGACCAGCTTCTGGAAGACATAGCCTCTTAAGAGAGAGCTAACCCCCTAGCAGGGATATGGAGACGTAAGATTGAGCAAGAGGTCTAAAAGAGAGACCTGACCTCCAATATACTAGAATTGGGCGCTTAAGGCTTACACTTGAGAATACTCTTAGGGGACGGCTTTGTTGTTAATTATATTCCCAGCAGAAAATGGCCACCCTGAGTCTTCCAGTTTATCTTTCACAGATGGGACAGCATCCTCACGTTGTTTAGTGGCACACTGAACAGCATCCTAGTTAAGACAACGGGCTCTGAAATCAGAGACTAGATTCAAATGCCAGTTACACAGAAACAAAGCACTATTCAAATCCTCAGAACTAGTTTTCTTACTTACAAAACATGAATAGATAGCGCATGTATGCATACAACTGAGTTACGGTATGAATAACATAATGTGTGTGAAACCCATAGCACCCTGCTCAGCCCATAGTACAAGTTAGCAATGACATATGCTAATGAACATTGTTATTACTATCCTTGAAGACTCGCTTGCTAGGAGAGTGGGGAGATGTGACAGGATCACCGCATTCTGGCCCAGCAGGCTGACCTTCCCCACGGCTCCTTTATCCATAAAATGAAGTTTATGTTATCTTTTCTGATGGAAGATAAGATAAAAAGATTAAGAATGTCAAGAGTGTCCTCAGTTCTTTGAGGGAAAGCCAATCAAAGCCATTTACATCAGAGGTAATATTTGAGATGATCTTAGTCTGGGAAGCCAGCTTTCTTTTTGGCTTGTGTACAGGGGTCCCAATATCCAGGTGGAAGAAATACAGTCCGATGACAGTTGGAGAAGACCATGCTGAGAACAGAGGGAACACACGTCAGAGCACTTGGCACATGTTCCTTAAGGGTGGATCAGTTTCTAAAGCAAAAGCAAGGAGCTCCACAGCAGCGGAGTCCGCGAGGACTGATACAGTGAGCAGAGCAGAGAGGAAGAATTAAACAGCAGGTGCAAATCAGAAGGATGAAGAACTTTGCTGTGACAGCCACCTGAGTCTTATGAAGGAGGCAGCTCATCAGGACAGTCAATACCAGGTTCTGAAAAGATGGGAATGAACCCGCTACACCAAGTTTATTCCCTGCAATATAATGATTATCAATGGAACACATTGTTAGCAAATATTTTATGAATTCAGTTTTATCAAAATAAAAATCACGTTCTTTGACTTTTAAGACTCAGCTGCCATATAAAGCTTTAAATGTTTAAAACAACTGACCTTTTCCAAGTTGTTGAAGTTGTGCTAGACTACCTACTTCTGAATTTAGAAAGGCTTAGTGTGTTGGAAAAATCAAATTAAAACGTCCCTTCATTCAGAGGTTATTCTGAATCTCTCAGCTCAACTAGGATAACTATGTGAGGAAAACAGTCTCATGCTGCTGAGTTGATACTGAGGTAGGGTTTCTATGGAGACACAAAGAGAAACTGATTTTCCTGTTTCCTTTTTTAATTAACCTGAGAAGCAGGAAAAGGTCTTCAAGACCTTGGAAATTTTTTTCTAGGTTATTGTCTATACTTTTGGTAATTTTCCAGAAAGGGCAGAGAATAGCATAGGCCAGATAAGTTTCCAGCTGCATTTTGGTTGGGGTCGTGTTAGATTTATCTGGTCTGGAATAGAAGTCAATCCTGCTAAGCAGAGGTTGAAATAAGGTCATCTTTAGCAAAAGTTTAAAATTTTTATGTTACTTGTCTATTTATTTATTGCTATACTGGGGATTGAATCCAGAGCCTTCACACTAAGCTACATTCCCAACCCTCTTTTTAATTTTGTTAAAGTTTAGATAGGGTCTCACTAAGTTGCTAAGTTGCCCAGGCTGGGATCAATCTTGGAATTCTCCTGCCTCAGTTTCAGAGTGCTGGGATTACAGGCATGCACGTTAAACAAAGAAATCGCCCGTGGAGCTCGTTAAAATGCAAATTTTGACTCAGAAGTCTGAAATAGAGCCTGAGATTCTGCATTTCTGAGCAGCAACTGGCTGATGCTGATGTGACTGGTCCAAGAATTACCTTTCAGAGAGCAAGAGTTCAAAGGCATGCTAGAAACAGCATAACATACACCCGCTTTAAAACTTTTGATCAAATCTTATCCATTAAAAGGAAAGTGAATTTGGAATGACTACAGATTCTGAACAATGCTATGGAAGATGCCATGCTAACAGGAACGGGAGCTCGATTCATTAATACACAGAAATGCCCTCTTAGGCAAAGAAAGCACAAAACGTACAGCTGGAAACCTTTACATGTTTTTAAACCTTAGAAGTTGTCTATATACACACAAACAGACATGAATACAAATGTAATGTAATTTTACTACAAAATATATTGTTCAGCCAAACTCATTCTTATGTCTATGTCACTAAATGTAATCAGAAGTTATGCATGACATGCCATACACAAAATCCTGTAGGGCAAGAACCCACATGTCGACCCTTGGGCCAAAACTCAGGCCTTGGGCCACACTTGGTTTGGGTGCAATCCATGGTTTGGGTACAAGCTATGAACAAAGAATGGCTTCTGTGTTTTCAAATGGTTTTTTAAAAATAGTATTTTGTGACATGTCAAAGTTATTTGAAATTCAAATTTCAGTGCCTATAAAAATAGCTTTATTAATTAGTTCATGTATAATCTGTCATTGTTTTTGTGCTGTAATAGCAATTGAGAATTTGCAGCATAGAGTGTATGACTAGTGTTACAGACTGAATTGTGTTCCCCCACCAGTTGGATTTCCAACTGCCGGTATCTCAGATATCTTTATCAGAATCTTTAGGAGGTGGGACCTACTGACAGAAATACTGAGACCTCAGTATTTTCTCCTGTCCCTTTTGACTTCTCATTTTGAAGTGAGCAGCTTTGTTGGGGCACACATTCAAAGTTATGAAATACTATGCTGTCTAGATCTAAAAGCAGCAGAACAACACAGCCGAAAACAGAAAACACGAAGACTATGAGCCACCATAAAACTTCACTTCTCCTAAGTTGGCTATCTTGTATTTTGTCACAGACAAAGAAAACTAACACAACTGGCACAACTGGTATCCTCACAAAAAGTAGACATTTTTCTTTTTTTTTTTTGTAGTCACACACATAGAAGGAGGACAGTATAAAGAAACAGAGGAAAAGACAGCTATATACAAATCAAGAAGAGAGGCCTGGAACAGATCTTTTCCTTATGGCCCTCGGAGGAAAATAATCCTTTCAACATTTTGATCTCATGCTTCTATCCAAAACTGTGAGACAATAGGTTTCTGTTACTTAACCCACCCAGCCTATAGAGCTTTGTTATAATAGCCTAGAAAACTAATACATCTAGCAAAGCCTAGACTATTACCAATCAGACCTCTGCAGAAAAAGCTTGCTTATCCTGCTCTGATATTTGTGTCCAACACTTTGAAACTAGCAAGCACATGCCTCGTGACCACCAACAGAGACTCCAGAAATTCTTTTCTATACCTTCCCTTCATCTCACACCTATTCTAGCATTTAAATGATTATCTCTAGCATATGTGCTCAGATTAGCCTACAAATAGCACAGTATCTTGGGTAACAGGATCATTAAACAAGCCCAACTCAGCGCATCCTGCTCCAAGCCAGGAAGCCAGCAAATTTGTTCCACACATTCCATGAATGTAAGGGTCCTGAAGGATGGGAGGAGTTAGAGGAGGAGAGCAGGAGGAGGCTAGAGGAGAATCTTCCTTTTAACCCAATATAGTATTCCACTGCATGCCATGGCACAATGGCCTTGGTGTCCCTCTTGTGTGACCTAAGATTTTAGAAGCTGTCAATTCTCCTGGTAATTCCTCCCACAGATCCATCCAGTTGGCTCTGTAAGATGTTAATAGAGGAGGAAAATATAAAACAAGTTAATTCCATTAGAAAAGTAGTTGTTAATTAGTCATTTTTATGTAAACAGAAACTGGTCTACAATGTTATTAACCAAAATAATACCAAAATAATAACGTTAATGACAACTAACATTAAATGTTCAGCATTTATTCAAGATCCAGGCACTGGGAAAAACTCTTTCTATGAATAATGATATAATCATTAGCCCAACCTTATAAAATAAATGCATTTTTACTCCCCATTTGATAGAGTAACTGAAGTTTAGGGAAAATAACTTGCCTAAAATCACAGAACTAGAAAATGGCAAAGATATTTGATTCTAAAATCCAACCTATAAATTCTAAAAGCCAACCACAATCTTGTTGGGAGCTCCCCTCCAAATTTTAGTCACCTGAAAAATTGGCAGTGGTTTTCTTTCTTTCTGTGCTAAGCATGCTTACTTATTCCAATACTTTGACACTAAAAGGGACTTCCCCGCCCAGGGTTAGATCAACTTTCGGAATAGTCAACAATACACATAAAGGTGCCTTCACATGAAAGGCACTTTCTTTATTGGCAGTCACAAGACTATCAAGCCACAATTTTCCATCCTAGTCTCCATAAGATCAACAACTAGGCATTAGGGACAGTCTCTATAGTCCAGAGCTCACTAAAATTATTCAAAGTAGCCAATCCCGAAACCTACTTACACTGCCTTGCCTCTCTACTGCAGAAACTAGAATAATGGCTCAGCACAAGTTTTGCCCTTGACCTTTCTGCCTCTTGGCTGACCCTGAGACATCCTCATATGCTGGGTAGGGCTTGTCTTACCTCTTCCTTTTTGGGAACTATCTGGCACAAATGATCTCCCAATCAACTGGCCTCATCAAACCTGAAAAATCACGACACTTACATTTTGCACGACTCTCATAGCCTCATCTGTCTGTCATCCCTGTATGGAATTATAGGGCTAAACAACCAAATACAGCCTCCCAAGGTGACTGCCATCAACAAAAGTGTTCTGAATGGAATATAATACAGAATTTCATAGCCTTTGGACTGTTTCTCTCCTGCCCAACCTTCCCTTCTAGAATTTGTCTTATCTCCTAGCAGTCCCTGTGAGGCACGAAGGATAGGAAACTCCCTCACCAGCACCATGAACAGGAATCTTCAGTCTGGGACTAGGACATCGAACTTTAAATCAGGGACAAGACAAAAGCCACAGTCCTTGCCTTGATGGCCCAAATTCTGTGTTTCTTGACTGAAAGAAAAAGGATTATGGTTGAAAGCCCAAACTATGCCTCCTCCAGGTACTGACTGACTGCTCTACTAATCTGTTTTCTTCTGGTCACAGCTAGTGTCTAGGTCCTCATCAGTATTTATTTGCTAAGATAGACTCTTGTTTAAGGACAAAGCAAATGATTTACTATTCACCAAAGAAGTGGACCACTTCAAAGAAAGCTTGAATCACCAAAAGTCTGTGAGACCTGAGTAGCTTTCTGCTGAAGGCACGGAAACTGGGTTGTGCTATGCATCTGGGCTGGAACAAAGAGGATGCTGGAAAAGCCAGACTGTGCTGGGCACAGCTTGTCAAACTCATTCATCTGGCAACAGGAGTTATGACCAGTGACCCTTTGTACTTCTGTGACCAATGCAAATCCATTCATGCTCCCTTCTCAGGCTGAATAAACAAGATCCAGCAAGACTCAGTGATCAGTGGACACACAAAGCAACAAGTTAACCAATAGCTGGTTAAGCATGTGTTCCAGACACAGCAAAATAGAGGCCCCATAGAAAAATTTCAACATTGAATATCTTAGAAAATCAGACCAACATCATAAAAAATCAAAATGTAAGATTTCCTTATATTTTAAAAATTGTTTTTATTTTGCATTATATACATAGAAGTAGAAAGGAAAATGCATTTTTTCAAAGTGTAGGGCTTCTAAATGTTAATCTAAACCTAACTCAAATACAGAATCAAAATCATCATTTAGCTCTTCAGTGTTCTGTTCTTCGGGCCATTAGGTTTGTGGGATAAGTTAAGATATTTTTTACAAGATATGGAATGCGGTCTCTTTTGTATGCACTCTTATTATAAAAGGGGGATTTGAGGGACAGGATTGTAGCTCAGTGGCAGTGTGCTTGCCTAGCATGTACAAGGCTGTGACTTTAGTCCCCAGCACTGCAAAGCAAGGGACTGGGGAAGTTAAGATGGGTTCTGTCTGTGGGACCCACATAAGAGGTTTGCAGTGGCTGTCACTCATTTTCCCACAAGTCTCAGGTGGCACAGAGTTTAGGCTGATAAGGGTTTAAAGGAGTTCTGATCACTACTGGCTGAGGAAAAGGCCCACTGTCATTAAAACTCTCAACAGCCCTGGTTGGTTACAGATATTAGCCCCTGGGAAACTTCTGCCAAATTCTCAGCCCAAGGGAGTTTTTCACATGACATCAGATGATGGACCATCCCAGAGTGTTCTCAGCTACAGGGGAAAACAATGCATAGTAACTGCAGAGCAAGAGTCCAGATTCCAGTACCCAAGCGAGGAAAAGGAGGACCACCAGCTCTGTGTTTTTTTTTTTTTTCCAGGAAACAATTTACATAAATGAACAGGAAAAAAAACCCCTACAGCTTTGAATGTTTCCCAACTTTAATTCTGCTCCAAAGGACTTATAAAAACGCAGCTGTACTAGGTTCCTCTTTATACCACTAGAGGGAAATCTAACCCACCTGACTAGAATTTGTTTCTTTCTGAAAAAAAAGTCCAAAATTTTAACACTGAAATTATTCTGAGAAATTATCTTGCTCAATCCTATCCACCGTTGCACAGTTTTAAAAATTATTTGAATCGGTGTTGTCAGAAATGTCTAGAAAAGGACAAGCCGGCTATCCCAACTGGACAGAGCCTCCACAATTGAGAAATTGTCTTTACAGTCAATCTGAATCCTTTCCAGGGCAGCTTGAGTTTATTTCCTCAAATTACATATTCATTAGCTATGGAGAACAGCTGGTCATCTTTCTCTGCCTCATCTTACATTTTTAAATTCCTAGTGACCTCCAAGTCACAATTCTCTTCCAAGGTAAATGAGACAGCTCCTTAACTCATCCATAGAGCTTATACACACCAACTCTTTCCCACGTGTTTCTTTTCTAAACTCTGAGCACCATTCCACCTCTCCACACAGTTCCAAATTGTAGCAACACAAACTAAATTCTAAGGAAAAAAACTAAAATGAAGTACTTCCTCATTGTTTTCCTTGAAGATATGGCTATTGAGATATCCCCATGCAGGTTTTTCTTTTACATAAAAAAACAATGTTTTGATACATATTTATTTATTATGACTCCAAATTCATGCTCTTTTGCACACACACAGAAGTACATACATACACAAAAACAAGTAAATTCATCTTGTCACAAAAATAGGCTGGCTAGATAAATGGCCATGTATGAATCACTTTTTAAATTTTGTGACAAGGTCTTGCTATTTGGTCCCGGCTCTTCTTAAACTAATGATCCTCTTGCCTCAGCCTTCCATATTGTTAGAATTATAGGTATGCATAAAGATGCTCACCCTTTACATATTAAGTCTGAACTCAGTTGTGTTTCCAATTCTTTCACACCATGTATATTATTTCAATTTCTAAGTCTGTTCTTCAGATTTTTGGGCAATCATTCCAGATTCTTTATTAACTACACAAAATAACCTGTATGTATGTACAAGGAGCATTATTATTCCTTTAATGTTTTTAAACCTATCCATTGCTAATTAAAATCAAGGGAAAGAAAGATGATCATTTGCCCAGTTTCTTGAGGATGAAAAAAAAAATGGTCTTTGTTCTCAGTTCCTGGCACAGATCTCCAAAACTCTTGGAATTTCCTAAGTGATAAAATTTTTTTTGTTATTCATGTCAACCAAAGCTGACGTAACAATAATGTAGTGACTCCCGGTGTGCACCTACATAGCTTCTTGTTGGGGCTGGTTGCCCAAGGAACCACTCAGGCAGAGAGTTGAAAATTTCACTTTCTGACCTCTAGGGTGGGGAGAAGGGTTGGAGACTAGGCTTAATAAATAAGGCCAATGACTTCATCAACTGTGCTTATGTAATGAGCACCTTGCTAAAAAAGGAAAAAAAAGAAAAACAAGACGTGGCGAATGTCCAACTTGGTTGATGAACGCATCATAGCTCTGGTAGGGGTGTGTGACCTAAAGGGCATGGAAGTTTCACACTCTTTCGTAGAACTTTGTCTCCTGCCTCTTCCACTTGGCTATTCCTGAGTTATGGCCTTTATAATGACCCAGAAATAGCAATGAAAACCCTTTCTGAGTTCTACTGTGTCATTCTAGTGACTTATTGTACCTGAAGGTAGGTTACAGGAACCCCTGAATTTACAGTTGTTCAGGTGGAAATGTGGGTAGTCTGAGTGCCTCATTTTCAGCTGACACCTGAAGTAATGTAATGCATTGGACTGAGTCCTTAACCTATGGGCCTGAGCTAGTGCCAGATAGAGTGAATCACAATTAAACTGAAGTGAACTGAACTGCTCTGAGTCAAGGTGATGTCAGAAACTGAAACAATCGGTTAATGTGAGAAGAAAAACCTCAGTAATAACACTGGCCTAAGGCTACACATGTAGCCTTGAATTAGGGCAGAGGTAAGAAAAAATACTTTCTTCTCTGGATCTTAAACCTTAGTGTGAACAACATGAATTTTGTTATAAGACCTCGTTTGACTTGCCAATCATTTTTGGTTTTGGTTTTAGTACTGTGGATGGAACTCAGGACCTTCACAGTGAGCTATATCCCTAGCCCATTCTTGGGTTTTAGTTTTGAGAGATAGTCTTTCAGTCACTAATCTTCCCAGGCTAAGCTTGAATTTGTGATCTTTCTTACTCAGTCTGATAGAGTCTCGGGATTACAGGCCTATGCCCAGATGACTCACCAATCTAGAAATTACCTGTCCCCTAGGTCTAATGACTGTTTCCTTGCCTACAAAAGCAGGACAACAGTCCTTCCCTGGGGACCACTGGGACAATGAGTAAAATAACAAATATAAGTAGAGTATCTAGAATGAAGCCTGGCCCATTGTAGGTACTTTAAAAATGGCAACTTATTTTATTCAACCCCCTCATGATGGGTAGCAACCTGATATTGGTTCCTAGAATATTTTGATTTCTCATGAGATATAATCAGTCTGGGACAATCCAAAGTAATTAATGCTCAGCATATCATTAATATGGCAAAAGTTATGCTATTTTGTGAACTGAGAATATGGTGAACAAAACTGATGAAGTCCTAGCCTTCACGTGCTTTCATTCTATTGAATGGAGACAAACAACAAAATAAGCAAATATACATGAGAGGGGTATGAATGCTGCAGAGAAAAGTAAAACAGGGCAAAGGAGATAAGGAGCACCTGGGTATGAGGGTTATGTCATATAGGGACTAGGGAAGTCCTCATTCACTGAGACATAGTCAAAAAGCCATGCTGATAGAAGGAAATGCATTCCAGGCAGAGGGAACAGCCCCTGCCAATGCCACCAGGCAGTGTTCTTGGCATGCTCACTGAGCAATGCCTACAGTGGAGAGAGCAAGAGGAAGAAAGGAAGGAAAAGATCTGAGGGAGAGGAAGATCATTTCCAGCAGGCATTCAGGGTCACCAGAGTATTTGGTCTCTTCCCTGTGGGAAGCGGCATTTTAACAGTGCATTTAGGGGTTTGGACATGTTTTAAAACAATCACTCTAGTTGCTGTGCTGGGAGGAGGAGACAGGGAATGGATAAACATGGCTGGAAGGAGACAGCTAAAAGATGACAGCAGTGACCCAGAGCAGAGAGAAGGCCTGGCCCTGGGTGGAAATGGTGGTGTTGGGGAGATAGGAGCCGATGCTGCATGTGTTTTGAAGGTCACACGGACAGGCTTCACTGTTGGGGTGGGTGTGAAGGAGAGAAAGTTGTCAAGGATGAATCTTAGGGTATATGGCCAAACCAACGAGAAGATCAGACATGCCAGGTACTGAGATGAGGGAGACATGCAAGAAGCAGTATGTTATTGCTTTGGTTTTATTTGTTTAGCAGGAGGCTGACTGGAGGGCATGTGTGGAGGTGGTGATGTCTACAAGACATGTAAGTGCCTTCCAGCAGCCAAGATCCAAGTCTAGGGGACACAGACCAAAGGATGATGGCACTAGAAACAGGTGTCACTCTAGAGTTTCGAAACCACAAGGCCCTGCTGCTGAAATGCCACAACTCATCCATGCCTTTGGTGTGGCTCTTCGACCAGCGTACAAGAGACTGGAAGGTTGTGGGAAGTGCAGAACTGCCAGTCCTCCTCAAACTTGAGTCAGAATTGCATTTTAACAAGATTCCCAGGTGATCAGTATGTAATTAGAATCTGAGACAACTTTGTCTAATTAGAAATCTCTGTGAAGTTTCTTAAAGCTACAAGTTCCACCTCAGACAATTACAGTAGAATCTCTGGAAGCAGGGTCCAGGCCTGGTAGCTCCAGCAGCCTCTCCGTGTGGCTCTGACATGTAGTCTGGGCTGACAACTACTGATTTCACTCCTGATAAATTCACTCTTCCTCAGACCCCAATCTCCGAGGAGATGTGCAGTTCTAAAATAGGCTGGAGTATGTAACAAGGATAAACACGTCTCCTGGCTTCCTGGGGATACTCTCAACAACATCAGTATTAACACTGTCTTCTCTTCATTTTCCAAAGTATTCTGGCTTACATGACAACTTATATGTTCTCCCTACACCACACAACACAGCTCTGTATATTTTGATTTTTGGGTTCTAAAGTTTCAATAAGAACAGGTGGAACAAAATGGCAGTTAGCCTTTGGTTTGACAGGTGAGTTGAATATACAGACATCTGATGTTTACACATTAGTCCCAAAAGCCTTCCAGATACAGCTTATCAGAAATATATAAACTCTGCAACTGCAAGGAAGGCTGGGGAAAAGCAGGCACCTTCCAAGACTGGGGTGGAATAGGGTGTGGTTATATCACACAAGAGAAATAACAAAGCCAAGGGTAGATTAGCCTCAAGCTGGTTATCAATCTGTGATTATCCTAGTTCTCAACAAAACTTTTCCTTCCTTTACCTTTTAGACTTTCTATTGTTCATTAACTGCTCCACCCTGGGCTCAGAAGGAAAAACAAAAAAGATGAAAAAAATGTTAATAAATTAATAAATAAATTTGATGGGGAAGAAGATGGAAACAATCATATTGTTTCTAGATAACCTGGAAATTTAAACTCTTTTGACTTCGCCCTTTTTACAAATTATTACCAGCTGGTTTGAAGGTCATTTTGCCAGTTAAATTAAAGTAATCTTGTATATCTTGTATTTTTACAATGTGTAATCTTCCAGCATTAGGTCTATGGATATTTTTCTTTCTAATTTGTTGGGACACAGAGAGGAAGGACAAGGCAAACACTTTTTTTTTTCTTTTTTTGAGGCAGGGTCTCACGCTGTAGCCCACGCTGGTCCTGAGCTGACTATGGAACACAGGCTGGCCTTGAACTCACTGAAATCTTCCTGCTTCAGCCTCCCAAGTGCTGGGATTACAGATGTGCACCACCACGCCCAGTTTATGTGGTGCTGGGGAATCGAAGTCAGGTACTTAGTGCTTGACTTAGCGCTTGCTAGGTAGGCGCTTCAACTGCTGAGCCATTACTCCAGCCTCACAAACACTTTCTTGACTCCTCAGGTCCTTCTCCTCCTTTCTCTTACAACCAATTCAGAGATAAATATGGATAGAATATTTTGAAATAGATATTAGATAGGTATCAAATTATTTGACATCAACTTAAAATAAATGGCATAATCTAATAAGACACAAGTGAAAAATCTACAGGTAGTGGTAGAGTTTCATGTGCATATTGATTATAACACAAGTTTTCCTAGTTGAATCACTAGGATAATTATCAATATTTCTGCAAGGTGACAAGTATAAATGTTTAAAACTTGCTGTGTTCACATGTGTTTAAAATGTCTGAAGAGGAAATGACTGTGTGCAAAGTAGGATGGTCAGATGCTGATAAGCCAGTTGAAAGGAAACCTATCTGTTTGCAAAATAATTTGAATGCTATTAAGTAAGCATAGGCAAAACTATCTATTGAATGAGGATAAGAATATCATTGGGATCTCCGTAGATGAGTTACGTTAATGTCTCATTTATACTGAATATGCCTACACATGGGTGAGTTCTTTGCTTTCTGACCTGGGCTATAAATACGAACAAGCTGAAAATCTAGGACTTCTATCTGGAGCTGAGAAAGCAACATCAAAGCTTGTGCTCTCCATTGGCCCTTGGATCTGTAAATAATGCTAGTAGCTTCAGAGTGTGTCTTATCTTTCATCTCTATTAACTGTTAACCAAAAATATTTTCTTCCAGAGTTTTTGGATCACAGAAAGAGGTGGTTCTGGAAAGTAACACACTGAGTTTCCAAAATGCTTCAGCTTTAAGGGCCTAGAGAGAAGCAGTAATTAACACAGATAGGTCTACTGAAACTTATTCACTTCCTTAGGAGTTTAGATCTGTTTCTTTTAAAATTATTATACCTTGATGTGAATATATTATGCAATAGGACCTATGTTGGTAAGTCAATGATATATGTATTTTAATAGAGAGTTTTATTTTAACATAGACTCTTTGGATCATAGGCTAAATACCTGAGGTCGATCTTGAGCCTATATCTGGAAAGAATCTTACTCATGATTAGAAAGGTAAAGGATATCAAGGATCAGAAGAACAGCATCAATGGAGGGATTCTATAACCACTCAAAGAGGCAAACTCTTTAAACCAAAGGATGAAAAATACGCAGTAGTGATGGGAACTAAAACAAGCACTATTTATGTTTTCTTTACCCAAACAACCTTCCAAAAGATGGTCTATAAAGGTTTTTGGTTTTAAAGAAAACCTTTTTAAAAAGTATAAATTTGCCTTTATGGACCACCTCAGAGAAAGAGATTTATCTGTGCATAGGACTGTTTCCAAACATGCCTAACAGCCTAGACTCAATCCACAAAGGAAGGTAAATAAAAATAAGCATGTATCACAACGAGTTACTCTGTGCAAATACGGAAAAGAATGTTAAGAAAAACAACCTCAAGTCAGAGTGAGTCAGAGCTGGGGAGGCCAGGAATATCATTCCTTACCCTGTGCGTAGCTCTGGGCTTACAGGCTTGCTTTCATCTCTCTTCCCAACATGGGATGTGGATAAGAGGTTTAATCGGAAAGAGAGGGTAAGCCCCTACTTCCTGCATGATTTGGTACTATATTGTGCAAAATGTACAGACTAACAAATTATTTTGACAGAGTGTGGCCCATTCCCTCCATGGAAAACCTGTGATTTTGAGAGGAACAGTCAAGGACTGAATGCTGGCCATGTGTTCTGCTCACTCATGTTCCTGGTTATTGTAGTTTGGATCTGGAATGCGCCCCCCAGAAGTCTCATGATTTGGATGTTCTGGATTATTTATGGAACTATGTGCTGTTGGGAGATTGGGACCTGGTCTGGAGGGGTGGATTAGATTACAGGCATGTGGTAGGAGTTCAAACCTGGAAGGGGGAGTACGCTGAGACTGGAACTCAGAAGGGGTGCATAACTGGGATGGAACTTGGAAAGGTATATGCTGCTTCCTGCCTTCCTTCAGGTCTTGACTTGGCTTCCTGTTTGCCATGTCATGAGCAGCTGCCTCCACCTTTGCTTCCACTGTTGCCAGCCACCCATGGACTGATATTCTGAAACTGTGAGCTGAAATGAAACTTCCTTCCCTAATTTGTGTATGTTGGATATTCGGTTACAGCAAAGAGCAAGGTAACTAAGAAAGAAAGTGGTGCCAGAGAAGCGGGATGGTTGCAGTGACTTTACCTGACCATGTGGTTTGGAAGCCTTTGGAACTTATTTGTGGAAGGAGTTTGCAAAAGTTTGAGGGTGCGTGCTGGAGAAACCTTGGGGTGCTCTGAGCTTAGCTTGATGGGAGATACTGGTCAGAGCTCAAAAGACCAAAACGCTGATAGAACTGTGAATTGGAAAGGCCAGGTTCAAGAAGTTTTAGATGGGAAGGAGAACTGTAGTGGCAAGCAGTCTAAAAACCATGCATGCTACACTCTGGAAGAAAGTCTGTCAGCATTTTGGCCTTTCCCAGAGACTTTGCCTGAAAGTGAGATTAAGGGCAGTGAACTACTCAATCTGGTGGAACAAATCTCAAGGCAGCTCAATAGTCAGGCTGCTACTTGGGTACTATCTACAGCTTTTAGTCAACTGTATGGCAAAATCCAGGAAGAAAAAAATGGCAGCAAAAATGTTATAAAAATTTTGCAGTACCAGACCAAAACGGCCTGTAACAGTGTGGCCAAAGATCACTGAATAGTTAAAGGAACTAGCATTCAAAAGAAGCCAGGTACTTAGAATCAGGATTTAAAAAGAAAAAAAAAAAAAAAAGAGGCCTCAGGGTTTCTCAGGAATCAGCAAAATCCCATCCTTTACCAACTAACGGGTGCAAAGGCAAAAGATCTTGTTTTGAAAACAGTACCCAAGAGCCCCCTGGAGGACCAAAGACAAAAGTGTTTGCCAGAGTTTAACTCCCCAGAACTCAGCAATCCAGGCACTCAGAAGCTGTTGCAGCCACAGCACAAGAGGCAATTTTTCTGTTTCAAATACTTCAACAAATGAATAATTAGCTTGAAGTCACACTAAGCTTGCCTTCAGCTATAACTATCAATGTGTTTTTCTGCTAAAGGGCTGCGGAGCTTCTACATTTTCTGGGAGCAGTGAGACATACAGTGGCCAGAACACAGCTCTGCTTTTGTACCTGTGGTTCCTGATCATGACCACTGGGATCCCTCTCGTAGCTCTCTGCATACAGCCTGATGGTGGCCCGCACACCACTGGAGGAACTGAGTCGGAAGATGAGCCGCGATGCATCCGAGAAAATGATCCTCAGGCCCTAAGACCAAAACATCCAAAACGGACCAGTAAACAAATGAATATACAGGTAACAATGACTAGTTCCTACCATGGAAATCCATGTGGACCCATGATCTAAAAACTATCGAGTCATGATAATTTATTATTGTCTCTGGGTGCTTACCCAATTAGGACAGTATGGTAAAGCTAAAAGCTACTGAAGGTTACTTGTGCGTCTATTCTATTTCTGTTGCTTTGTGGTTAGTGTTGGCAGAGAGTTATGAGCAAACTATAAACAGATGCTCAACTTCCTTGGTCTGGTGATGTGAGAATCAGAAAGAAGCAGAAGTAGCAAGGACAGGAGAATGTTTATTAAATGATCCCAGGGTCAAATTTCATCCCTTAAAAATCTTCTGAGTGCAAAGGAGCTAGGCAACTTATCTATTACAGTAAGAAAAATTACCTAGTATATGGTTAAGGGCATCTCTAAAAAATAGGAGACTTTACGTTTGTTTCCCCTCCCCCATGATTCCTGTATTGTTCTGATAGCAATGCAACCCTACAATAAAATGCAAGGGGATGGAGCCTCCACTGGGCTCTAAGATCACCGAGCATATCCTCATCTTCTCGGCTTTTCCCTCTCCTCACCTGTAAATCCTGAACCTTGGGGTAGGGTTAGTACAAGGCTCTGGCCAAACACACTGAAGCTGCCCAATATCCTTTTTGGTGTAGAATATACTAACTGTATGTGTGTCTTTTCATCTATGGCAGGGATATTTTTAAATTTAAACCCTGAGACCATCTTATGACTTCTGCTGAAAGAAATTTTTTCTCCTAAGACAAGCAACAATCAGCTTATTGTCAATAAGATTACTGGTAGAGATCGAGGAAGCAAGAGTAGACAAAATGTCTAGTGACTTCCTACTTCTTAATAAGCAAATTTCTTAGATGACTTTACACATCATATCCCCAAAATATTTATCCTAGAAACTTCTTGACCTCAAATAAGAGGCCATTATTAAATTATATGATTACTTGTTGCATAAATCTGCTGCTAATCATGTAATTCCATCTGAATGGTTTCCTGCTTTTCTAAGTCATATATATATATATATATATATATATATATATATATATATATATGTCCTAATCCCCCAAAGAAAAATCTTTAATGTCATTTATAGTGGTTCAATTAAAAAAATTGGAGAGGAGGCTTTCTCTTTACTGTCAACTAGTTATCCTACTGGCTTTGAAAACAGGGTATTACGGTATTACTACAGATTCATTCATTGAACAGACATTTTAAAATGGCCCTGATGGATTGGGCATAGGGTTAAGCCCTGAGTTTATGAAGATAATGATACTGCACTGTCCCTCCGTCAGCCTGCAACAGTCTACTACAATTATCAGAAATGATATTTTAAAAACATTTTTAACTACCTTTGCAGCTAGAGAAATAGTCAACAAAATTCTAAATGGAGCAAATAAATAATTACTATCCAAAGAACATTATATACGAAATTATGTTCACAATGATTTCTGTTCACAGTGATATTTTTACAAACTCTTGGGGTAGTGCTTTACGCTTACATTTTTATTGTCACTACATATAAGAAATGCCAGCACCAAACTCATTGTTCAGGATTATGGCTCATCCATAAATTGGTTAAAGCAATTCCATAGTTGAGACCTTGACACACTTCTGTTGCAGATTCTAAATTATGTGGCACTACTTCTGATGACCTTTTGGACTCCACCCTTTAAGGTAATTTTCATCATGCGATCAACCTCCAGGACAGTTTAAGGCCAGCAGAAGATATTTTAAGAATGAAGTCATAACAAACCACCCATTGTGTTATCTATTCATAATGAAGCCTTTTAACAATGATATCATGCTTTTTTTCCTAACCAGTAGCTATAATGTTTCGTTGTACATGCCATACTCATAGAAGATTATTTGGATCTACATCCAGTAGACAGGAATATGTTTTGCACATGATAGGATGTTATAGGAGTGCATAGCACACATCATCATACTGATAGTCCAGCATCTTTTCTCTTTCCTAAGAAATCAACCATAAGGAATAAATTGAGAACTTGGGTTGTTTAGGAGACTACTGCAAATGAGGAACATCACAATTCTCTTTCTTCACATGGAATGTTAAGGTTTTTCAGACCCTTCCATTTCTGTGCTGCAACAATCCGAGATTCCTGTCTGTTCAAAACCATTGAGGTGTGTGAACAGTTGTAATGGATTGTTTTGAGATCTGCAAATTCTTTAAAAGAGCCTAAACAATGTGCAACCCAGACATGAGCCAGGTTCTTTCCAGCATGAATCACCACCTACTAGTAATTAAACTATGAGGCCAGTCATCACTAATCAAGACTTGCCAAATTTCCAACTATTCTTTATTTTCAACCAAAGAACACTAATATACTTTGTATTTATTTTTTTACTTTAGACTTGGGGTTGGAAATATACCAGCTGTAGGTAGAATTTGACCTGCCACCTGTTTTTAAAAATCAAGTTTTATTGGGAAATAACCATGCCGATGTAGTTATATATTGCTCATGGCTGCTTTTGCACTACCATGGCAGAAGTGAAACAGTTGCATCAGAGACTATCTGCTTCACCAAGTCTAAAACACTATCTAGACCCTTTCAGAAAATCTTATTACCCTTGGTACAAGCCATATTTCATTACCCACATCAAAGCTGTCTCTATGCACGGCATACAAGTCTTACCTTCAGCCTTACACTAGAAAATAGAAAACTGATCATCTGCCTTATCAAAATCTCAGTACAGAGAAATTATGTTTATAAACCATGTTAGCACATTGTCCAGTCCGTCTATTTCCCACGTTTTCCAGCTTATCAACATAGATTCATCTGAACAACATTTGCCCAAAACACCTTAGTTCTGGCCAAACTCTAACAGAAATGAATTGATTACACTGAATTCTCACTTTGATTGAAGGATGACATAAGGCCATGCTGTATCTTGTAAATTCCTCTTTTAGTTACTATGGGAATGTTGTTAGAGATGATATGAAGCTCCATGCAAGGCATTGCCTCAAGATCCAAGTGTTAAGAAAGCCTTTCCTTCCCTAAGGAATTGGCCTTCTTCTTTCTGATGATAAGTTCTTTGTAACTAGCCATATTTCCCTCTCCAATATGGCTGCCAGGATACTTGATTCCAAAACTGAAGTTCAGTCCAAGTAGATCCTTATGACTTGCATAGCTACGATTTTTTATTCCACTCTTGACTCTTGAATTTATATATCCCCTAGTCTTGATTTCTGTTTCTTATTTATACTCTAACAACTTCATTATGTGTTTTTGCTGCCATAAATCCTCTTAAAGGAATGAGGCCAAGAGCAAATGAATAAAACAAGTTCTCATTCATTAGAACCTTACCCATAAAATGTCAGAAATGCAAAAGTTTTGTGTTGGGGTCCTTCATTGGTTGACAGGTTCTTTTTTCCCTCCCATTTTATTGATATGTATAAGTGCAAAATTTAAGGTTTACAATTAAGTTGAGCATTTTTGTGTACATACGTATCTTGTCAAGGTTACAAGGACTTTCCACTCTCCTTTTGTCCATCCCCCCCACCCCCGGCCTACCCACCTGTTTCACTTTGTTTTTCATTTTAAGTTCCCTAAGAGCTGTGATCTGGGTTTCTCATATCAGAGCAGAACCTTACACACCTGTTCACCACCATTTTATCCATGTAGCCTAGGCCAACGTTTGGTTCACAGTAGGTTCTCACTTGCTGAATAATAGTTGTTGCAAGTTCAGAAACTGGAGTAAATAGCACTGGAGACTCTACCAAGGCTGCCTCTACTCTGGCAAGGACCCACCAACAAATGCAAATACATTCCCATTCCTCATAGTGAACTGGGGTGAATACACGTATGGAAATAAGAATGATAAACAGAAATCACTCTCCTCATTTTTATCTTCATGGCAGCCTCTCTACTTTATCTACTCATCCTTCAATTCTCATAATGTCCCAAAACAAAAGCCAGTTCTAACCAAAAAGAGTAAAGTTGAACAAAGGTGGCTTTTCACTCCTGGGTATATGATCTTGGACATATTGCAAACTTTGCTCCACAATGAAATTAGCCAGAGGGATCTTTAAAAAATGGTAGGCTCTCACCTCAGACATTGTGATGTAATCTGTATGGGAGTTCACTTGGGCAATGAGATTGCAAAAGCTCTGCAATGATTTCAATATTATAGTGTAAAGGTGGAACCCCCTACAGTGGATTCTCTTCTCTGACTCACCTGCCTCATCTACAAAATGCCTGGATGTGCCCCATGTTAGTTCTAAGGAAAGTCCCTTTAAGACCCAAGGTTTAATCCATACATCACCATCTAACTACAATCCTAAGAGGGCTAATAAAACAACATTATGTTATTGAGTCCTGATAGCTTCAGCCTAGAACCTAATAAGAGCAGAACCACGACCGATGACCTCCTCTTTAGCAAGCTGACGCTGTTTTGAAAACCCTCTTCTAAGGACTTCTCAGAGCAAGAGTGAAGGAACCCATCAGATTTCTTTAGCCACTGTAGATATTGTATCCGGACTAACACAACCATAAGTCCAGAAAAGGGAAAAAAGATGCACTTCTCCACTAAAAGTTAATGTTAATTATGAAGTAGGGGAATATGAAAGACTCCTCAGTCCCAGACTAACATCCCTATTTCCCTTCTGTTGCCCATGTCTCAATGATGCGAGAGTGGTTTACCCTATCTTTGTGTCAAAGAAGAATAAAGGACCTGAAGTCCCCCACTGCACACAATCTTCATGCAAGTGCTGGCTCCAGGCAGGTTCCAATGACCACTGTAGCATTTCTTTTTCTCTTCCAACTTGTTCCTCTTTGATTTACTGAAATATTAACAAAATAGATCCAGGCTAGAATTCTGGCTTGGCCACTTATTAGCTGGTGTTCTCAAAGTCATTTATGCTCTCTAATCCTTAGTTTCCTAAAACTCAAAGGAAAAACAATACAGCCTAGCTCACTGGGTTACAGCAAACATCAGATCAGAAAATGTATGAAATGTGCTTGGAATATCAATCACCTAATACAGATTATGGTTCTTCTTAAAGTTTAACAGATACAGTATTATACTATGTTTTCTAGCCTTTCCGATTTCACATGTGATTACTACAGAAGGCCCTAGCACAGTTGGTTTATGATGCAGTGGTACATATTTATTTTTAAATTAGGCAAGATTAAGTTTGATTTATTTTATAAATGTTGCCACACTCCCTGAAATCACTGCTGAATGCATGGACTTCATAGCATTTATTTTCTTCTTTTTGCCTTTGAACTGGCTTCTTTGGCAAAGAAATACTCCTTAATAACTGATCAATTTAGACCCTGAAGATCCTAAGACAATCTAGTATCACCCAGGCCACATTATCTTTTCACTGAAAAGACAGGAAATTTCAAACAAAAACAACTTGCTCAATGTCACGTATTTAGTGAACACAGGACCCAAGACTTCAGGGTAGGTCTTCTGATTCTAGGCTGGTGATCTGATGTAAATCTTTATTAAATGGCTCAAGTTCATGTGTTGCACCTTATGTGAAACTGTCTGATGATATCACATATGTTTTGTAGGGTCCCTCAACATGGATCAGAGCCTTATGAAGGGTAAGTATCTGATAAATGTTTGATAAATGAATGTTGGGGGTTTTGTTGTTTGGATTTTTTTAATCCTTTGTATAAATCAATGCAGAGAAATCTGTAAATTGCTCAATACACACTGAGCTGCCAGATGTTAGTTTGGAAAGTAGAGGCCATGTTGCAGCCAGGCGAAGAAGGAGGAACTGTAAATTACCAACAGTTACTTGGCAGCATCTGACCTAGTCAAATACCGATGCAGGATGAATTCCAGGGAAAAAGAGCATATGGCCCCAAAATCTTGCATATACAGTCAGTTGGCCACACTAGGCAAGTGAACCTGGAGACAGGACAGCTTTGGAAGAAAAAAGACTCTGAGAGCCTAACTCGAAGATTATCTCCCACAGGAAATCCCAACAATTTATCTGGAAAACTTCAAGGTAAAAATATTGCTACGCAACATCTGAACCATATTTTGAAGAAGAAAACATGCAGTTCATAAAGCAAGGGATTCGAATTGAATAGACATCTCTCCCCTCACACAAAAAATTATATAGAATTGTCTATTTTTTCTTTAAGTCATAGAATTAGCTGCATGAGTTCAAAAGCAGTTGATCAAGGCACAGCCAGGCTATATATTGTCTCTATATGGATGACGCACTTGCCCCCTCTGGGTGGACAAGTTATAGAAAAACATTATTCTTTCTGGCTAGTCTGAACTTCAGCTTCTCCTCCGTCATTAGACCAGATATCTTTGTGCAGTGCACTGACTGTACAACCAGTCCTGGCTTCCCTACTCTTAGAATGAATTCTCACACAGACTTTTTTTTAAAAACCAACTTGCTCGTGGCTAACGATTACAAAGAATTATCTGGGGATATCAAGGTCAAATGACTCCCCTGGTGCTCTTCAAAAACATCTATGGGACGAAACCTACCTTGTATGATGAGAAGGCTGCTCAGCTACTGTTTATTCAGATTCCCACTATCAATTCTGGAACAATTGAAGTAGGTTATACACTTTATATTTCCTCATTTCTTTGGCCAAAATGACTGCTGATCCCTGTCCACACAACTCATCCTTTTCTCCTCACTCCCAACACCCCACCGCCTCAATTCTGGGAGATTCTGGAATCAGGCACACTTGACCCCGATGACAACAGGCCTTCCTCCTTGTCCCTGTGATAGTGTGGAGCTTTTCCACCTCTATTTGTGTTTCCTAGGGATGCTCACTCTGCTGACTACACAGAGACAGGAGTCTTTCAAGAGGAAACAACTACAATTAGAGGCTGAGATTCTCTATATATCTTATGATGGTTCTCATGTATGTATTTTTTCTTCTTAAAGCTTTTATTTTGATCCTCCATTTTAAAACAATAAATTTTAAACAATACTGGCATCTTTCAGATGATTTTTTAAAATGAGATATTTTAGAAGATAGCACCAAAACAATCAGCTTTGTGAGGAGAAGGTAATTCACTGCAACAGAAGTTCAATTAATCAGAAGTAGGAAATGACAACTTCCTGATTCACCACAAATGATGTTTCCAACACTTTATTTTCATATCAGCCATTGGTACTGAAGCACCAAATGTGTGCTGTGTCCTTGAAGGACAAACAGAAAAATCTCAGAGCAAGTAGTTGTTGGAGTCTCACTCTGTAGTCCAGGCTGGCCTCAAACTCAATCTCCTTACCTCAGTCTTTCAAATGCTGGGATTATAGGTATCTACCATTATGCCTGGCTAATCTTTATGTGGTGCTGGGAGATCGAATCCTGGGCATTGATTGTACTTACTAGGCAAGTGCTTTAATTACTGAGCTATGCCTACAGTCAAATGCATGTTTTTAAAAAAGATTTTTAATATAGCTGGGCCCTGTGATACAGCCCTATAATTCTAGTTATCTAGAGCATGAGGCAGGAGAATCACAAATTCAAGCCTAACCTGGGAAACTTAATAATTTAGCAAGATCTGTCTCATAATTAAAAATGACAGTGTACTGGGTAGGGATAGCTCATTGTGAAGGCCCTGTGTAGGCTCAATACCCTTTACCCCCAAAGTAAAGATTTCTAACAAAGAGGTATATCATGTAGCCCACTGTCTTTACTTAATACAACTACAGTGTTAGGGACTGAGCAGTGAAGTTGAGCATCATAACCACAGGTATCATAATAGTCCATGGGAATGCTCACTGGAAAAACCCAGGCTTTTATCTGAAAAACTAAACAACCACATTACCACATTTGAAGAAGGAAAAGCATGTAGTCAGATTCAATGGTTTCACCTGGGCCAGCTCCGTTTTTTTACAGTAGAGCTTAAATACCAACTCCCTGTAAAGAGCTGTCTAGGTAAGCTCCTCCTTTGTAATACTGTTCAATACATTCTATGAATATTTACAAGTTTATTTAAATATGTCTTCTCTACCAAACTGTAAGTAGAGAGCAGAAGTCTTGACTCTCAAACGCTCCTGGATCCTCCATGCCAAGGGCTGACTGGTATATAGCAGATGTTTCGTCAATGCTCATTGAATGGGTGAAGACATGAGTGAATCAATCTTCAACTACCTTCACCATACTGTTCTAAGTTAGGAAAGGAATATATATTTATTATACAACTGTTTTTCAATATCACAACTTACAAAAAGAAATTTTTAAAAAATCCACATTCAATCACAATATGCATGTAAGATAATACAACACCCCTAACCTATGCTGCTTCTCCTTGCAGAATGGCTAAACTTGGTACCAACTTCAGATTTAACTAAATTCTATGCATGTGTTAAGCAGCACGACTAAAACGATTTCTGAAGTTTTACCTCCAGACACACCAACCACACTCCGGAAAACAGCGTATGACAGAGAGAGTAATAAATTAGTACAGTTGCAGTCTCTCCATTGGTTTACCGATTAGGATATGATCAAAGTTGAAGATCGGCCAGCTGACCTTGAAGAGAAACCCTCAGATCTGTGGAGCTCCAGATTCCCCACGGGGCACCACTGGGTTGCCTTTCCCTGGTGATGCCAATGGCAGTGTCTCCATGAGCTCTGTGTTACTGACCAGGGCTGGTGGCATCAAGGTACAGATTAAAGCACCCCATGTTGGAACTAAAATGTGATTTCCAGATTGCCAACCTACTTCATTATTTCTAGGTACTAAAACTATAAAAAGTTCAGACACCTCCCTGCGTAGTAAAATAAAAACTCTAAAAACAAACTGATTTCAAAGTTGTGCTTTTTCTCTGAACTCATTTCAAGTGTTTCTTTTTTTTTCCAGACTCAGGAGAACAAGAAAACATTTCCACAAAGCCTGCATAACTTCAAGAGGTATTAATATGCCCAGAGTTAGCCTGACATAATGAAATTGGATTTGGCTTTTCACATCAGCTAACTGGTATGCGTTTATTTACATCAGGTTTTTTAATATCAGCTGAACTGTTACTTGCAAAAGACTTCAGCACTGGTAGATTTCATGATTTTTGAGCTTGTTTAATAGAAATACAGGAGTTAGGTGAGTTATAAGGAGACTTCAATTGCTTACATTATGCTCCTGAAGTATCATGGTTTCTCATTTCAAAGCAACTTTTCAAAACTGGCAGAAGTCTGTTTTGAGTTGATGCCACCATCATAGTCATATGCCATCTCTCAGTGTGATTCCAGTTCTCTCAGAACCATCCTTCAACACCAGGAATGGAGTATTCCTTATGCCAGAACTGTGGGAGGCTCATAAGTGTAGGCCCTGTGTACAGATCCTCAAACTCAGGCAAAACGCAGATAAGAGCCACATTGATATTGGCAATATTCCTTGGGATTTTGATGGTGGGGGAAAAAAAGACCATGCCCAGTACAAAGGGAACCCCCGATGCTGCACAGTTGAGTTCACCCATGAAGACAGTGGCCATTCCTCAGGCCATGTTAAATTACCTTACTTTCCCCCTTACCTTTTTTTCATCTTGTTACATGGCATAAGTTAGTAAATGTTTAAACTAGTCAACTCTCACTCTCTCTCTCACTCTCTCTCTCTCTCTCTCTCTCTCTCTCTCTCTCTCTCTCTCTCTCTCTGAGACAAGGATATGACTCTGGAGTCCAGGCTGGTCCTGAACTCACCACATAACCTAGGCTGGCCTAGAATTCATGGCAATCTTCCAGCATCAATCTCCTGAGCACTGGGATTACAGGTGTGCCACAGAACACCCAACTGATTTTTTAAAATGTGGTACTAAGGAGTCAAATCTAGAGCCTTGCACATGCTAGGCAAGTACTCTAACCAGTGAACTATGCCCCAGGCCCTAAACTAGTCAGGAATCTAATTAAACTGTTCCCTACTCTCACAGTTGCAACTGGGTTATTTCCCACTCACAGCTGAAGAAAACAGCCATGACTCATTCATGTGACTACATTTTACCAGAGGAGAAACAGTGATAAATCCTCATTCAAACTTACAGGAAGCGGAATGGGACCAAGTCTCATTAAATTTCTTTCTCTAAATCTAACAGGGTCTCTCCCGGCCATGCTCAATTCAATGCTCGTATCAACTCTTCAGTTGGTAGCTAAGATCATAAAATGTCACCCATGTGGAAGTGGCCATGGCAAGTCTCATGAAAGCCACAATACAGTGGGAGAGGTGTCTGGGAGCTCATCTCAGAAGCTGAGGCCACGGAGTTTCCTTCTTGTTTCTTGAATGACCTGCCCAGGCCTTGAAGATGGGGTAGACTTTGTTGAGCCCTTCCACGCAGGGTGGCTGACCAGGCACTTATCACCAGAACAAGATCGTGATTTCATTTTAGTTGGAGGAATACTTCCACTTTATCTCTAGAGATGTATGTGAAACAGCTTTTGCGACCCCATGTTTTCTGACTCTGACCCCAAAGTAAGGACAGAATGGAGACTACGCCACTTTAAAACAAAACAAACAGAAACACCTTTCCTTTTCTGAATCAGCTCCATGTGTGTTGGTAGGGAAGTGAATTGAGAGAGGCAGGGAAAAGGGAGTTTGAATCAATTCACGGAAGACTCAGAAACTAGAAGCTTTCTCATATCTCTACATGATACCCTGAAAAGCTGTGTATTTTCCCTGTTTATCATATGTGGCTCATTAAATGTCCTTTTGTTTTGTTTTGTTTTCTAAGGATGGTCTTTGACCAAATTAATTTGAGTTAATCATTTATTAGTGTTTTTATATAAAAGAGTGCAATGCATTATCTCATTTAATTCTTCCAATGGCTCGATGTGGTAGCTTCAATTGTTACTACCAGTTTCTCAGAGAGAGGCTAGCACAGGAAAGTAGACCAACTTGTCTAAGAGAACTCAGCAGGAAGGTGTTGGAGTTGAGACACAAACCAGAGACTCCCTGACTTTGAACTTGTACTTACATGTTGCTCACATATTTGCAGTAAGCACCAGTTGGGAGGAGGTACTCTGCAACCAAACTGTGCTTAGAAATCATTTCTGAGTAAAACAGGAATAGGGAAGCCTTTGTTTAAAAAATGTTGCTGAAACTCATATCTGTTGTTTCCTTTCTTTTTCCTTAGTAAGTAAAATTTAAAGCAAACAACTGATAACTAAAAACCTCACATTACCTTGGGATCATCAGTCTGAACCTTAGACTTTCCTGCAGAGTATTTTAAGGATACCTTAAGCAAAATATTTAAGGACAGGATAAAAAGAAGATTAAGAGGAACATTTTCTATACTAGGACATACCAAGGAGGGAGGAAGGGAGGGAGGGAAAGGAGAGGACCACAGCTATCAGTCTTTTACAGTAAGGCCAGACTTTGCTGCACGACATTTCCTTTGGGTTTTGCTAATAAAAAGGCCTACTTATATTTCTTCCTTAGGGAGAGTAAATCTTCTGCCTTAATTTAAAAAATAATCTACTATATGGTATTCTGCTTAAAAATAACAATATTCTGACTGGGGGTGCAGTTCCGTGGTTAAAGTGCTTGCCTAGAATGCTCAAGGCCCGGGATTTGATTGCCCAACATCACAATAGATGGGTGAGGTGGCATATACCTATAATCTTAGCACTCAGAGGACTGAGGCCGGAGGATGCTATGAGTTCAAGGCCAGCCTGGACTACACAGTGAGTTCAGGACCAGTCTGGTTTACAGAGTACAACTTTATCTCAAAAAGAAAAAATAAATATTCTGAGATCAAAATAAAATATTAGCAAGAAGTATCAAAGGTGTGGAGACTCTAGAGAACTTATATTCCCTAGTGATGGGAGTATAAGGTGGTACCATTGCTTTTGAAGACTGTGTGACATGTTCCTATGGTTTAAACAGTTAGCTTTATTTGACCCAGGAAGTCCACTCCTAAGTATAGAACCAGGAGAGCTAAAAACGCTGTTTCCACAACAATATGAATATCCAAAGCAGTATTTGTCATAATAGACAGAAGTGGAAGCCAGTTAAATCTCCATCAACTGATGAATGGATAAAAAATCCCCACACAAGGAACTATCATTCAGTGATAAAAAGAATGAAGTGCTGATTTCCAGTACAACATGGATTACTTCTGAAAACACTACACTAGATGAAAGAAGTCAGTCACAGAGGACCATAAGTTATACAACACAAGTTGCATAAAATGTCAAGAACAAGCAATTCCACAGGTAGATCAGGGATCAAGCACATTGTGGGCAGCTAAGCAATTTAGCAAGATCCTGTCCAAAATAAACAATAAAAAGGGGCTGGAAAAAACACTGATAACTCAGAGCAGAACAAAGGCCCTGTTTTCAATCCCTAGTACCACCAAAATAAATAAATAAATAAATAAATAAATAAATAAAGCTAGGAGCATTTATATGTTTTATTTCCATCTACTTCTAAAACAATTCTTGAGATAAGTCTTCCACAGATGAGGAAGAAACTATGACTCCAAGAAATAAGCCACTTCCCCAAAGTCATGCAAGGCAAGATTCAGTTCTGAATCTTTTAGCCTCTTCGCTGTTTTTTTCTGCAACTTTCACCTTTCCAGAATAAAATACTGCTTGATGGGCCACAGAAGGGCTTCTAGAATGACAAAGGGTTGTTTGGATGGATATAAGAAGTCATCTTAAAAGTGAGCACACCAGAGAAGGTACCAGGAAAATAATAAGGAAGCATTGGGATTTGGAGTGTCTGCAAGTCAAGAAATCCTATGACAAGAAGGATATAGAAAATAACTAAGAAAACAAAAATAGCAGGAACTAGTTTGTATCTCATCCCCAAAGACCTAGAACTTCTAATCTATTATCTGTACTTAGATGAAAGTTCAGAAATTTTGAGATTTACAGCTTTAAAATTGCTTGGAATATATTATTTAGACTATAAGTGTTAATACCTGTCATGCACTTCTGGAAGGATTAATATTTGCCATGGCCAATAAATAAACAAAACTGAGAAGAAAATAATCATAGTAGCAACCAGCCTTGCTTATACAACTCACAAAGATGAAGTCATAATAGAAGTTATCATTGTTTTAATTTAATTAATTTGTGATAATTATTCTTTAACATAAATCTTCCTCTTGGGTTTCTTGGGCAAATTTCCCAAAAATTCCCTTCCTACCAGGGGTGCCAAACTATTCTGATGAAGCTCCTATGATTCCTCAATGACAAAGGTGACAAAAAGTGAAATATCTCTGACCCTGGAAATACCAAGCACAGAGATCTTTTGTTCTTGGAGGCTTCTGTGAATCTATCACCAAAAGTGTCCATAATGTAAGAGCAGCTGCATGCCGCAAACATTTGAGAAGGAAATGCTGGGTTTCTACTGTTTGAGATATTGTCTCATCACGCACCAAGTGGGGGGAAAAAAAAAATACTGGACAGAGAGGGCTCGTGTTCTAACCCAGGCTCTGCAAGCCACTAACTACTGACGTGACCTGTAGTACTTCTTTCCATCCCCAAAGACTTCTCCAGCTCTAAGACACTTCAGCCATCTGCTTTGATAACAACCTTCTATAGTGACTCCCTAGCATGTACCTGTTTCTTGGTCACAGTGCCATCCACAGGGTCCACGTACTCGAAGATATCTGTCTTTGCCACACTGTAGATGTGGCTCCCCACAGCAAACTGCTGGCCAATGAATGACTTGTCTGTGATTAGGACTTCCAGGTCTCTCATAATATAATACGTCACCTTCGGCTCCAGCCCCTCATAGTCGAACCTAATAAAGGAGGGCAGGGCGCAAGAGGAATAAAAACCCAGTCAGAAAACCAACAATTGGATGTAATCATTAATTTTGATATCAAGAAAAGAAAGCCCACTCAACTGGTCTCCCTTCTTCTAACTAATCCTCACAGTCTCCACACAGCCTTATAAAAATAAAAATATGTCACTCTTTTCCTTTAAATCCCTCTTCCCCCAAAATTTATCATGTTGAAAAAACTAAAACTCTCTCAGGCACTGTGGAACCTGCCCTGTGCACCACCCAGACTTGGGCCCTCTTTCCACCCATATCCACTTGCTGCAGCCACCGTGGCCTCCTCTCTAGCCCTCCTCCACCCTCTTCTGCCCGGGAGCCTTTGCAATTATTATTTTCCCTCTAGCTCATGTGCTCTTTTACTCATCCTTGCCTAGTACCTTCAAAGAGCTGGGTCATTCTTATCTTTCAATCTTCCAACCTCCTGTTACTTCATGAAATTGACTTTTCTGACCATCCTTCCATTGCTGGAATCTTCCCCTTTTCTCTCATTATCTCTCACTACCCGTCACATTATTTGGTAACTATCTCAGTCTGTATTTATCTTGTTTGTGTTCTTATTTACTGTCTGTTCCTGCCCACCAATACATGAGCTCTGAAACAGCATCTCTTGGTCTCTGTTACTTCTGGAACATAGTAAAAGCTATATAGTCTAGAATTAAAATGGAGAAGAAAAGGAAGAAGCCAGGAATCAAGGCAGGCAAAAACAGGGCGAAAGTAAACTGAGTATACTCTAAAACTCCCTTGGAAACCTGGAAAACTGTCAGAATGAATCCAGTCTAAAAAGTCCTCCCAGCCAATAGCATCAAATGTAACAATGAGACTTGGAGGTAACAAGATACAAACAAAAAAGAGTAATAACAAACTCTACCACATTTGTTGTTAAGGGCTGAAAGTATTTTAATGCATACCAAGTGGTTGGCATGGTGCCAGGTACCAGAGATTAAAAACTGCTACTTTTATCATTAGTCATCACCATAAAGACACTGTCCTATCGCTCCAAACAACACATAGTCTTGACCAAAATCCACCGGCACACCGAGGAGAACTTGCTTATGAAGAAAGCCTGAGGATGGGCAGCTGTGCCTAAGGAACAGTAGTGAACTTTTACATCTGGGATTCTTATGACATGGAGAAAGGACATGAGTTCTTGGGGTGATGTAAAAGTGGGAAGCTCTGAAAAGTCGTTACTATTTTTTCCACCCTTGACCTTTTAAGATAGCCACCATGGAATGATACCATGTCTAGCAGTGGTACGTACATCATTTTGTCGCATTTTCTTCCTCCTATACAATGTATTTCTTCCTCAGCCTCAGAAACAAACCAACAGAAAACCCCTTAGACCATCTCTACTGTTGTCTACAGCCAAACCCCCTAACATACTTAATCTCATCAAAATATTCCTACTGCATTTGCTCAGGGACTAGATTCTCTCTAAAGACGGGCGTCTGCGGACAGTAAAGATTTACCCAAGCAGATGTGGGCAGGTGGGTGGAGGCACAGAAACACTGGAAGAGAACAGATCCTGCCCAGACCAGCTTGCCCAAATGTCCCCTTTGGTATATCACTTTTTCCTCACCACTTCAAATACTCACTTCAACCATAACTACTAGCACCAACACAATTTCAAGGATGAAAACTTGAAACAGACTTCCTTCTAGGTTCTACTCAACTGAGGACAATTACTGGGACACTGTTCTCTGGCATAACTCCAGGCTCAGTATTAGTGAAACTGAAATTGCTTGATTATTTTCCCCCCTGCCAAAAATGTTGTCAGGCTAGAAATCACTTTATTTTATAAACATTTTAACCTGCCCATTTGCTGGGGCTGAAGAAAGGGTTTATCTTTCATTCTACCCATTCCCTCACCCTTCATCTCTGATTTGTTTGGGTTGAAATCTGAAACATAACTCAATGTCCTAGAAGAAATTAAATCTCCAGTGCACGTTGTTCTCTAATATGGTACTTGTTATGGAGAAAGTAACTGCTATGTAAGCTCTCAGCCACAAAGAATAAGTTATATTACAGATACGTTTATCGTAACACCATTTGTTTAAAACATTGGCAGAAAACTAGAAAATTGTTCTACAAATTATGAGGAATCCATCTCTGACTGAAAGTGCTATCATTGAGTTAGAGATTAGCAACCATAATAACGTATTTCACCAGGTTGGTTCTTTTGGAAGAACTTTATGCAAAAAAACCTGATTTCATATACTGAAGAGCCTTTGACATGCCAAAAAACAAACAAAAACAAAATAACCAAACTTCACAAGAATCAGGAAGTTTGGGCACTTGTTAGTAATACTTAAGAGTAGTACCAAGTTCCTGTCTGCCTTGTGAATCTTCCTTTTATGACACAATGAATAATTCTGACATAGTTTACAGGCCATCACATTCTTAGCCTTCTTGACAAAACAGAAACCAAGAATATTAGTGTCATACACACTCTCCAGAATGTTCCAGTCTTTTAGATTTAATAACTACTATCACAGTCTTCCTTATTCTGATTTTCATCTCAATAAATACTTTTTTTAAGAGAAAAAACAATCACCTTATAAGGGAAGAGTCTAAAGCTCTCCATGTACTTCAAGTTCTTGAAACACAACCAAATACCCAAAAGTAGTTAACTATTTATAAGCAAAGCAAACGGAGACGCAATCTCCCTTTCTTAAATGCACAGGGCCTCCGAGATACTCAGCATTCTTTCACCTCACCCTGAAATAACTGAGATAGCTTCAGTTACTGTCCTTTCCTATCATCCCTTCCCCAGATCACCGCTTAATACAAGGCATAGCTAACTGCATAAGTAGGCCATTTACATAGCTTTGAAGCAACCATGCCTCTAGCAGACTTCTACTTTCACTTCAACAATAAGAAAAGGATAAAGACTACTACCCTAAGATCCTACCCGTTGTCTTTTCATCTTCTTCCTTCCCAGGCAATACTTCCCTTTTCTGTATCCATTTTCATGAAAATAAATTATTAGCAAAATTGGGGCTCCTTCATAGGAAGTCAGCTTGAATATCATGAACATTGCTTCAACCATTGTTGAGGAGGCAAGACAAAGGGTAGAAAGGAGATTATAAAAGCACCCCAATTTACACATTTATAATCCCAGCACTTAGAAGGCTGGGGAAAGAGGACTGCTATGAATTCAAGGTCAGCCTGGAATACACAGTGAGTTCAAAACCAACCTGGCCTACATAGCAATACCCTGTCTCAAAAAAGCACCCCAATTGGCCATAGCTTCTGTGTCTGACACTCCTTCCTTGACGGTTACTGGTGGACAACAATCAGAAAATAGCTCTAGTTTGACTATGACTCTCACGGCCACTATACTTACCACTAATTTTTCAATATGGAATAGTTCATGTATGTTGACAGAATGCAATTCAACTTACAGACACTGATCAAGAGATTGCAGAGGAATGTCACCAGGGAAGGTGAAATTTGTGCCTTTTAGTTCAGCCATTCTTGGTCCCACCACAATCATTATTTGGAGTAATCTTCTTTATGTCTCTCAGATCTCCCTTAAAGATGCCTCCTTCTTAAAGTTTTAGACTATGAGTTTTAAAGAAACGTCTTCAACAGTAATTCTCCAGGGTGCTTGCAGAGACTCTCCCTTCTCCTCACCTGCAATAGTAATGGCGGCCATATTTGGCCCAGTGATCTCGGACAATTTCCTCCACACTCTGCTTCCGGGCAGCAATAATGGAGAGCCAGACCAAGACAGCCCAGAGGCCATCTTTCTCTCGGAGGTGATCAGAACCTAAGGAAGAAAGAAATATTCTGTTGAGGATTCACTTGGGGCTAATAGTAACGAGAGGGTAAAAGCAAAATGAATACAAGTTAGCAGTTGAGTATTATATTTAAATATCTAGATATATTTATACACTGTGAAAAATAGATGTCCCATAACATGTTTGCTTTCCCAAAAGTATTTAACTAAAATTCAAAAAATATAAAACAACAACAACAAAAATACAATAAAACCCTGGAGATTTTTGAAAGAATCAAAGAGTCAATTTGATACCATGTTAGTGTAAGCAGACAATTAATTCATCTATTATTCAGGAAATATTTGGTGTTATATTTTATGTTATACTGAGCAATGTTCTATGATCTGGGAATATACCAGCAAACAAGTCAACTCTTCATTGAAAAAGTTTGTATTTAAGAAGATGGAGAAAAGGAAAAGACAAGTGGAACAAAAGAGCAAGAAGCACCATGTAAGGAGAAGTGCTTTGCAGAAATATAATGGAAGGTGATGTCACAGCGCTTAACAGCAACGAAGTCTGCCTCTAAAGGTTGGATGGTGGCCACCAAAGGATAAATCTTTCTGGAAAGTGTGGTTGTACCTTATTGTGGGAAATGGTCTTTGCAAGTATAGTTAGACTAGGGATCTTGAAATGATACCACATTGGATTATACAGTGGGCCCCATTCAATTTCAAGTGTCCCTATAAAAAAAGAGAAAAGACACCGAAAAAGAGAAAGATAGAGGCACAAGTTACATGAAGACAGAGATGGAAATTGAAGCTACTTTTCTCCAAGGAACTCCTGGGGCCACAGGAGTTCAATAGGCAAAGAAAAATTCTTCCCTGGAGCCTTCAGAGGAATGAGGGCCCCACAGACACCTGGGATTTGGATTTCTGGTTTCCACAACTATGTGAGAATACATTTCTGTTGTTTTAAGTCAACCAGTTTGTGGTACTTCCTTGTGGAAGATGTAGGAGACTAACACAGGTCTTTAAGGTCAGGCCCACCCAGATGATGAATGTGAGTGGAGATTACATCTAAGAAGGAATCACCCACGCTAAGTTCTGGAGACAAAGCATTCCAAGCTGAGAGACAGTAAATTCAAAGTCCCCAAGATAAGTATGAAGAAGAAAGCCAAAAGCATACAGCTGTATGCAAGAAAGGCAGTTTTTACTGTGTCATTCACCCTAACCAATTACAGTCTAAATGAGTAGCCTCCTGTGCAAAAAGAACCCAACAGAATGTGTTCTGCTACACCCATTTAAACTTTTTTATCTCTTAGCCTATTGTTTCTCTAAATGCCACAGGATAAGGTGGGCGCATGTAAGACTTTGGAATCAGGATGTCAACCAATTTCTGATACTTTCCAGGCATGTGAAAAGTTGTTGTAGTGTGACTAGCCTCTCTGAGCCTAAGGTTATCATCTGTAAAATGCGGACACCATCTCCAATCTTGTGGCATTGATGTGTCAATTTAATCAACTTAAAAGGGCAAGCCACATAGTCAGAATTTTTGCATTCAAATTGTTGCTCAGTCACTTATGGTACTGATTTCTCAGTACACACCATAGGACCAACTATTCCCAGCTATTTACACAGTTTTCTGTCTGACTTTAGCAATAGTAATGTCTTAAGAAATAAGCCTGTGTTGGGCGTGGCAGCACAGATCTATCTATGATGCTAGTGCTAAGGCAGGAGGATCACATATTCAAGCCCCCTATGGGCAACTTAGTAACTTTATTGAGACCCTGACTCCAAATCAAAAATAAAAAATGGGCTGGGATGTAGCTCAGTGTGAAGGTCCTGGGCTTGATTTCCAGAAGTACAAAAAAGAAAAGAAGCAAACCTGGGACCTGAGTGGACCATTTCTTCTTGCAAAATGAAATGAGAAGAGCCAACAACATTTATGGTTTTGGGATCATGAAGCATACATAGAAAATCAACACAGGCAAGTTCCTTTGAAAATGAGATGAAACAGTATCTTTGTCAAGTTAAACCTATTGGCAACTTTTCCCAGGAGCTGAGACCATTTATCATTCTTATATTTACAGTTAAGTATTCTACCTCAAGGACAAATACATACAACCCCGAGGGCACAGTAAAGGTACTAAATCTAAAGGAAAAAGGATCGCATCCTCAGTTCTTCTTTTTCTTTTATTTCTTTTCTGTTGTTGTTGTTTTTTATTTATTTATTTATTTATTTTTGAGAAAGGGTCTCATGCTACAGTCCAGGCTGATCCTGAATTTATTATGTAGCCCAGTCTGGCCTGAAACTCATGGCAATCCTCCTGCCTCAGCTTCCCAGGTGCTGGGATTACAGGTGAGTGTGCCACCATGCCCAGCCATCGCGCTGTGCTGGGGATGAATGGAAGTGCCTTAACCATGAGCTCCACACCAGCCCACAGCCTCAGTTCTTAATCAGTGGACACATTACTCAGTGTCCACTGGTTACACTGCTAGACAGCCATCTGTGGCTGCTGCTAGGTTAAGAGGACCCTGGCATGAAGCATCACACCATTAAGGGACTCCAGTCTCCGTCAGTATATTCTTCTTCATATTGCTACAAAAATGGAAGAAGTCTGGAAGACAAGTTTAGCTCTATGGCCAAATGCAAAACAAACAGACAAAGTCTCGATCTAGGAAACCCTCCCAAAAGGATCACTTTGAAACCTTTCATCCCTTTATAGCTGAGAAAACATCACTTTTACTGGCTGGAGAAAAATACCCCTTTGTTCTAAAATACGGGGTTTGCATACCTTACAGCTGGATTGTGTTACCTAGAGACAGACCCATTAGATGCTCTTCAGTCTGTGAGATGTCATAATTTAGTGGCAGAAAAACTCTTAACTCTGTGATATAAAATATCATTAGTGGTAGAGAAATACACAGTTCTTTTAGATGGATTAGGGGGGAAAAGACTCAATCATTTGTAGGGAACTACATAGTAAATTGTTAGTTGGCTTGGATCTCCTCACCCACAAGCTAAGCATTGCCAAGATTCATAAGGGGCCAGTGAGCAAGTAAAATCAACTGTGCTCTTTATAGCTCCTTCAGGTAGCCGTGGAAACATTAAGGATGCTGCAATTATACAACTGTTTCCACTGGATGACCACAGTGTGCTTAAGATGGGGTAAAGGGTAGGGGGGAGGGGGTGTTGAGGGATTCAACTCTTCTTTTAATAACTGTTAAAAAGCAAGTGAACTCTAATGCCATGTAAGCATCAGCTAAATTAAATTAATGCAGAAAATGCAAAGGTACAAAATGTTTTTCTAAAACCTATAAACAGTCAAAAATGGAAAGGAGAAATGCTAGCACCATATGTATGACAGGACTAGTCAACTTTTATTAAAAATATACTTATAGGGCTAGAGGGATGGCACAGCAGTTAAAGCACATACTTTGCAAGTGCAAGGCTTTGAGTTCAATTCTCCAGAACTACATAAAGCTGGTGTGGTGGCACATGCCTGTAATGCCAACACTTAAGAGGCTGAAGCAGGAGGATTGCTGTGAGAACAAGGACAGTCTGGGATTCACAGTGAGTTCAAAACCAGCCTGGGCTACAGAGCGAGAACCTGTCTTTAAAAAAAAAAATTATATATATATATCCCAACAGATAGCTCTGTGAAAGGGCACAATGTTCAAAAGAAAAATTCTAATAGTCAATAAACATCTGAACAAACGTTTAGTCTCACTGCTGTCAAAGAAAGTCCACAATATGGGACACCATTTGGAACCTGTCAAGTTAGCAAAGGTGTGTTGGGAGGAGGGAACCATCTAGTACCAACAGAGCACCAGTGTCAATGAGCAAAGTTTGCAATTTAGCCATAATGAGGAAGAGTCTTGAACAAGTCCTTGGCTTTGCATCCAGCTATTCTAATTCCTAACCTTTAATCAGAAAGACATTTGCTGAGTAGCTAACAGGGAAAGTTTAGAAAAATAAATATTAAATTTCAGTAACTGAGTAATTATGAAAATCCCATTAAAAAGTTTATTGTGTAGATGAAGTACTGATTAAGAATCTTTAGCAACAGAACATTTACCCAATTTTCTAAAAAGAAAAATTATCAGAGTATCTATCATATTTTTGTAAAAAAGTATATAAAATATATGTAAAAATATAAATATATGTATACATATATTTTGTAGGTGAATATATGTACACACGTGGCATGTGTGTGTGCATGTATGTGTACACGTGAGCAACAGAAGGTTGGACACTAAACTGTCAACAACAGTTATGTATCCCTGACGCGGTAGAAATGCAGGTGTTTTTTCTTATCTTTGTAGTATTTCTAAAATTAAAATGTACATTCATTTTCATAAGATAAAATGTTTTAACTCATCAGCAGTATGTATAAATTCATGTTGAAAACATGCTTTTTCCAGCATGTCATATCGTTGGACTCATATAGTATGTAGTCTTTCCAGACTGGCTTCTTTAACTTAGTAATATGCATTTTAAATTTCCTCCCTGTCTTTTCATGGCTTGAAAGCTGGTGTCTTTTTGGAACTGAATAACAAACACCAGCATAATTTTTCAAGCTTGCTTCCTTTAGCTCCCTGGCTGCTGGTGTGGGAAGAGTGGGGCACACTTTCCATGCACTGTAGCAAGACTTCACCCCTTTTCTCAAATAGTACAGTACCACAGTACCACTCACCTTGTCTTTTTCCACACAAGCCTTCCTGGCCCGAAGCTCACCTCGCCGTACATTGAGAGGCCTTGGGCAGCAGCTGCCCCACTCAGACGCCAAAAGGCAGGCACTAAGCTCTTCCCAGCCATGACTCCAGCAAAGCTCAGCACAAAAAGGGGGTCTAGTTTTTCTCACCAGAGATACCACTGCATCGTCTCCACTCATATTAACTTGAGTTTTCTCAAGTTCTAAAACCACACTCCCTCTGGTAAACTGTCCAGTAATAAGTATATTGCCCTCACAAAAGGGCAATAAATTAAGAAAAACAAAACAAAACTAGAAAAAGAAAAAATAGATTATTTAATCATCTCAAAGGAATTTTCTTCAAATGGAAATCCAAATGTGGACAAATCAACAAAAAATATGCACACTAAACATATATCAAATCATCACAACTAGAACTCAGATCAGGAAATTCTAACTCTGTCAATTACAAAAATAGAAGCCATTTCATAACCATTGTGTCTCTAAGCTGTAACACAGCTTAGTAACTCTCAAACTTGGGTGACACATTAGACTCCCTGAAGAACTTAAAAAGCATCAGGGTTCTGTCTTTCGATCCCCAGACATAAAAATCAGACAGAGGTTTGTTTTGGTTTGGTTTGTTCAGAAAGCTTTTGGGAGTGATTCTCATGGGCGACCAGGGCTGCAAGCCCTGGCTGAGGAGAACAATGCTCTGCATAGTTTCACGCAAGGTGTAGTGAATTAGACTTCTTATCATTTTTGCTCTGGTTTGGTACTAAAGGATAGTAACCATTTGTCTCCAACTCAGTGGATGCCATTGGCCTTGCTCATGCGGGTGGTCCTCACAGACAGCTTTGGTGTTATGGCTTCTCTCTGCCAAATTTGGAGTGACCAACTCATCCTGGTTTGCCTGGGACTTTCCCAAATTTAGTACTACAAGCCTCACATCCAAGAATCTTCGGAGTCGGAGTCCTAGGCACAGCAGGGTGAAGGGCCATCCCATGAGAAAGGCTCCTCACTCCAGGAGGTTCCTGTTGATTTTTAGGAGATGCGTGCATTCCACACATGCCTTAGCACATCTATTCCCTGGAACTGAAATGACAGGTGAAATATATAAATACTTACTCTTGAAGTAGATTTACAACCAGGATAAATTCCCCTTCAAGAAAAATAACAGTGGGACATCAGGCATTGTGCTGAATTAGTTTATATATACTATCTAATTCTCACAATTTGATACACTCTTTTTATGGGTAAGAAATAAAAAGTCATATGACTAGTAAGTGGTTAAAAGAGGATTTAAGCCTGGGTATTTCAGCTCCAAGACCTGTGGGATTCATTGCTCCTGAAATAAACGCATTTCCAGGAACTACAATAAAGCAGGTAAAATGCCCCAAGCTATGAGAGCTGAGGCCGCGGAGGGTCAGAATGAACTCAGACTCCCTCCTCTTATACCCCATGTCTCCAGAGGAGGCACGGAGTTTCCCTTTACTATCGCATGTTTATTTAACTAAACTGGCAAATAGTTTTCATTAATTTGCACTAAAACTCTTTCCACCTTCTTTTCACCCACTTGAGAAACACAATTAAAAGAAACAGTGGAGCCATGAAGTGAAATTGGGGAACACTTTCTTGAGTGGATCAGAGATTTAAGAATAAGTCATAAAACTGTGATCTTTTTTCCATTTTTCCCACTTATGTACAGTTCTTCAATATCTGGCACACAAACAAACCTCACTGAAAATAAAAATACCAGCTTTCTTCGCTTAAAAATATATGCTCTCAAATGCAGCAAGAATTCACCACCAGGAGAACAAAGTTCTCATGTGCACCAAAGAGTCAGCGCCAGCCACGAACTCGGAGAAGCTAGATAGCCGCACCTGACGCGTGCAGCTCATCGGGTCCCATATGAGCCATGTGCTTCTGATGACTAACGCTACGAAGCAATACAGCTAGAATAAGCTAAACAATAACAGGATTTGACATAAACACAGTTCTGGCTAATCTGCTGACCACAGCAGCATCTTGCAAGCACTATGAGAAAGGGCCTGAGTGTGAAACTATTCCTCACTCTGTCCTGGGCCTGGCCCATACAAAGTGGGCAGAAAACCTACAGTGAATGAATACGTGAACATGTAGTATGTAGTCAGATGTAGTTCGTCAGATTCCTTCTTCATTAAAAGCGTGACTAGCTCGAAGCAAGCTAATGTCATTTTTACTATGAAAATGGAAAAACCCTTCACAGGTCATCCTGTTGAACAGAAGCATCTCCTCATCGAGGAAATCAAGGTGCACAGAAGTGAAGGTATTTGTCCAAAGTAATTCAGTGCCACAGAGGGACTATCAAGATCAGAGCTAAGTTGTCTCCTGGCACTGTGCTGTTACAGGATGCCATCTTCCCAAGCCTCGTGGCATGCGTTCCACTCCATCCAAAAGAACAAGGGAGGAGGGCTAATTTAACCTCACCTTAAATATCTGCTGCAGATGGTGAGAAGACAGAGAGATTAAGCTTGAACTGAATCACAGCGTGGCCAATGTGACCCTGGCCAGTGACTTGCCCTTCCTCCCTAAGGCTCAATGACTTCAACTAGGAGCTGGGGCCGGGGGTGGTTATTATGATTCCTCGTTGTATTTCGAAGGGACGTGATGAAATAAAGCACAGGAGGTACAAAACACTGTGAGTATCACTCAGAAGGTGCTAGCAAATAATATGCATTGGCACTATTCTACTAACACATGCCTAGGCAGCCCGCCAGGCAGGCCAAAGAACAGGTCACTTCAACAACTGCTCAGCCACCAGCTGACACTTTTCCTTAGCAGGAAGACACCAGCGTAGGAAGTGAAACCTTTGAACTCAACCGTCCCTTCACTGACAAGTTGATGGGAAGAACAGAATCCTCCAAGAATCGCTCCCTGACAGGGCACAGCCAGAAATGAAACCTCTCTAGTAAGGTTCCAGGACAAAGACCTGCAGACCATTACACTATGTGCTCAACATCTCCCAATGTATATGTTAGCAAGACTCAAATGAACATTTATTGGAACTGCACCTATCAGTAAGCTCCAAAGGACAGGCTTACTTGCTAGAAGTTCCTCGTTGGGCACTGTGCAAAGAAATGCTTCATTCATTTGGAAGTCTTCAGCCTGTGCCCAGTGAGCCTGATGACCTGGAAAGACTCATTCTTTATTTATGATCATACAACATATCCTTTTGCCACTTTTCATTAACCTGGAGGACTAACTGAAAGGTCAATGGAACTGGAACCATGAAGGACTCTATGTAATGGAGACACTCTCCCTATCCTAGGAGGGAGCTTTATTTCCAAGCACTGAAAGTGACAGTTTGCAGAGGAGCCAGAAGGGACATTCAGTTTTTCAACTTCACCACGGGACTGCTAGAGGCATCGATCATGGCACCTCTACACTCTGGCCAGTCTACACTGAACTGCACATGTGCACACAGCATGTCTCCAACAACCCTGCGAGAAATGGATCTTCCAGTGCTGATAATGCTGTCATCATAACCTCCTCACTCCACTTCTGCAACCCAGCCAAATTTATATACCCTGGCCACAACACAAAAAAAAGAATATGGTATGACTTCAATAATATGAAATTCAAAGATATGCGGGCCTCTTTCTCCTACAGCCTGGGCAGAAATGAAAACAGCCAAATGTAGAGTTAATGAACACTTAGATAAGAAATAAACTGAAGATTTCCTTCACTTGAACTTGAGAAATGTAAAATAGTAAATTAAAGTTAATAAATAAATGACAGTTTATTCAGTATTTGTGCCCTAAAACTGCTACGAACCCAATCTTGAGTTAGGAAGTATGAAGGTCACATGGGAAATACAAATGATGAGGCATGGCTTTGGGAGCATTACATGATGTACAACTGGATGAAATAAAATGTCCTTTCACCAAGTAACTGGAGAATAACTCATTAACATAAACCACAGAACAGCAGAACACAGAGTGACTATGCTAAAGGCAGTAAGAATTCAGAACATATCCCCAAAAATTGCTGAAGTTAGAACCCAGCAAACTGTCAAATATACCTATTTCCAAGTTGATTTAGGCAATGATAGTCATGGGAAATGGATAAAGTTAAGATCACAAATTATACAGTTTAAAATGTGTTCAATAATACTGACTTCAGGAGAGAGGTCTTCCTAGAAGCATTTTATTAGACATTAATTTGTGCTGATAGTTACAGAATGATTGAAAGCATCATAACTTTCTTTTCAATTTTTATGTAATTTTTATATAATTCATCAGTTGATTTTATCATAATCCAAAATATCCCCAATCCTTTTGTGACCGGTCTACATTTATGCAGTTTTGTTTTTATGAACCTTGTCAAATCTTAGGATACCAAATCTTAGGATACCAAATTTCCCAGGTCTTTAGACACATATCTACTTAGGAATGCTAAAAATATTACTGCTAATAATACAAAGAAGAGACACAAAAACGAAAATCCTCTTCCCTACCATCCTTTTTTCCTCCCATCTTTCTTTCTATCCTCCCATCTACCCTACAGGCATGTACTCAGAGAGTACCCTATGTCAAAGAAATAAATGTGAACCAAGTAGACATCGTCCCTGTCTATAGGGCATTTACACTGTTAACAGAGAAAGCAGAGGAATCCAGAAGGCCTCCAAAAATTAGTAAGGCATTCAAGACTTCCTGTGACATGAAATCTATGCATACCTGAGGCTTTTTCCTGTTGAGCTGAAAACAGAGAAGATATAAGAATAGCCAAGTGAAGAATACCAGGCTACACTCAAGAGTACCCAGTAGAAAAATCTGATGTGACAATTATGGACAAGTTGTGTTACTATCCAGAGACCTGAATGCAATTCCAAGTTTTCATACAGAGGGAGATACATACAAAAAGTCTGAAATCCCTGGCATGTATTAGATGTTCATTTGATTTTTAAAAAGCTATTATTGTAGAAAACTCAGCACAGAGTATTTTCTCAGAAACAATGAGCATTGTTGTATTACCTAATTTTCTTTGGCAGATTTGTAGGGCCATTGATAAAGTATTTTTAAAAATAAATAATAAATGCATTAGTACTATTAAAGATTATAGTAAATCTTGGTGATTCATTAAAAAATAAACTCATCAATGTTACCTATAAAGGGACAAGCCCACAACAATACAACATTTGTCTGGGCTACTACAATTCACATATTATTAAAAGGGCAAGACTTCTTAGAAAACTCATATAAAATGCTAAAAAAAAAAAAACAATGAAAAATTTTCAACAAATTCAAAAGAAAAAAACATTCAAATTTTTTGGTGCTTTGAATTTTAATTTCAGTATTTTAGTACATAATTTTGTATATGGGAACAAATCCAAATTCCCTTAAAATTGGAAATACAGAGATGGAGCCAGACTGCCATTTGGGCTTACAAACATTCTTTTTCCCCTGTAAAGCAGTTTTCCAGCATTTTTCCTGGTCCAGGCACACACACACAAAGATTTGGTTCTACAAGTGATCTTGATTATTTTGTGAAGCAATGAATTTCAGTTTCTACAGATGCCATCACTGATCCTACCACCTTCTGTGACCTTGGCATGTTCTGGGAGCACAAGATGCAGGGAGGAGATGTTTCTAGTTAAGATGTATGACCTAGACCTCACCATGGTCAAAGGCTTGGCATTTGTGAGACTCGGGCAGATCCACATTTCCAGGTTTTCTTGGCATTAAACTACACATTCCTGGCTGATATGTAACAACTCCATACCATAGGGATGTTAGCAAAAGCTTCCATTTGGGAAAACCTAAGTATACTTGAGACACTTCTCCCCAGTCTTAGTGAAAGAACCTTTCCATCTCTCCATTTCTCCTCCTGTAATTAAGTCATTTGATTCTGAAAACTATATCCTAAGGTAGAGAGCTCCTCTACTCAACTGACATTTGCAAGTTGGAAATGAGGGTCAGAAAGGCCACCTGGCTGGTGCATGAGTAGCAGGCAGGCTCTTGAACGTGGACGCCCAGTCTGTCGTCGCTCCTACGCTGCCCTGGTCAAACCTGACGCTGACGTTGTATCTCACACACACTCTTTCTACTAATCCTGATTTTAAAAACAAAAAAATTTTTTCACTTAGGCGGTGTTTCCTCTTTCTGTGTATCAGGGTGATTTTTTTTACGTTTTTTGAGTATACTTACTTAAAATACAGATTTTCAGGCTCCTGCCAGCAATTCATACTTGGAGTAAAATGGAAAAGTTTCTTTATGATTCTGGCACAGCCATATCAGAGCCTCTCCAGGAACCAGCAGTAAGGTAACCCAGAGCAAGAACAGAAGGGAGCCCATTCCTGCTTTCCTGATGAGTGCCTGAGGGATGGAAGAAGCTGCTGCTTTCATTAGAAAAACTGACCAGCACAGGAAAAGTAGTAAACACTGTAGGGCAAGAGACATGTCTTTCAATGGTGCTTTAATGCATGTGGAGATCTCTTCCAGGCTCCAGTGCCCTGGCAGCGTCACTTAACTATTTCTTAAGTCCAAAGGTTTCATCTATCAAACCAGATTGAAATTACTGAAACCTCCAAATGGCAGAGGAGGCCCCAATAATCTCCTGTGCTTTTTGAAAGAAAAAAATCATAGTCATCTACAAAAATAGAAACACTTTTAAAACTTCCTACCAATCCAGCCTATATGTTATAATCAGCCTAAGTGTGTGAAAACACCACTTGCTGAAAAGTGTTTGCAGAACATCATTTTCTATTTCTAGCTGAGTCAGTTCCCAGTGTCTCCCACAGAGGCAAATAGCTTCAAAAATTGATGCCTAGTATTGCTTCTCGACGGTCCCTCCATGACCCTGGTCTGTATACCAGAGGTCAGCAATTGGAAGCCTTAGGCCAAATATGGTCTCCTGCCTATTTTTGCAATTAACATTTTCCTGGGTCTCCATCATGCTCACTTGTTTCTGTACCATCTACCGCTGATTTTGTGCTGCAGTGGTAGAACTGTGTGGTTACAACAGAGACTGTGTGTAGCTTTGCTGCCCATAAAGCCAGAAATATTTACTATCCAGTCCTTCATGGAAAAAGTTTGCTGACTCCTGCTGTAGAGCAGTCCTTTTCAGATTCTTTTTTACCATGACCTACAATAAATACATATATCCAAGAGTCTCACTATACACATGCACACACACATGCACATCTGTGTGCAAAAATATAAAATCTTTAAAACAATCTTTACTAAATGCTTTGCTCTGATAGTTTCTAGTCTACTTCTTAAAGTAGTTTATGATATTATTATTATTAATGTCATGACCCCAAGTGTGTCTCAGTCCATATTTGGATAAAGCATTCCTCTAGAAAACCAAACATTTGGCTACTTACAACCCATGTCCCTGATTTCCCGCCTCCACTGTTTTCTGGACATCACTCTACCTGTAGGGTGTTTCTCTTTCATGACTGTGTCTACAAATCCTCCACATTTTTTAAGCACTAGCTTAACTTTCACTTCTCCCATGAAGTCTGCTTTATACCTCCAGTCCAGAAGCACTTTCTCCTTTTCATCTCCTATAGTGTATTATCTACTTCTCTACTGCAGCACTTTAAAGGACCCTCTCTGCGAAACAGTCACCTGTGTGTCTTCTTACTCTCTCTCTCTCTCTCTCTCTCTCTTTCTGTGTGTGTGTGTGTGTGTGTGTGTGTGTGTGTGTGATACTGAGGGTCAAGTCCAGGGCCTTCACACTAAACTACATTTCTAGCACATATTGATTTTTGATTTTGAGACTGGGTATCACGAAGTCACTAAGCTGGCCAGGCTCGATTGAAACTTGCCATTAACCTACCTCAACCTCTCACAGCGCTGGGTTATCGGGCCTGTACCACCAAGCCCAGCCTTATTATTCTTAAGGATATGGTCGTAAGCACTTTGGATTCTACTTACATCTTAATACCTTGTACTCTGGAATCAATCAATAAATGTTTATCAAATTGAATTAAACAACTATTTATTACTAAGGGTGTAAAGTGATTATGTAAGTAATATTTTATCCCCCTTGATTGTACATGGGTGTAAAACATTTTGGCTTGCCTGGGCCACACTGAATGAAAATGAAATGTACTGTTCCACATATAAAATCTCTAATATAGCTAACAAAATCAAATTTTAAAAAACTTACAATCTTTTAAGAAAGTTTACAAATTTATGTTGGGCTACATTCAAGGCAATTCTTGGCTGCATATGACCTGTGAACTGTGGGTTAGACAAACTTACTCTAAAGCACTCAATAAATGTTTATAAAGACAGAGAGGAAAGAATAAACTGGACTTAACAGTATTTATTCCAGTGGCGAGATTCGTGTTATTTTACTGACCAGTAAGTAGAATTATTGTACCTAATACATTATTCCTGATTTTCTGGATTGTGGTCCATCACACATAACACCAAACAAGAAGAAATTTATCCTTTTTGTCACACCTCAGCAGAGAAAGGGTTTAACAGTCTTGGCTGACCCAAGCAGAGCTGCCATATGCACATCCTGAGTTCAGATGGTAGAACTTAAAAGATCTTGAAACTCGTTTTGGAGTTCTATTTCTGTACTCTGTTTAGGATCTAGAAATCTGCACAAGAAAGTTATGCAATCCTCACACTGAGAAATGACCAAGAAACCTGCAAAATTTTCTTGAAATTATCAGGGATCTAACATCAGAAGGCAATAGATAAAATGAATTCAGAAAAAGGACAAGCCACTCCACAGAACATCAAAATTCACCTTTTCTACAGAGTACAGAAAAAAAGACGAAACTATTGTACAAGTAGATAATAAGAAATCATGTCAGGCTTAAAAACAAAAAAGGTTACAGGTCAACTGTAGCCCATCGTGTCACTTTAAAATCACTAAGATACAAGGGAAGGACTTCCAAGATATTTTTCATAGAATTTACTCATATTTCTTTTGCTGCTCTCAAGGAAGAGTAGGAACTGGGAGGGAAACTTGACGGGATATTTAGGAGATGATCAGCTTCTGCTAGAAGAGAAACATTAAACCCATCAACTTCCCCAAAACCTTTTCTTATTTAAAACCAAAGTTTTAGGCCCCTGAATACAAGCTAAAAGCCTCTCTGCCCAAAAGTCCAGGAACAGACATATTGCTGCTAGATAACAGGCAAAGACTGGGGAGGGGTGGGGGGAGTTAGGGAAGATTTAAAAACCTTCTTGAGCCTGTAATCCTATGACCATAGTTAGCAGAGGAGAGCAACACAGAACAAAGTTCAAGAGCCTAGTGACAGAATGTTAATTTTTGTCATAGACATGCATTAACTTCTGAGAGTTAAAAATGAAACAAGAACACATTTAAAAATAAAACTCTATAGAATCTCATTCCCAGGTTCAGTACATAGTAAAAGTGTTCCACTACTGGAAGAATTTGAAGCCTGTGGAACACTTCTGTTTATTACAAAACAATAACCCAAACCCAACTCAATTCCTGACTAGCTTAACTTAGCCTACCACACCAATGGCCCAAAAGAAGAGATGTGCCTATTTCTGGGCACAAATCCCACTTAGCTGCATGTCTACTGTTTGCACTGGACAGCACTCGATAAAAAATTACAAGCTTTACCAAAAACTAGAGAAGACCAATCATTGTCAAGAGATAAAGCAATCAATAGGACCAAAGTTAGAAATGAACCATGTACTGGAACTTTCAGACAGAGAATTTAAAATAGTCATGTTTAATATATTAAGTGATGTTATAAAAAGGATAAATACATATATAAATAGTTGGATATTTTCAATAGAGAAATTAAAACAATAAAAATGTAAAGAGCATTGTTAGAGATAAAATACAATCAAAGATGAAGAATTCCTTCAATAGATAAGCAGATTGGGCACAGCTAAGGAAAGAATCCATTAAATGAATTCCATATCAATGGAGATGATATAAACCAAAATAAAAACACCCAAAAAAGAATAAAACAAGTCAGAACTGTATACACAAGAACTCTCAGGCATCTATGGTCACAATTTACCTAATGTATTACAAGGGAAAAGGGACAAAATGTGTATGGGGGAATATTTGAAAACGCAGTGTCTGAGCATTTTCCAAAATTAACAAATAAAAATAAATAGTAGGCCTAAGAATCCAAGAGAGCTCCAAGCAGAGTTCAACCTACAAACACACACCTCTGGACATATTACAATTAAACTGTTAAAAATCAAAGGTAAGAAGAAAATATTAAAGGCAGCCAGAGGCAGAGATTTGGAGGAGGTACTTTGAGGACCAATGACAAATGTTATGTCAAACTTCTTGGAAAGTTTGCAAATCCAAACACAATGGAGTGCTATCTTTAAAGTACTTTAAAAAAAGAAAAAGAAAAAAAAAAGAAAAGAAAATATTTCTCACCTTTTAAGATATGTAGTTATATACTTTTTCCAAAGAGCCCTTATAGTCAAAAATCCTCACTGAAATTCTCACAAATAACAGCATCAACAAAGGAGATCACTTCATGATATTTGGGAAGAGAGGGCTCCCTTTGTAGACAGAGGAAAAGATAACGGAAGACTGATCATGAGTTGATGATGGCTGAAATTCTGTGACAGGCACATGGGGATTCAGTATGATATTCTCCCTACTCTTACATCATTTTCTAAATTTTCATAATAAAATTTTTTTCAGAGAAGAAGAAACAACATGACAAGAAGAGATATGTATTTCTGACATTTGTCTTTAATTAATTCTTTCCTCAGCCTTTGATTCATGGAGGTTCACAGATCTCCCAACTGGGGTCATAGAGCTGCAGCCACTCTTCCAGGTACCATGAACCCTGCAACACTTACCAGTGCCAAAGCTCTCTTCCCCACACAGCGAGCATCGTCCCGAGTCCATCAGGTTTGAGAAGAATCTCCATCCAGCTGGGGTCTCATATACAGGAACCTTCATTGATTTGGCCACTCTGAAAAATAAAATTTAAAGCAACAATCAATTCATATATTTCATTTCCTTTCTTTTCTCAGCACTGTAGGTAGTCTCTAGGATCCATGGATTCCTTTCTAGGTTTCAGAACAACTTGGCCAGTTTTCAGGATGTCAAGCAGTTAAAGGATGATACATAGTGTATTCCAATGGTTCTCCATGATACAAACATTACTAAGTTACTATATGAAACATTCCCAGATTGGTTTCCCTCCTATAAATTTTTCTTTTTGGTCAGTCTGCTTGGGGACATCAGAATCTAAATTTAGATAGTATCTGGGTAAAAGTACTGGAATATTTTTGGCAATATCTATTAATGATGTATGTACCTATGCCTTATGATGTGACAAGGTAGTTCTTTGAGTGTACAAATGACATGTAGTAGAAACTGGCTTATACTGCTCCAGTCCCCGCCCCATACACACACATGCATGCAGACCAACACAAACATACCACACACCTTAAACACTTTAGAGCAGAAACGCTCAGTCCACTAGCCTCCAGGAATGTTGATGGCTCACGGCTCACAGACATGGCTCCCTCTTTCTGCCAAGAGGAGACATCTCATTCGAAGTCATGAGCCCATCGCTAGGGCAGCCCAACCCCACCACTGTTGGATGAGGAATGTTCAAATGCCTCGCCTCCATCCCAGCTTGATACTACGTACGGCCATTTCAGCTCCAGAACGCCTCACAAGGTGGCTGAGGCCTTGCTGTGACTCTAGGGCACCCCAGCTTCTATCACTGCCTAATCTTGCTTTCTGATTGCCCTGTAGGTGTTTTCTATACTTTGAATCCAAAAATTCAGCCAAAGGCCCATGTGCCTTCTATGTGCCTGCAAATTTCCACTGAGGTTCCACTAATGATGCTGTCTCCTTTACTGAGTCCTAAGAGGGATGCAGATCTCACAGCATGCTGGGGAATGATCGAGTATCATGGACACTGACCTCACAACCTTTATTTTTTCAGCACCTGAGCAAGTTAAAGTGAAAGACACCACACACCTTTCCTTCTTTGAAGGCTCTGAGAGCAAACAGTGGCCAGGGAAATCTATCACTAAGTATCTCTTGGCACAGAAGAAAGATGCACACCATATAAAGACACCCTATATTAATGATTCCTTTAAGTTTGGTTTGTGCTTGGCTAGGAGAAAAAATAACACTCAGAAACCTTTATCTTGGAAACTAAATACCTTCTTCACAAACTCCAAGTATCACATATGTGCCCAAGACTGAAAAATTATGTACTAACACATTTTCAATTTTGCCTTGGAAAGAAGCACTTTTTGGATGGTTTGATGTGACATCAAAGGTTCGATCTTCCCTCTTTTCTAATGGTTCCTTCAGAAAGATATACAATCATGCTTATAACCTGGCAGGAACACATCAGAGAAACCCTCCCCAAAATGTAGAGCAACAGTGAATTTTCTGAGACACTCCTTCTAGGGCCAAGGACTCGAGGAAGGAGAAATAAATCACATAGAAGCCGTCCAGAGGCAGCATATAAAAAGCCTGGGTACCAATTAATTTAGCAAATGTGAATACATATGATTACAAAATAGAATGTGCAGTATGGGGCAGAGGCAAGGGTGAAAGGGAGGTTAGCGGGTGCTGGGACACATTCCCTGACCAAAATAATCTTGTAGGTTCAAAGCCAAGTTGGCAGGGCTGAAGGGAGGGGAAAGGATTTCCCCGGTCTCCACCCTTCCCCATCAATCACTGTCAAGAGGTCATCGGGCTGAAAGCTGTGGCTGGATTCTAAGGGACCGGATACTTTTATAACTATGAGCCACAGTTGCAGCTATGCAAGCTAAGATAACAATATGGGTAATTAAATTCCAGGATCCTGAGCATGAGTTGATTATGTCCTAGGGTCTGAAAGGAATTCCCCTCCCGCCTCCCTCTCCTGAACTTGGGATTTATCCCAAGCATAGCATTCAGCAGATACCATGCATTAGAATGGTTGTTGGCAGGAAGCCCCTGGAGCCTCTAAAATCCTTTAATACAAATGCTCAGAATAAAGTTGCTCAGACTGAGAGTCAGAACTCCTCTCCCCTACTTCTGCTAGCACGTGCTGGAGATAAACACATGGACTCACTTCCTAGGAGAGCACAGAGTCTGAAGGAAAAAAAGGAAATATAATCCAAGCCACAATTATTCTGCAAGTGAAAATGGCCTTGACAGGCAAGGGAACACATGATACACAAGTATATTCTCCACGTGGACTTTAAAACCTCAAAGGAGTGACATCAAGATGGAAGATGCTCCACTTCTCTTTGCAACAGTTTCTCCTACTCCCAGAGTTCTAGGCTTCTTATGAACTGAACTATTTCCTATTTCCAAACTTGCTCTTACATTTTGTTATTGTTGCATACACCTAATTGTTCTTTAAACATTCATTTTACCCACAGACACTCCTTTTCTCATTTCTGTTAAAACAGATCTTAAGTCATCTGCCATGGAAAAACCTGTCTTGGTTCATTTTGTGGTACTCTAATTGATTACCCGAGGCTGGTAATTATAAAGAACAGAAACTTATTTCTTACAATACTGGAAGCTGAGAAGTGAAAGATCAAGGTGCCAACATTTGTTCTCGTGAGGGTTTTCTTGCTGTGTCCTGACAGGGTAGAAGACTGAGAGGCAAGCCAGCCAAACACTACATGAAGCCTTTATTTTTTTTTTAATAAGGGCATTAACTCCATTAAGTAGGAAGAAGCCTTGGTGGTCTAATCGCCCTTTGAGGGTCGCACCACTTGATCTTATGACACTGGCAATACCAGAATTCTGGCAAGAAGTCTCAAGTACAGCTAGATGAAAGTAAATGAGTACCAATTGCAGTATGTTTGTTCCAACTCACGTATTCCCACAATATGTACCACCGAACAACCAAAACGTACTACACACTTTCACAATATGGAGCAACGTAAGTAAATAAAAACAGACATGGAGGAACACATATATGAATGATTCCTTTTCAATATAGTTCAAAATAGACAAAACCATTGGTAACAGGAGTCAGGACAGTGGCTCTCTCTAGGAAGATGGGGGGGAGTGGTGATCCAAAGAGGCCACAAGGAAGGTGCAAGGGTAGTGTGGAGGACAGCTGATCCCGGTGGTAGTGATGACAGTATGTGGGCTTGTTTATTTTGTGAAAATTCCTAAGCTTTACACTTCTGTGTTCAGTCATTTTTGTATGTACTTCATACTTCAATTGAAAATTTACTTAAAAGAAAAATACCTCTCCACTGTTTGTGAGTAAAGGCATGTTTGAATAAGCCATATTTACTTAAGCCCAGGAAACAAATTACTGAAGATAAGAGTTTAATAGGATTCTGATATGCTGGTTAATGTTCAGTGAACACTTTAAAAAAAAAAAAAACAGCCCTGAAATGAGTTCTCCAACATTTTCACACTGATGAGTTTACTCCCAGACCCCTTCTTTGATGTCCAGCATTGCTGGCTAGAGCCTGCTTTCTGGTAAAAGGTTTATACAAACTTGAACTTTAAAAGACTTTGTAAGGAAGCCTGCCCAGCTCATAGAAAGGAATGCAGCAGAGCTCAGCTAAACCTAGTTTTCTGATGGCAATTTTTCTCTCTACTGTGTGGTTCTTAGGACTGACCCCAGGCCCTTGCAGGCTAGGTAAGCACTCTCCCTCTAATCTCTCCTCCCATTCCTCCAATAGCAATCTTAAAGTCTATTCTTAAACAAGTTTTTTTTTCTTTGGTGGAACAACTCAATCTCAGGTGAAACAAAAATAAAACACGGTTCTAACATAATAAGATTACTACAAAAATTTTCCATCATATATGAACTTTAGCAGATTGGTGCTTGGTCCTGCGGCAAGCATTACATAACACCTGCCTTGCCTGTCTTATCAGAGAAGCTATAAAAATCAAATGGGATAAACCATAATAAAAAGAAAAATGCTCCATGATGGCAGAATGGCCTGCAGGGTTATAACATTACCCTTTTTAAATGCTGGATCTTTCACTTAACCCAAAGGGAACTGAGTACTTTGCCTACAGAATATTTGAAAGGAAAATCAAAAGATAACTGCATGTCTCCAACTCATCCTAGAATTCCAGAAGTTGGCCAGTGGCAAATCCGAGACGCATTCTAAGCCCAAGGACCTTTGCTGCTTCACCTAGACGCTTCTGCACTAACACTTTAGGCAGATGTTATGAGAGGAAGTACCGGACACATTCTAACCAGATTATAAATTTTGTTAGACAACATAAGGCAGACAGATTTTTGAAGATTCTGACTTTACTTGAAAGAAAAAACTTGGCCTTGAGAAACCAACCAAAGATCCAAGAGAATATATATATATATATATATATGTATATGTATATGTATATATTTGAAACAATCAGGCTTTTTTAGGCTAGCAAATTATCTAGAACTCTGTAAGAGGGAAATGAAGTGTCTGTATTCACAATCTTGGTGCTCAAGTGCTTCGACATAAGCTTGTCCTGGTTCTTTCTTACTTTTTAAAAACTCTGCAGGCCTGGGGATACAGAATTTGAAGTTCCAAGTTCTCTAACTAAGCCAAGTCAAAACAATTGTCCTCTGTTCTTCAGATTACAAAAAGCAGTGCTCCAAAGAGTGAAAAACGAATCATTTGCTTATCGTTTTGTTTTGCTTTGTATTCCTGACTATATAGTCTTCTTACTGAATATTTTTAAGGATTCTATAATGCCCTTAGGAGACAAAAATCAGTTCATGTATTTCTATAAACTAAAAGTGATCAGACCTGACATGAAAGTTCCAACCTAGAAGATCAAACATTTCAGTACAATAAAGTCTCTTATGCTTTTAGAAATATTTTTTGTCTTCTCTTCTGGATTCAATCAGCATCTTTTACTGAATGGAATCCTAGAAATCTTATGAAGTCTATGTAATAAGACAAGAGGGAGGGGACACCTAGAGAGTAGATATAGAATTAATGTATAGTAACTATAAATAGACACAAAAAGGAAAAAAATGACCAGAGAAAACTAGTACTTGCTTAATGTTGCCTCGCCATTCTCTGAATACCAGATGGCTCTGTGAGGCAGAAGTTACACTGAAAATCATGGCAAGGTCGATTTTCTTACAGCAAACATCTAGTTCTTGCTCTGATGTTTCACACTGAATTTAATCTCAGCGTGACCACAAGAAATTCAGTGTCAGTCCCCAGTGTTCTATGAACCCACTTCTGACCTAAAATCATTAATTTCCCCATTTCCTTTGCTTAGAAAAGACTATACTAAGGCTTCAAGGGGCAAAAAAAATAAAAGGATGGAGGGAATATCAAAAGTTAGATCTTATATGTAAGTAAACTGATAAATTTATTTACAGTAGAATTTATTTTACTTCCCATTTGTCAAAGACACTTAAAAGGTAGGCAAGCCATAGATGAGAAAAGACACTTGTAATGCTTAAAGCTGTAGGATCCATAGCCAACATAAACAAAGCCCTGTAAAGCCAATTCATAGAGGAAGAGATTGGCCAATCAGACTGAATCAATATGAAAACATACAGTGAATCAGAGAAATGGAACCCAAAACAACAGCCAGATATAATGCCAAATGCAACACACTAGCAAAAAGAAAAAAAGAAAAAAAATTAACAGTACCAATTCAATTGTTGGTGGAAGTGTCATGGAGGAACAGAAACCCAAACACTGACAGCAGGACCATAAATTAGTACATTCACTTCCTTTACAGAGTTATTTTAGAATTTTTAAATAGAATTGATTGTGCTCTGGCACCCAGCAAGCCCCTCTTCGGGTATCTGTCATAGTGAAACCCGATGTATGTCCACATTGAAGCTGAGTTCCATAATGTTTATTACAGCATTATCTGTGAGAATGAAACGAAGTAAAACCAGAAACAGCCTGAGGAGCCATAACTAGAGAAACAGAGAAATTTTAGTTTATTCATACAGTTGCAAATCAAAATCCAAGTTTCAAGGGAGCCAAAGTATAAAGGACATAAGAGCCAAACGGAAGAAATCAAGTCATGCAATATTATCTTAGATCCCAGCTATTCTGATTCCTCTTTCCTGCATTGAAAACCTGGTGGAATGTCACTCTTCTCTACTAAAAGATTTAATATATACACAAATCTGAAGAATTACTGGGACCAAAGGAAGAGATACAACACCACTTGGCTCAACCCCATCTGGCTCAGAGAAGCAGCCAAGACCCACCAAAGCCAACAGAGCCCGAGAGGAGCTTGTTAGATCAGTCCAGTCCCATAGCTGTGCCTCTCGAGGAGAAAAGCAAGTTTGTGCATGCTAACTGTACCAGCTGCAATTAATTAGCTTGGCCCTTTCCCAGGATTCTTAGTGCCTTCCACTTGCATGGACAGAACTCAAGACCTTTCTTCCTTCCTTTTTTATGAGATGGTATTTGTATTCTGTGTACCATGAATATTTCCCCTGACAACCTGTCCATCCACATCACAGAGAAAAATTTACCAGTTTGGCACGTGGTTTCTAAGACACATTTTCAGCTTATTTTAAGGAGTTCCTGTCTCTTCCACATTAAGAGAACTGAAGATCTCTCAAGGCCAAACCTCTCCATTTGCAGGAGTTGATGGCCCAAGCAGGGCCACAGGCAAACCTTGGGGTTCCCTGGAGTATCCAAGGGGATTGTGAGTGACAGCTGTTCACGCTGGGTTTGGAATGCTATGGACTGCATAACACAATCCACCTGACCTTGCCTTTCATTATGGAACTCTGAGCTGCATCCTAACAAATAACCCAGGCTGCTGTTCCCTGTGGAGCCAGGTCATGTCAGCAGGCACCTAGGACTACCTGGGCTGAGAAAAGGAATATACATTTAGAGACATTCTAGCAGCCACCCCACCTGAAATGTGTCACATTCAAACCTGCTTTTCCCAGGATTTCCTTTTGTTTCACAGAATTGGATTTAATTTTACCATCAAACATAAGGAAAAATCATGGTATGTTAACTCTGCTCTGGTATTAATTTATCACTTAAGAAACAATTCAGTTAAACGATCTGCAGCTATGCAAAAGGGATTATGGAAAAAGTTGCTTTCCTTTTGGGGGAAAAGAGAGTTGTCGAGCAAAAGGTAAAGCTGAGTAGACAGGAAGGGCAGGCAAGCATGCACATCTATGAACAGAGTTCAGATGCCTTGGCAGCGAGGAGAGGAGGGACTCTGAGTCCCCATCCAACTCCACCTCTTCCTGGCTGCATGACCTTGGCTCAATTACTTCAAGACAATAATCTCAGCTCAATCACTGACAAAGTGGAGTAACAATCCATCTCTTTACTCAGTGAGGACCCAGCGGGAAGGCACCAGGGAAGCCCTGGAATTACAGCATGCTCAAGGGACAACAGAATACTTCAATCATAATTACCTCTCCCTTTGCTACTTCCTGCCCCACCCTTTCTCCTCGGCCATAATGGGCTGTTCTGATGAAGCCCTCTTCAGCCACCAGGCATTTTCAGGCCCAGGTATGTGTCATTCACGTAGGTGGGGATACTTTTTGTTGAAGTGAGGGTCCCAACAGGAAAAGATGACATACTCCACTGGAGTAATTTGAAGAGTGCTCGATACAGGAACTATTCACACAGGTGCACGCAGTGGATAGGAAAAGTACATCAGACAGACTGACCAGGACCTGCAGGCAAGTATGATCAGGGTTATCTGTCCCCAACCCTGAGATACATTATTACAATCCAGACAATTATGTGAATGGCAGCAGTTATGACCTTCAGGAGACCTTTTTTCCAGCCCATGAAAACCCTTTACAGAGAGAAATAGATACCTGATCTAATTCTCCTCCCTAAATACCTCCAGTTCTCCCAGTTAGCCAAATCCAACTAAAATCTGGAGAGAAAGGGAACATAGTCTGGAAGGTCTGTGGAGGCCATCCCGAAAGCCAGAAAGCTGGCAGTCAAAATGGGGAAGGGCTCTTTGGGCCAAGTGGAAGATTCCAAGTTACCCTTCAGCTATCCCCCACTGGACTCCAGCTACTTCCTTACTTACTTTGTGAATCTAGTCAGCTTCTTCTCTGTGCTACCCTGCAAACGCCAATTAGTAGAAACTCACAACAGGATGCTGCATTAGATGTCGGAGCAGCTGACTCCCTCTCCCATCTGGAAGGCCCTAAAGGGTAAGAGCTCTGCCGGGCATCTATTAAGTGCTTAAAGACATGTGTTCATTTCATGTAATCATCACGGAGTTCATCAGAACAAGGGCTCCTCCTACATGGCTGTAAAATATAATTTATATTCCTGAACAAGGTCCTTAAAATATCAGTGAGAGCAAATGCACGGGATGTTTTAAAACAGTCGCATCTAACCATTTGGCTTTCCAAGACCACACTAAGTGAAGAGAAATTGTCTCAGACCACATAGAAAACATCTAATATACTTAATATGTATACCTAACCAAATTTCATTTTTCATATATTTTAATATATAAACTTTGACCTTCTTTTTGTGAATGTAATGCACCAATATCGGGTTCCACGGAAGAATTTGTGATTCTTAATGAATTCATAAGGGGGTTCATCAGGCATTATTTTTCTAATTGTACCCTTAGTGAGCTTCATCCTTGAACAAAGAAGCTCACAAATGAAGGTGTTGCCAAAAAAGTGATGATATTAATAAGGAGTGACTATGAAATGAGGTATTATTTTTCTTTATGAAGACAGGTCTTATAAAAATCAAGCAAAGAGTTATCAAATTTTTCTTTAAGTTGAATGTCAGATTGCGGATCTATACATTCCATTTGAAAATTGGCTGGTAACCTATTTATGTTAACTGAAAACACAGTCATGAATATACCAAAATATTGATTATTTTTCCAGAAATCTTGAAACCTGTTTCAAGTTGCTGTATCACATTTTTCACCATTCACAGGAGTCAAAAATGCATAAGATTGTCTGCCTTAATTTGAGTTTGCTATAATTTCAGTGTCATATGGGATTCTGTTATGGTTTGAAACATTGTATCGATAAGGTGGTTTCACCTTGAAAATGCATGCTTGACTTATTTAAATGAGTGGCTAATGCCACTAAAAATGCTAAATCTCAAAGCCAGTTTTCATTGTCAAGTTCTGGTACAAGTTTAGTTCTTGATACCATAAATGACAAGATTTCATGTCACAAATCATAAAAATTTTTTAATGTCTTGGTTTGATCTAGCTACCTATCTTTAAAAAGTAAATGAGATAGCCATAACCAGCACCCATATTTTTAAGAAATGCCTGGAATTGACTATGATTCAATCCCATGTTCCTTATGAAATTAATAGCTTTGATGATCATTCGTATGGCATTATTAATTTTTAAGGCTTTTGTGCATACATTTTCTTAATATGCTATGCAATGATACTTCATTAAATAAGAGTTTAGCACAGCAATTGCATCATCTTTATTACTTTTACCAGTCTCTCTCTTTCTTGTGTTGCTGGGGATCAAGCCAAGCACCTTCATACTGAGCTACAACGCCAGCCCATTTCTGATTTTTGATTTTGAGTTAGAGGCTCACGAAGTCACTAAGTAGTCCAGGCTGGGCTCGAACCTGTGATCCTCCTGCCTCAGGCTCCCAGAGTCACTCTCTTTAATCTACAATCACCAGGCACCATCAGTAGCTGTCATTTGCCAAATCACCACAAGTACACATAATGTCTGAGGGTGTCAATGTGACCATCCGTACTTGGAAGATAACACACTAGAAGCAGAATCCTTCCATACAACTGAAGTCATGCATGTGTACAAATAGTAAGAACATATTGGTACACACAGGCACTATCTCCTGTTCTTCATTAGCTAATTTTAACAGTTTTTTGTTTCTTCTAGTCAAACTGTTTGCAATAACAATAAAATTATCCACAATGGTCTGCTATTTGTGGACATACTCAGATTACTCCATTCTGTTTCACTGTCATCTACAAGGTTTGCACTCACGAACGGCACAGTTGAGAATGGCACAGTTAATTGCAAAAGGAAAAAAAAAACACAAAAAAACTCATAATATTCTAAGCACATTTATTAATTTGTATTGGACTATCATCAAAGGCATGAGCTACATGCAACCTCTGGGTCACAGGCTAGATATCTCTGTTTCAAAGTTAAGGATAAAATTAAGTGAAGGTGGATGAATTTCCACATAAAACTGATAAAACTGATGCAAAAATTTTGCTGACAAGGCTAATAATCTTACTTCAAATTAAGTATGTAGTTTATGTGTCAATTTATTAAATCTAGCACTGTGTTTACTGTGAAAAAGCCAGAGAGTGTGATAAAACTGACCTGTTTTACCTTCACAGAACTTCTCAGAACCAAGTGCTTATTTTACTGCAAAACTTCACAATGATGGTACAGTACACATTTCTCACATTTACACAGAACACTGCATGGGACTGGTGGTTTTATTCAGTACTGTTGAAAAACCCTGGGTAGGATGAATATATGCTTTATATGAGTATAGCAGAGGTATGATTCAAAGGAATCTATTTCCACTGAACACTTGAAGGACAAGGGAAACAAAATAAGTCAAGTACCTTTAATTCACATTCTAACATAGATGCCTATTTGAAAGAAGGTGGAAGGAAATTGTGAAAAGCAGAGATAGTTCCTCTCTAAATCCAGAATTGCAAAAAAGCTTTGAGCCTCGCTGCAGGTGGGTGTGGCTTACAACAGAGCTTTGGTGTCTTGAAGGCCTTTACTGACTGCCCCTAAGCCATGTGGCCCAGGAATTCACCACCCCCAGCAAAGTGGTAGGAAGGAAGAAGATGGTGGGGAAACAGCTGTTTGCAATCAGGGTGGCTCTACTAGCACAAAAGGAAGAAAGAGGGGTTGGGAAGAAGCTGGGACAAGGGCACATCCTTCCAAGCCACACCTTCAGTGATGTGCCACACACTGAGTAGCCCTCCTCTCCCGACCAGGCCTCACCTCTTAACAACTCGTGAAATCCACAAATAATTCACAATAACCAAATACATAAGGCAGTGGGGGACATAGAAGGACAGGGGTACAGAGAGGAGAATAAAAAATAAATATGAATGGAATGAAAGAGGAGCAGGTGGGTCAGCACTGTCTATGGCAGGCCACTATCTCCAAGCTATGTCTCATGCTAAAACCTACCTTTTTGCTACAGTTTGTAGCTTAAGTGCCTCTCAAAAGACATGTCAACAGCTTGATTCCTATGGCGCTACTGAGAAGTTACATCATGGGGGGCGTGTCCTTGAAGGGGATACTGGGATCCCAACTCTTTCCTGTCCCTTCTGCCCCTGCTACACTGAAGTGAGCAGGCCTCCTTTACCACACCTCTTGCCATGCCCTGTGCCGATATTGGTCCAGTAGTATGGCCAAAGGAACAGGAGCTCTGACACCTCTGAAACTGTGTGCCAAGACAAATCCTTTCTCTTCACAAGCTGATTATCTCAGGCATTTGTTACAGGGATAGACCCTTCTCCAAGACCTAATGATTTCTAGCTACCTGCAAGTGTTACAGCATGCTGAGCTCCTTAGAACAGATCACACTAATTCCACCTACTAAAATATTAACATAACAAACAGTAAAACATAAGGTGCCCGTGATGTGAATGTTGACTTCTTGGTATGCAGTGCTCTTACACAGTGCACATCTTACATAACTCATGCAACTACTTTCCACTGTCATCTAAATGCAGGCAAAACAGAAACAACTCTTTCTTTTCTTTTTTCTTTCTTTCTTTTTTTTGAGACAGGGTCTCGCTCTGTGGTACAGGCTGGTCCTGAATTCACTTCAGAGCCCAGGCTGGCCTTGGACTCAAGGCAATCCTTCTGTCTCAGCCTCCTGAGTGCTGGGATTACAGGCGTGTGTCACCACGCCCAGGTTATGTGGTGCTGGGGATTTGAACTTGGGTACTTAGAACTTGGCTTAGCGCTTGCTCAAGTGCTTTAACCGCTGAGCCATTTCTCCAGCCCTGGAAACAACTCTTTCAAATCCTTTAGGACACACTTGGTGAAAATCATGGACGACACCCTCCTAAGATGGCCATACAACCAAAGCTAGATCTAATGGCCTTTCCCTGTCTTTCAACTGTCAAATATTGAAGGTACCACTTTGAATGGGATATTTCAATTTACTCTAACCATGTGCTTTGTCCAATAGTGTGCGTGTGTGTGTGCATCCATACCAAACATATTAAAATACATCAATACATTTCATATAAACATCTTTGCTTTATTGCTCCAAAAGCATCTTGAAAGGATTTCTATAATTCTGCTTTTGAAATGATGAGGCTCCAAGTCACTCATTTAATTAACTATTGGCAATGATTTCTCATCCCTCACGCACACTTGAGAATCTTTTCAAAATGAGAAAATGTGACCTAAGAATTTTTTTCGAGTGTTATGATGATTTCTTGAGTACAAAATTTAATAATAAAGTGACATGTTCTATTTTATACATATTCAATTAGGCAGCTAATCATGCTGGCACTGCAATTTTCTTCACTTGGGAGCTCACACAGTTGTTTTTAGATCTCTCATATTTATAGGTTCATGAGGCAATGGACTGAACGTGCCATGCAGGGATAACAGGCCTGGTGCACATGACACAGATGGTAGGTGTGTGTGGGAAGGAGGCAGAGGAATATAATTACTATAAGAATGTTAGGTTATCTCTCTGCAACAAAGATTCAGGGATAATGGTGCATCCTGTACTCCACTGTCCACACATTTTGCATACCCTATACTTATTTTCAGAAAGTCCTACACACTTATTTCAGAACATTCCATCCCAGAGTCCTCTCAGCCAGTTCTCATTTCCTTTGCCAATATCCAGCGCAGCTTTAATTATGCCCATCTGGAATATCGGATACAGATACATGCAGTCCCAGCACACCAAACTAGCACTGAGCTCTTGACCGAGTTTCTTAAAAAGCTCAAAACAATGCTCTTAGGGTCCTCTTAGGGTCAGAACAAGAAATGATCAGTCCCCTGAAACAGATTCTCTAGCTGTATAAAATATGACCATTGGAAATCTTTTTTCCCTCATGAAACCAAATGTACGTAGCCAATCCAAGTAGAAGTGGCAAACTGACTTCATATGATGCAAAATTTTTTGTTAAGCCTATAGTAAGATTACATATGTGGCACCCCCAGATGGTGGCCTTCAAGTCCCTACCCAGCACACAAATTTGGACAAATCTTTCTTCTTTTTGTCAAGCTGGAAAATATTCTTAGATCGAGGAACCTGTGGAGTTTTTAAACACTGGGTTTCTCTGAAAGAGCCCAGGTTCCTCACACTTTCTAGATAATTAATTGCTTGTGGGGCTAATTAAACATTCAAATTCCTAAGCTTCTCTTGGAAGATCTTTAGTAGAGCTTAGTTACAGCCCTTGGTCTGTTCTTTTAACAAGAATCATTTCTTATTTCTGGAGATGGTCCTTCCTAGGAAATGTCTAGAACCCTGAGTTAAGATAAACTATAGTCACCTCCCCTGTCTAAATGATATATCCCAAACCCCCTAGAGGATGTCTGAAACTTTCGAAAGCATCAAACCTACGCATCCAATGTATGAAACTTTTTCCTATCCATAAATAACCTAAGATAAAGTTTAATTTATAAGTTAGGCAAAATAAGAGATTAAAAGCAATAACTAATAATTGTATAATTTTAACAAGACTGAGTCAAGTATAAAAGTTAAGCAATCAAGTATAAGAATAAAATAGAACAACTGTAGCAATCAAGCCTTACTACTTATGTGCTTTGAGGATATTATTAATTAAGATAATGTTCAAGTAACTGAACCTAAGTACCATGATGCTCCCTATAGTAAATCTGATAACCAAGATGGCTAATAAGTAACTAACAAGAGGGTAGTGTATACAGCACGGATACATTAGGAAAAAGGATGATTAACATCTCAGGCAGGACAAAGAGAGATGAAATGAGACTTTATTACACTACCCAAACAATGCATAATACAAAATTTATGAATTGCTTATTTCTAAAAATTTCCATTTAATACTTTTAAACACTGGTTGACCATGGGTAACTGAAACTAGAGATTAAGGGGGACTACCATATATGCAAATGAGAGTGGTCATTTAACCTATGAAACAGCATATACCTATTCATAATTTTAGTAACTAAATTTTGATGTACATATTGCACAGTATTTAAGAAATCCTCAGAGGCTATTAGCTGATTAAGCATCCAGACTTAAGTTGACATTGTTTGTGACTGCTGCCACAAGCCTAGCATGTGAGAACAGGGGCAATATTCATCAAGTCCTGGCAAGTTCATATCCACACTTTGGTGTCTTCCACAAATATGAACAGAGTAATCATCCTCCCAAACCGTTATCCCCAAACCTAAAGTATCCGGCTGGCTCTGAAAGTTTCAGCTGGGATTCAAAGTCCAGCTCTTACACTGTTAATCTGGGTACCACCAGGCTACTCCGGTATCCTCTCTTAGCCTCAGTTTCTGCATGCAAAAAGATGATTTGATAACTTACACTACACAGATGAGTTGATTTTATTTCTGTACTGATCTCCTGCATAATTCTTGAGAAAGTCTAGGTAGTGCAGAAAGGACTTGGGGTTTCTTAGGAGCAAAAGCCTGATGCCAAGGGCTGTGGTATCATGGATGAGTGGTAAAGTACTTGTTCAGCATGCCTAAGTGCCTGGGTTCCATCCTAACTACTACAAAAACAAAAATAAAAACCTTAGCTTCAAATCCCGACTTCATCTTTCTTTTACTACTTTTGTGGACTAGGATTCTCACATCACTGCATTCTTATGAACCACACTGTCTTGAAGGTCAAAGCAAAGTGGGTGGCGGTTATGACAGTCAACACTAAAAAACACCTATGACTTGACAGAGAAAATCTCACCATGGCTGGGGAAGGAGGGAGCCTTAAGGGCTTTGTGGAAAAGGGACCCATCTTCAGTGACAGCCTGCAAAGAAATAGGGCTGACTAGGAGAGCTGTATTTGAGAGATGACTGTTGGGATCAGGACATGATTTCCACTCGCTTCTCACCAGCTGCACTAACTGGGCCTGACTCCATGCCCAAGAAGGTACAGAGCAAGAGCTGAAAGGGTTCTGGCCTCAGGGACCCCAGCAGAGGGTACCCACAGTGGAGCTTGGAATTTGGAGGGAAAATCTATCCTCCATTAAAGAAGTACTACCAAATTTTAACTTCCAGGGACTCCAAAAGCTTGCAGTTCCAGGACAAACATGCTTTTTGCCCTCTATGACTCCGTGATACCATGCCTCTCACTTTACCAAGCCAACTCTCTACTGCCCTTCATCTCTCAGGTTCTAGGTGTTCCTCTAGGACCCCAGTGCTGCAGACTAAAGGTCTGTGTACCCCTAAATTCCATTTGTTAAATTCTGGCCCCAATATAATTGAGGCAGGGCCTTAGGAAGTGACAAAGTCATGAGCAGAATCCTCATCAATGGGACTTTTCTTTGCTCCCAGAGGGCTGTCTCATCCCTTCTGCTGTGTGGAAACAGAAAAAAAGGTTGTGATTTGTGAACTAAGAAGTTTGCCCTCATGGTGAATCTGCCAGCACCTTGACCTTAGACTTCATTGCCTTCACCAGCGTAAGAAGTACATTTCTGTCTATACGCCACCCAGTCTATAGTACTTCATCCCAGTAGCCTGATCAGACTGAGAAACCTGGATGAGAGAAGGCACCCCTCATGTTTTCCCACCACAGCTGCCCCTTCATTTCTCCCACAGTACCATGGAGCTCCCCTGTCAAAACCCCACCCAATGTGGTCCTCGTGCATCTTCAGAAGCTTCCGGAAGACGAGGAGCTGTGTCTTTACCTGAATGTCAACCCCTACAAGGCCTGCCCAGACAGACGCTTGGGATGTCTATCAACTGCAAGAGGCCTCTGGCTACTTTTCAATGGATGGAATATAGACCCTAGCAAGTGATCAGAAACCCCAGAGGGGAAAAGCTAATCCACAGAGTACACCCCGCTTTGAATCACTGCAGTGGAAAGAGAAGCTGCTGATAGACTGGATGATGCCTGGAACAGAAACAGCTGAGACTCCCAACATAACCGAAAAGAAAAGGAAGGTCTCTTCTCAACAGGGAAATAAGCTCCAGGCTCTCCAGAGGGGGGTAGAAAACTTAGGGTAGGGAAATTCCTCTGTGTGCACTTAGAGGAAAACCACATGCAGGATTCCCTAAGCATCTGCCCAAATAACTGCTTGGCCTGGATTATTCGGCTCTCTGGTTCCCTGGGCAGGGAGGGAGAGTCTCATGGCTGCTGTACCTGCCCCAGAACAGAAATTAGGCATTTGAGGAAGTATGTCAAGTATCTGTCATTTTGGCTCTCCTTCATGACTTTTATTTACTGGGAAATATTTCTTGAAGAGGTGCATGTGAAATGTTCATGTGCATGTGAAGTGAGTCTAGGGTAACTGCAGCTGAGGGAGAGATGCCATCTGCCACCCACAGAAGCACCTCCTCTCCCTGAGGGCCTGCTTTCTGTTCCATTGTCCCCACTTTGTCAAATAAGCCATGGTTCGTTCCAGCAATGTCTCTGTAGCTTTACAATAAACTGTTTCTTTGTCTTTTATATAACTGGATTTGTTTCTGCCCCTTGGCAACCACAATGCCTGGATTTAAACAACTATCATCGCTAGATTACAAAATTAAGGTACCAAGAGACTAAATAGTTTGTCCCAAGCCATAAACTACTAAGTGGCCAGGAGGGAATTCAGACCTTGTCCTACTTGATCCCGTTCTCTGTACATTGAACTGTGCCAAGACATTCCCCAGGGATTCTAAGAATATTTCTAGATGTGCTTTGCCTTTAAATGAAATTTGTTTGTAAAATGTGTGCTAGATTAAAACAGTGAAGTTACAGAAATATTTGTTACGAAGACCAAAACTATAGGTCTCCTAGCAGTATTAGTAGTAACAATAAGACTAATGTCCACTAAGCACTCACTACATGGTCAGTACTATGCTTGTCACTTTGAACATTTTATCACATATATCGTCCCTATTTTTAGTCGAAAACTCTGGAGTTCAGAAAAGTTACTCGCCTTCTCCTGGATCTCAGAGCCAGCAAGAGAAAGCTCTGTCCTTCAAAGACCCTGCTCTACAAAGACAACGCAAGAACACCAACAGAACAATTTGAAACCTTAAAGAGGTCACCCAGTTGCCACTGCTATACTTCCTAACAGAGAGGGGTTACCTAGCTCAGGATCCAGAAACTGTGAAGTTTTTACTAAAAGTCAGAAAGTTGAATCGTGAGATGAGCTTCTAGTGAAAACTAAGATGCCGATTGTAATTGTGTGGTCTTGGAGACTGTCCTCCTTCGAGCATAGTGCCAAAACCCTCTATGATTTATGCCTCAGAGTCACGTGGGGATTGCAGGCACCAACTCTGCATTAGCAGAGAAAATGGATGGACTGCTTCAGGATGATTTCTCTGCACACAGCACGCTTCCTAAAAAGGCCTTCTGTGTATATACAGTTCTGATGGGAGGCAAAACTAAGTCCCAGCTGGGACTTTCTCCCCCTTACATGGGCAAGTATTACAATGGCATCCTCCCTGCTAATTTATGAAGCAAAGGGGTAGAGGAATGTCCACCAGGACATTCGGGGACATTGCACCAGAAGGCAGATAGAAAGCTCATCTTGCTGGCAAATGACTTATGAGGCCAAATGGAGCAGAAAGCGTTACTTGCTGAGTTAGTTGGGTTTTTTTTTTTAACTCTGAAGAATAAACATTTTCATTCTTCCTTTGAATATTAACATTTCATGAAACCAAAGGATATGCAGTGCTTCCACTAGTGTTGGAGAACGTGAAGAAAACATAATAAAAAATAATATTTCGGCTTTACTCCCTCCTTTCCCAAACTTTCCTTTATTACTTCATTAAACATAATTCCACACACATACAGAGAGAGAGAGAGAGAGAAAGAGAGAGGTGGTGTGATCAAAAACACAGTGAATATGTTTAAATTTATTATAGTAAAAAACTTAATAGCATTAATCTCCTTCAAAATATCCCCCTTCATTTTGAATACACTTATCACATCACTCTTGTCATTTTCTGAAACAAATTTGAAAACCTTTTTTTTTTTTTTTTTTTTTTTTTTTTTTTGAGTCAGGTCCTTGCTCTGTAGTCCAGGCTGGTCCGGAACTCACTATATAGCTCAGGATGGCCTCGAACTCATGGCAGTCCTCCTGCCTCAGCCGCATGTGCGCTGGGATTACAGGCATATGGTACCACATGCCCATTAGGTGGTGCCGGGAATCAAGAGCAGGGTCTCATACTTGCTAGGCAAACAATCTAACCACTGAGCTACGTTCCCAGGCCATGAAAATCTTATGTGAGTGTCTTTAGTTGTGCTGTTGCGGATGCCTCAATGTCTAGAATCAATTCTTTACTGTTCATGATCATTTTGACTTGGGGGAGATCACAAGTCACATCGTGCCTGTCCCAGGAAATACGGTGGATGAGGGCACACCACAACCTTTTCATTTGACAGACAGTGTTGTATCAGAAGCAATGCGTGACACATCATTTTCTACGCATATTATTAACACTCTAAGAAGACTTATAATATTCTGAGTTCACCACAGTGTTCCTGGGTACAAACCCACTTGCACAATTCTACCAATTCTACAAAATGCAACCAAAATCGCTCTGACACTGGATCTTGATTGATGTGCGTTTTTCACACCAAGAGAACTGGGTTATAACCACAGCCCGAGGTGTCACCTCCTATGCTGACACTTCTTAAAAGTGGAAATGGAAGTGGCACAATCCAGCAAGGGAAATGTGCTGCTCATGATCTATGGCACACTTTAAAGCACACCTTCTCTCGGCTATAGCTCACAACTGACCGCATTAAAAAAAAAAAAAATTGAAACTTGTCACACACTGTCACTGAGGTGTGATGTTTTGCTTCTCACACTGAAGATCCTGCCCTCTCATTGGATGGCACTTGGCAGCAGCATACTCTGAAATTTTTTAATCGCAAAGACAGACACATATACACGTACATACAGAAAGGCACACACAGAAACACGTGAGTACATACAGATCCATACAGTACATGCACATGCAATTAAATATTTGAAAGAAAGAGACTATTTTATCTTAAAACAATACAGAAAGTGGACAAGTAACCAATCCACTATACAAGATTTTTTATTTCTAAAGGGCCTTAACTATGTTGTAGAAGTTATAGACTGAGTTTTCCCTTCCAATTTCTATCCAAAATTTGGAACTCATAAAGACAAGGGTTTGTGTACATGAAAATGTATGGGGAGCACTCTGAACATTATAAATCATAAAATACTCATATTTATTTTAAGCATTATAGTAATGTCCTCCTAGTATTGTTACTTTTAAATCACTTTATTATTTTTATGTAATACACAAATGAGATTCTTGGATATAACCAAGTATAAGTTGTGCCATTATTTAAAATACCTTTATTTTTGTGATAATTCACCTTCATTTGGTCAGAACTCTGAATTAAAGAAATGCTGGGCCAAGTGATCAAAGTCTTCTAACTGCCTCAACAGCCAAAAAATCCTTTGGCAACCACTTTACATTTTAATGGTGCGTTTACAAGCTAGTGGACAGAGAAAAACTGAGGCATTTCAAACACAGAGCAAAAATTCTTTTACCACTTGCAAATTACAGGAAAGAAGTTCCTTGATATGAAAGCAAATAGTTGTTAAAAATATTTGTGGCTGTGTGTGGTGGCCACACCCATAATCCCAGTACTATGAGAGGCTGAGGCAGGCTGATCCACAAGTTCGAACCTAGCCTGAGCTCCTTAGCAGCTTAGTAACCTTGTCTCAAAACAAAGAATAAAGCATTTGTTTTTCACAGATAAGTGGTACATTAATGATAATGCTCAGGAAAATAACATACTTTCTCTCATGTAACTCCCCATATTAAAAGTATTTAATGCGAACGTTCAAACGTCTCAAAAGCAGAAATGTACTAAATCTGATGCTGCTGAGCCCAAAGACATGTCTTCACCTGTAAAGGTTCTTCTTTCCACCTGTAAAGATCCTTACACAATTTGAGTAAGGAAAGCTCTCGAAGTACTCATGGGGGACTTTCTACCAGACCCCACCCTGGCTTTATTAAATGACTACTCTAGAAGCCAAAAGCATGAGTTGTTCAGAGAGAATGCAGGATCTCTGGAGGGTTGTGTCTCAGAAAATTCTCACTCCACAAATATCCACATAATTCCTAGTATCCTCACATCCTCTAAGGGGTTAAGGAGGGAGCTTTTAAAAGATTTGCACAGTTGTTCAACTTTAAGCATTCTTCCAACTGAGGTGTTTCTCTTCTAGAGACTGGAAATCAAATAAGTAGTGCAAATGTCTTCAGTCTTTATACCTGCATAATAACTACTTGGAAATCTTGTTTAAAGTGCAGATTCTTGGGCTCCATTCAGAATGACTGGATCAGAAACTCTAAGGTGTGGCTCTGAAATCTGCCTATTAACAGTCTTTCCCTACTAACTTCCAGAAGAGTTTTATGCATTCTACCACTGCTATAATCACACACACACACACACACACACACACACACACACACACAAATTCTGTTGAAGTCATCCTATACCCTGCTAAGCACTATAGACATGGCCTTGTCCTCCAAGAATACTACTTTTAAATTTTGTAACAAAAAAATATTGTCTTGATCTATCTTCTATGACTGTAACAAACACCTGTGGCTAGATAGTTATAAATAAAAAAGGTTATTTAATTCACAGTTCTAGAAGCTTAAGAGCATAGCACCAGCAGCTGTTTGGCTTTGTTGAGAGCCTCGTGATAAATGGTAACATAACTGTAACTCATGTGGTGGGGTAATGCATGACTGGTGATCAGAGTACACAGACATGAGATTCCAGGAAGGTGCCAGGGTCTCTATAACAACTCACTGTCGTGGGAACTTGTTCAGGCCCCACAGATCTGCATTAAATGCTCCTGAGAGTAGTTTTGGCATGACCTTCCCCTAGGCCCTACCTCTTAAAGGTTCCACCATCACATCGTTGCCATACTGCAGACAAGGCTTTCAGCACACGAATCTTTGAGGGCAGGAATCGTACAGAACAGCCAAAGTTCAGTCTTTTAATGAAGAAGAAGAAAAAAAGGAAAGTCTAAGCCAAGTATCTGACTACCTCTGGGTCTTACATAGCTTGTAACAGAGCCCAGTAGGAGTTCTAGTCTAAGTCTGGCTCCTAGACATGGTTCTGTCTGCCACAAAACTCAACACCCTCTCGGTTATAATGGCACAGCAGTTAAAGTGCTTGCAAGGCCCTGGGTTTGATTCTCCAGCACCACATAAGCTAGGTGTGGTGGCACATGCCTGTAATGTCAGCACTCCGGTGGCTGAGGCAGGAGGATTACTGTGAATCCAAGGTCAGCCTGAGTTACATATTGAGTTCAGGATCAGCCTTGGGTATAGACCAAGACCCTGTCTCCAAAAAGTAAATAAAATAAATAAATGAATAAATAAGTAAAATCTCAACACCCTCCTGAGACCAACCTGTACTCCTCCTACCGCTTACTCATGGTATTCTTCTGCTTGAAAGTTGACTGATCATCTGGAAGCTACAGTTCCCGCCAACCTCTGCTTGAGGAAGCAAACAGTCGGTCTGCCTTTGTAGAACGACACTCTTGCCTTCCATGTGTTTCTCAGGGTGATCTTCTCCTCCCTGGCCAGATTGGGCATACAACCCAGCCTGGACGGAGCCAATGCTGAGCCTTGAGTGAAGAGAAATGGACACAGCATATGAAGTTCCCTCCTTGATTTAGAAGACGATCCTCTGAAGAGACTGCCTATATGGAATTTCTGCTACCAAGGTTCCTATGATTTCTGAAATCAACTTTTCCATTGGTTGTGAGTATACTCCTTATTCTTTCATTGCATTTCTTTGAAGTAACCTAAAATTGGCTTTTTTACTTGTAACTCAAGAACTGTGCCTGACCTATGCTCCTCAGCCCCAAACCATAAATATGTAAAGATTTGACCCAATCTGGCAGAAAGCAGAGTGGATTACTCATCTTTCTCTCAGAAGCACTGCAGATGTAAAAGTTTGCATGTGGATTAGTAAGGCAGTTCTAGAAACCCCCGGCTCCTCAATACTACCAATCCAATCATGTACCATCTGCATTTGATCCCAAGGCACATCACTCCCAAAGTAAAATGCTTAAGATCCTATCTGTGCAGCTGTGATAGAAACAGTCACGAACCCACAACCACAAAATGATCCAAAGGACTCTTCCAAGTAGCGCACACCGCCTCCTCAGGATCCAGGGCCAAGAAACTATTGTGCTCTGCCACATCTGCACGAGCAGACAGACCGTCCTTCTTGTCAGTCTGGGTTTTATCTTTAATGTTGTCTCCCTGGGACAGCACCCTGATCTTTGACATGTAATACATCTGCATGCAATTTCCACATAATGGGAGTAAGTCTCCCTTATTTTAAAGACACAGTGCCATTAAGAGGTCTTTCTGCCAAAACCCATACTGCTCTTTTGTTACAAACCTACACAAATATCTGTTTAACTTGGCAGTACGGTGAACTTTCTGACTCTGTTGCTCTTACTTTGAAACAATCGCCTGTCTCAAGCAGCAGGTTAGTTGCATTTGCTGTGATTCTCTAAAATAAGTTCTAGTTTTTTTTGAGAATTACAAAACTGTTGATCAAGAGGTTCGTCCCTGGCATTTGCCAGCGAAGTGGTATACAACCTGGACAGCCTAACAGCATTGAGAAGAAAGATTTTTTAATGTATTTTAATTTTCTGAATTGACCTACACTAAAATTGCCCTTTTGGTGTGTTGTATCTTGTGAACTTTGACACAGGTGTAGACTCATGCGTTCAGTATCACAATGAGGATATGGAATATTTCCTTCACCCCTAGAACCTGCCTCATGTAATCAGACCTATGTCTCACCCCAGCACTGGTTTTTGTCTTTACACTTTTGTGTGTTTGAACATAATACAAATGGTTTCATGTAGTATGTGGTATTTGATATTTTGTCAGTTATTTTCACTTAGCAAACTCTTCATCTAACTGTGTATACCAAGACTTCTGTTTTATTGTGGAATTAAAGCTCCACAAATAAATTCCACATGGAAATATCACGGCTTACTCACTTACCTACGGAATGGTTTTGGACTAATTCCAATTTGAAGACTATCATGAATAAGGCTGTTACAAATACCTATGTATAGGTTTTGTATGAACATATGCTTTAATTTTCTAGGGTATATACATAAGCATGGGATTAAAGGATTATATGGCAAGCATTGGTTCTACTTTATAAGATACTGATAAATGGTTTTTTTAGAGTGGCTTTATGTTCCATCTGCATTCCTACCAACACTGTGTGAGAGCCTCAGATAACATACATCCTCATCAGTACGTGGTATCAGCAGTAATTTTTATTTCAGTTCTTTTAATTGTTACGTAGTAGTTTTAATTTGCCCCTCCTACAGATTAATGGTGCTGAACCTCTTTTCATGTGCTTATTAACAACCATACATCCTCTTAGATAAAATGCCTTTTCAAATCTTTTGCATGATTTTAACTGGATTAACTATTCTCACTCTCCTAATATATGGAAAATCTTATACTTTCTCTGGAATTGCTTCAGCAATTTTTGTCAAAAGTCAATGGGTCTATTTCTGGACATTGTTTGTATTAATCTCTGTGTCTATCCTTTCACCAGTACCACATTGCTTTCTGCTAGTCAGAAAGCACGATCCCCTCAGCTTTATTTGTTAGAATGGTTTTATCTATTCTAATTCCTTGCCTTTTCACATTAATTGTAGAATCAGCTTATTTACATCTATTGAAATCATGGAGGAATTTTTATTGGAACTGCATTAAATCCATGGGACAATCTGAAGATAAATGACATCTTTCCTATGTTGAGTCTCTCAGTCCATGGATGTGATATCCATGTCCTTTCAGGGAATTTTTTAAATCAATGTTTTGTAGTTTTTAGGACACAGATAGTATATATACTTTATTAAATGTACAGCTAAATATTTCATTTTTGAGCAACTGTAAATAAGATTGCCCTTTTCATTTCTGTTTCCAACTGAACATTGATAGTATATAAAACTGATTTACTTTTACATATTGACTTTGTATATTTTGACTTTTCTTTATTATTTCTAGGGTTTTTTTGTATATTGGTTAAGATTTCCAATGTAAATAAGCATGCTGCCTCTGAATAAGAAACTTTTATTTCTACCTTTCCACTTCATATGCCTTTTAGTTACTTTTCTTGCCTTACTGCACTGGCCAGGACTGCCAGTTAATGGCTGAATAGTAATGCTGAGACTGGGCATGACATTCTTGCCTTGTTTCTCATGGGAAAGCACCTAATTATCTACCATTAAATATAACTAACTGTAGATTTTATGTAGGTGTTCTTTATTGGGTTGAAGACATCCCTTTCTATTCCTAATTTGAATGAATGATAAATTTTTGCCGCATGATTTTTTTCAGTTTAAGTGATAACATAGCTTTTCTTCATAAATTGCTAATAAGCTACATTGATTTTTTAAAAATATGAGATCAGCCTCACATTCCTAGGAAAACTCCACTAATATTTCTTCTAATTTTTATATTTTGTATGTTCATATTTTTAAAGACATGTTTACATTATTTTTATGAGGGGTAAGAGCCTATATTTTTCTTTTCTTATATTAGCTTTGTCTGACTTCCATGTCAGATGATGCTGGCCTTATAAAATCTTTTGGAAAGTGTTCCACCTTCTATTTTCTGGAAGAGATTATGTATAATTTTTAATGTTCAGAATCATTTACTAACACAAATATTTGTATTTGGAAGCTTTTTGCAGGGAGGGAGGTTTAATACCTCAGGTTCCACTTCCTTAACAGTCCTGGAAGTATTCAAATTTTAAATTTTAGCTTGCATGATTGTTGATAAGTTATTGGACATATTCATGAACAGTTGTTTGCAGGGCTCCTTTATTATACTTTTAATATCAAAAGTAGGCAGATTAAATCTGAGGTTCACAGGTTGTGTGTGTGTGTCCTCATTTTTAAATGTTATTATAAAAATTTAAAAAGCAAGTTAAAATTAAGTTTTTTAAGGCAAAAAATTTTAAATCAAGTTTTAAGTTTCACACATTAACTATATTACATATTTTATATGTGGTCCAAGACAATTCCTCTTCACTCAAAAAAAAATCCACAAAAACAAAAACAAAAAACAAAGCCCAAAATCCCCAGCAGGATACAGATTATACCTCATCTAAAGGGTTAAGATAATTTTATTACTCAATTATAGGGGAATGAAGTTCCAGTAGCACCAGAACTGCAATTTTTAATAACACAACAATCTGAATTTTATATAAAATTTCCCAGTTTTTCAACGTTAGAAAAATCACTCAAAAGTAAAATTTCAGGGCATCAGTTGGCTATTATTATTCTAAGGAGAAACTGGCAGTATTTCTGGGTCTGTGTGTATGTCTATGTGTTCCTTTTGAAAATTTGTATCTTTATCCTTGAGATGCCTGGAGATCTCTTAGATGTAGCACAACTGTTATTTAGAAACTCAGTGGTGCAATAACATGTGTAAAGTATTATACCATTCAGACAGAGATATTCACCAGCTTGCAGACCATGCATCATTCAGTGAACTCCTTGGGTGTTGCTATGAACTCCTTTCTCTTTAAGGCATATCATTTCAAGGAACTTTCCAAGCTTCCTCTCTCCACTAACAATGCTCCTTATCAGAACCTCTTCCTTTACCAAGAAACCAGAAAAGAAGAAACAAGAGGAGAAAACTAGTAAAAAAAACTAGTAAATTCCCCAAAATACAATTAATTAATGTCCTAGTGACTAAAGAGTGTGTGTCATGTCTCGTTTGATTTTCATCTCATAGGGGGTGGACTGACAGTGATGATACAGATGAATGCATGCTACAAATGCTTTCTTACATGAAGCAGTTTTTCATCATCAGTAATGAGAAGCCAGGAATTAGCTATGCATAAATATGAAGACTTTACTTTAGTGAAGAAATTCATTATTATGGATGAATTGGTACTGAGTTTCCAGCTGGCTCTCTTAGCTGAGGAGAGCATGCTGCTCCTGTAACAAAGTTAAACACCTGAAAGGGTTGAGAAATACATCTAGGTGCACCTAGAGAGTAAAATGCCTTGGAGTCAGGGAAGCCTAGGCCTGAGTTTCAGCACTTTCCATTGCTAGAACACAGCCTTGCGTCTTGATTTCATCTTCTTTATAGTGGGGTTGATAATAAAGGTGTTCAAAGAACCTTTTCTGGCTGCAAAGCACAAAACCTGAGCCCAAGTCACCTCGGTGACAAGGTAGGCTTGTGGAGGAAGAAGTGGTATGCAAGAGTACACCCGGGAATGAGGACACAACCTGTCAATCCAAAGCTACAACTTCAAAGGTAACCAGGACATGCTGAACAGCTGGGCCTCAGGGAGAAAAGGCTTATGTTTCAGCGTCTAATTTTAAGGAGTGAATACAGCTTGTCACTTCCCCTGTCACACCTTGACCCAGACATTCCTTTTCTCCACTAGCAATTCCCTTTATCAGAACCTCTTCCTTATCAAGAAACCAGACGAGAAGAAACAGAGGAGAAAACTAGTAAAAGAGGAGGAAATCCCCCCAAAACAATTAACCTATGTGGCCAAGAATACTTAATTTGCAAGTCACTGAAGACTGTGTGTCATGTCTCGTTTGATTTTCATTTCGTTGGATTACGGTCCCCATTCTCTGTGTGTGTGTGTCTTCTACGCTCAGCCTTCTTGCTATTCTGGGTCCCTATCACTTCCACTCACTCACCAACACCATCCTTGCACCAGCTTCACTCCACATAATGACCTTTAAACTGCTCTTGCTTTCTCTCCTCTAGTCCTCCTCGTATACTCAAATTGCAAGGTTCAATATTCCTAGAGACAAGAATCTCATAGGTATTTTCCTATTTGGGCAGAGCTTTTTGCAGTATCTCAAAGAACACTGACCAAGTTTTAAATAAGCCATATTGCCTAGCAAGTGCAAGGCTCTGAGTTCAGTTCCCTAGCATCACATAATATGGGCATGGTGGCACACACTTGTTATCTCAGCGCTGGGGAGACTGAGGCAGGCGATTGTCATAAATTCAAGGTGACACAGTGAGTTCAGGACCAGCCTGAACTACAGAGAAAGACCCTGCCTCAAAAATTAAATAAAAAAATAAATAGGCCAAATTGAACTTACTGTCCACTTGGACTAATGTGTTGGCGCTCAGAGCTGGAGTTTTGCTGTAGGAGAGGTAAGCTGGCAGAGATATAGCAGGACTAGTTCCCATAGAATGAGTGCTAAAGAGATCATTTTCAACTCATTTAAATTTATTTTAAAAAGAAAATTAATACCACTCTTTGGCTTCTTCACTATAGGCAGTAATAATTTATTTATGAAGTGCAGTCACTATGATTAGGATTTCACACCCCAGGAAAAATTTCAATGCCAAATATCACCACTTTAGCACACAATCTTATTGACAAATAATACTCCATATTATTACCATAAAATGCCCCCTACATGAAAAATTCTAGATTATACCTATATTGATTTGAACCGATTTCAAACCTACACTGTGCCGTATTAAACCAGGATAGCTTCTTCGCAGTCATCTCCTAAGAACTGCTGACTAGTACAGTATCCTTTCTTACTCACAGTTGGACAATTTGGGATACCTGAGGTTAACAGCAATCCAGAAACATCAAACAGAAATTCAGGAAATAATAACTATGCTCTTAATTGCACTATATTCTGAGTAACAGGATGAGGTTCGCTGTCCCACTGCTTCCCATCCAGGATGCATCCTTCCTTTGCCCAGGGCATCCACACTATACATAGTACCTGTGGGCTAGTCCCTTAATAGCTGGCTTGGGCATCAGACTGACTGTTGTAGTTTCTCAGGGCTATGTTCAAGTAACTGTGACCTATTTAACAATGCCCTCAAAGCGCAAGAATAATTATGACTGACTGTCACTCATTTATTATTTGCTATATATATATATATATATATATATATATATATATATATATATATGGGTTCAGCAATATCTGTGGCTTCAAGCATCTACTTAGGTTCTTGAATTATATCCTCCAAGGATAAGAGAGACTACGGTTAGTTTGAAGGGATAGGTCTAGCCATCTGCAGACTTGTTCATTTAAGTACACTAAAGAGCAAAAAAATCTCTATTGTTTTACCTCTCCCTGCCTTTGCTCCTGAGCCTTCAAAAACAAGAAGGCTGAAAGAAACCAAACCAACATCTTTCTTGACCTCTTCATTTTATTTATGTATTTGATTTTTTTTACAAGGCTCAGAGAGTAAAAAAGTGAAAGATCACTATCACATGAGTGCTACATCTAACTTGGATCTTGATTAAAACAAAATCTGTGCATTGGCCAACAGGTCAATTTTGCCCTGTCCAAGTACTAGGAAAACATTTAAGAGGATGCATAAACACATGGCCATCAAACTGATTTAAACTGAGCAAGAAAATAAACACAATCTGGCCTAAATGGAAGTTTGCTCAGGAGTGGATATCAAGCTTTTAAAACCTTCTGAAGAAAAATTCACAGCTTGACTGTCTCAAAAGAATCTTCCAGGAGGTTAATGGGTTTGTTTACTAATCAAAGCTAAATCAGAAGGAACTTAAATTAGCTCTGCTCTGAACTATCTTTTAAAGAGAAGATTTTCATGTGGCTTGGAACAGCTCTAACTAATTCTTTGAAAATGGGCAACAACAACTTGTAAACAAAGTCCATGGGACACTGGAGCTTACAAATCACCTCCTGCTCTACTTTTCTCATTTCACAGAGCAAGAAGAAGTAACATGCCCAAGCACACAGCTAGGCAGCAGCTGGAGCAGATTAGAATTCATGCCTTTTGGAACAAAGGTATGTTTTTTAGGGCACAGAGATGTAACAGTAGCATTTAAAATTTCAAAGGCAGACATACCATCTAGAAATTATAACTTTGAAAATCAACTGCAGAGAAATACCAAAGATATACAAATAATGCATGTCAGCATATTCACTATACACTTGTCAGAGAGTGAAAAAATTAGAAACCACCTACATATCCAACAATAAAGGAATTATTGAGTACAAGATGTCATTACTGCTCAGTGGAATAAAACAGCTGTTAAAAGGAATACAGTGTATTTAAATGTTCTGATACGCATCTTCATCACAGACTGTAAAATGAAAAAAGCAAATTTTAGAACAAAGAGTGAATATAACCTCATTTTTGTTTGCTTAAAAAGCAAATTTAAACTACACGTGGGGTGTGTGTGTGTGTGTGTGTGTGTGTGTGTGTACATATACTCAAATGAGCCTGCGAGGTCGGAAAAGCCACATTCCACTGTTACTGGTAGTTTCGTACAGGCAAAAGCATATTTAAGCTTTTAAAAAAGAATCAAAATCAATAGAAGCCCACAAGCCAGTAGAACACAAGTTTTCAGAGGCACACAGCATGTAAGAAAGGTTCACAGTCTGCAAGCAACTCACACATGTGCAGGGGGTGCTCCTGGGGCAGACTGGATAAGTGAGGCTTTGGCAACGCATTAATCTCCATCAGCCCATTCTTTGATGTGGAAAATGATGTTCTCTCCACTTTTTTTATAAAGTGCTATTCAAACTCACGTTCTGCTCTCTCTAGCAATCCCAGCCAGCTACCTCCTTTAGCCATTCTTAAACAGAAATTCACAGGATCCAGGCAAATCCATTATCCTTCTTAGATGGGATAAACTTAATTCTTAAGGGTGAATTTTTCCCTCTAACTGTTAAAATTCTAGAAAAAGTTCGTAAATGTATTATCTGAGGCTTCTTTGAACAGATCCTCCACTGTCACTGGCTTGAGAGCTGTGGACAAGCTGCCTCTTTTGGAAAGCTTAACCTATGCTAAGTAAAGCATGAACCTTAATAGCTGCATTAAATCCCTGTGCTCTTTATATAAATGTTTTTATGAAAGGACAAAATGTATTATTATTTGAGTATTCACAGCCTTCCTCTGAACTCCTCGAGGCTTCACTTCCTAATTAAGATAGTTTTTCTTTGCCTTCTTTGCTTCTCCTTTTACCCCTCTTTAAGAGACTTCATCTTCCCTTGCTTGATTTCTAATCTTGGGATGTGGACTTACAGGATGGGATGAAAAGGGTAGGACTGGAAATACTGAATCCAGAGATGCAAAAAAGCAGAGAGTGGGGAGCAGTAGGAAAGAGACAAAGTAAAGGCTCCATGTGGACTCCAGCAACACAGACAGCGAAGAAAAGGGCAAGGAGGGTCTCCGGCAACATAGGCCTAGGATTTATTCAGGTTAGAGAGGAAAAGACAAACTTACTGCTCCTGAAACTGTCTTTAAAAGAGACAAGGGTGATAAGGTATTCACTGAGGACTAGTGAGAATACTTAAACAGCTGACACATATTACGATTATTCTAATTTCAAAGAACAACTTAGGTTCAAAGAAGGAAGAAAACAATCATCTAATTAGGAAAATAAGCTTTTAATTAGAACACAATAACCACCTGAATGTTTTCAGTCTGTTACACCTCCTGAAGGTCTCACACACTTGGAGGTGTGGCCTGGTTAGAAGGGCTCACTCCCTGGGGCCATGACATGTAGGGGAGTAGTCTCCTCCCTTCTCTCTCTGCTTCCTGGCTACTATGATGTGAACAGCTTTTCTCCATCGTGTTGTACTAGCAGTTTCTGCCTTGGAGCCAGCTGACTATGAACTGAACCAAGTGAAACTGTGAGGCAACGTTTCCTCCTTTAGCCTTTACTCCTTTAAGTGACAGCTATTGGATGTTTTGTTCTAGTGACAGCAAAGTGACTCACTGTCTGTTGATCTTTGCTCCTGACTGTAAAGGATAATATGCAGAGAAGTAGCATGCATATACACAGAGGTACAGGAGAGGAAACCTGTTTATTTCCCTTAATATGAAAATTTGCAGCCATTCTTATTCCTGAAAAAATTGGCTGCAAGACTCCACATTACAAATAATATCCAAGGAAATCTGATTCTGGAACAAATGGATGAGTTTAGCATCTATGAGCTTGAAAAAAATCAAAATTAAATGAAAAAAAAAAAGAAAATTCGAAAGTCAGTGATAAAGTTCCAGGATTTACATAAATGCTCTTTTAATTTTTCTCTGAATTTTCCTTTTATGTTAATGTATTTTAGTTTAATGATACAAATATAAGCTGTGACACACCCATAAGTTGGGTTTTAACAAACTTAACATTCTGAAACGAAAAGCATGGAAAACATTCATTTGCTCATGTATGGGACACAAAGTGATGGGGTCCCATGGACAGATCTTGGGTACATCCACTGCAGGCCTAAGAGCTGGAACACAAACTAAAAAGTAAAAACAGCCACTCTCTCCGGGCTAGAAGGCCCAATGCACAAAACAGTGATAAATATCTCCCAGATAAATTTCAAAACCATAGGGAAATCAAAAGGAAGCTCTATTGGTATATTTCTAAGGATATTAATTTTTAAGAGCCATTTCAACAACATATGCTTATTTTAGTGTGCTTCTAAATTTTAAATGACATATCTGAAGATAACATCAGAGTTTTTAAATTAGGTTCTGCATTGCAAACAAAGCCCTAAGGTCTTAAGAAAATACAACAAGCAGTAAGCAATCTCAGCCAGATACTATTCTTTCTCCCAGCAACACACACACACACACACAAATGAATCTTACTGAAGGCCACTGGCATTATTCCCTGTGCAACAGAGACTGTGAAATTCACAGCCATATATGGCCATTATTCCAACAATGAGCATGGAAGACTGGGTAAAAGGTAAAAGAGATTATCTCTAAGGAAGATTTCCATGCAGTAATTGCTGTTAAACTCCAACATAGAGGCCTAAGAAAAACTCTGGCCTGTTCTTCTCCAGATGCCTGGACAGACAGAATGGGTGCTCCAGTCAAGGCACTGCAATTGGTAGAAGCCAATGAAAATTTGTACAGAAGTAAATTTTTCACCACATAGTGTATAGTTCGCCACAAAATATACTTGTTTCATTTGACTTTCAAAAACCATTGTCAGGTGGTACAGTTTTATACCATCAGGGATGTAAGTGCAATTAATACTTCCAGAAGTAAGAATATTAGTTGGAATTTTGGATTAACTCTTTGATATAATTCTGTTTTCTAAATTTTGTGTTACTAATAACTACAATTAAAAGTTCTACTGCTTCTGAATCTAGACTTTTTTTTTTGTTGAGTGGTTGATTGGTTATTTTTAACATTTGATTATATTTACCAATCTACAAATTAAGGGGGAAAAGTAAAGTTTCCACAGTACAATTGCATCTGGCTTAATTACCATTCTGTCCCATTTGAGAGACAGAGAATTAACGTTTTCTTGAGATCTCTATGGAAATGATGTCACAAATGCATACTAAAAATTTATTTTGTGCTAAAAACTGTTAAGTACTATGGAGTATTATTTCATATAATACTAATAATACGACTGGTAGAATTTTCATAACATGGTGTTGAAATGTTGGACAGACACTGAAAGTATTCCATCCATATTCCCTGGACCACTGGAAGAATTCAAACCAAGGCTGTCTTCATCTCCACTTTGTAGATGAAGAAAGCAAAAGTCGGAAAGGTTAAATACTTGCCCAAGCTCATCTAGCTGGTAAGTCACAGAAGAATCAGCATACAAACACACCATCACACCGCTAATACCGTCTCTCAACTCAAGTCCATATAAGGCGACTTTTCAAAGAATGAGTGTGGAGCACAAAATAAAAAGAAACTGTCCCCAGCTATGAGGCAATAATTCTGTTCATAACATCTAAGTTATGGGGAGCATGATCCAAAATGACAAGTAGTCTCAGAAATCCCTTAAGTTTCAATGAACATGTGTGCGTATGAAATCGCAGAATGTGAAAGATAGAGATAGCAACATATGGGACAACGAAGAATCCCACAGCTGCTTTGAATTAACAGTAAAAGCCAGCATTAAGACATGAGAAGAACAGAGCAGAGTTTCTTCCAACAGGCACTCCTAGAAATCCTGATTCCGTGCAGAAACACAAAGCCCAGATACATATTTCCATACTCCTGACAGGCTATTAGCTTGCAGCTGAAATACAATATGTGATCTTGGCTCAGGGGAAACAAGCATTAGCATGTCTGCCTGAAAGCCAGTCAACAGAGGAAAGGAAAAATATATACATAGGCACTCTGGAAATAAGAGCTGAAATTAAAGACTTTGAAACAATTTGCTTATCAACATAAATTTCAGATAATGATGCCATCTAAAGATGGCTGGTGGTTGAAAACAAACTAAACATGTTCCAAACAACTAACTATACGCATGCATGTAAGACTGCAATCAATATTCCAGCAACACAACTGTGTTGAATTTTTCTTCCCAGTTGAAATTTAAAGCTTACAGGTCATTGATACTCTGTCTGAAACAAAGGAAAAGTCCTCAGCTCAAGAAATAATCACTGAATAAGTGGCAATCTTGGGCAGGTAATATCTTTGTGGTCAAAATATAACAAATACATTAATAAAAATTACCAAATTGAGCTTCATCTGTTTGTAAAATAAAGTGCATTTTTTACTAAACCAGACAAATAACTGTACAATGCATATCCCCCCAAAAGTGTTCATTTTTTGAGCCAAATTTGAAGAGTTCTGTAACCACGTATTGTAAAAGGAAAGCCACAGTATTAGTATTTATTAGTATTCTGTCTCATAAGGAGAACTCTGAGTCATTGCCCAATGGTGCAATGTTCAACATAAAGTACTGTGGAGCTTGAGAAACTTAAGAGAACACTCTGAGGGGTTCTACAGGAGACAGTCACTTAAATTTCAGATCCAAATGCCATCTTTGACAAACTGTACTTTCTGAATACAGGCAAAGACATCACCACAAGAGGCTTCATGTTGGACCTAAGGCTGCTTTTCAGCCAGCCTTCAAGAAATCAGACTCCCAAAGAACTGGTTGCAAAACAACCCACGTTCTGAGGCCAAGAAAAACTTTGCACAAACCATTTCAGAACTATATGCTCAATTTCTGCTCCTTTTAATCTAATTTTCCAGCAGGAGGTGAATAGGAAGCATGTAATGTTTAGACTCATTTATTCATAGACAAGTCAAAAGCTTAGAACTTGGATCTTTCCTAAATTGGCCAGAAACCTCCTTTCTCCCAGCATCCATGCCCACAGCAGGTGGCTTATGATGCTCAATAGGATCAAACAGGGATTTTCTGCTCCAGAGGGAATTTGGAAACCTTCCCTCATCCCTGCTGTGTCAAGGAACTCTGCTCTCAAATTCCGACTCTCACAATGGAGCTCAGAGTTTTTTGACACAGGATATGATTATCACGCACATGTCAGAGGATCCTTATGTCATCTCTACCTCTGTAACAATATCTGGGTTGCAAAATGACAGATATTAGTGGGTACATGATTAAAATAGTTGAATAGAGCAAGGCCCTTTCTTGCAATCACATTACATGGGCAAATCAGCCCTACCTTTGAGCCCCTTCTCAAGGAACTCACAGAGCCAAAATTAAGGTCAGCCCCTGAAGTAGGGGCTCAGCTTACTAGGTTGGTAGGGCCACCCGGGTCACACTTGCCTCTCTCTCCAGTTTCTAGCACTGTTGTGTCTCACACCTTTAATACCTTTTACTGAATGCTTTGGCAAGCAGGTGATAAGAAGACAACTCTCAAGTATCATAAATTTGCTCAGTTTATTTCCACTTTCCACTGAGGTTTTGTAGCCAGCCCCGTGACCATGCTAGGGTGCAAAGGTGATTAAGACGCAGTCTTGCCCTGGAAAACTTGCAGCCCAGGGAAAGACTCCATAGTCACAGTCTTGTAGTTATGATAGGAAATATGGGCACCAAATGTAGACTCTGAATCTTGCCCAGCCACTGAAGTACTCTACAATATACTAGAAAAGTTACCAAAGGGAGGAGTATTCGGATGAAAGGAAAATCTCAAAGGATAACATAGTTTTTTTAAAAAAATATTCATTCACTTTGACTCTGTAATCTCTCTTCTGGAACTAGTCGCAGAGAAAATAGTCAAAAATAAATATATATGAATATACACATGAGAGGGGCAGGACTGAGTTATAAAGTTGTTTTATCACTGCACTATTATAACTGGGAACAACTGTAAACCATTTAAATGTCCATCACTAAGGAAGAGCTAAGAAATTACAGCACAATCAGAAAGTTAGAGGGGGAAATTAGAACACAAATTTGTATGGGTCATGTGAATGGATCCATATATAAAGAAAGAACATAAAGGAGCTAAAATCTATCCCTCTGTATGAAACAATCTAAAATGTACCAAAATCATTTTAAAGTTTCTTTTATGTATTTTATTACCATATAGGACAACCCTGTAAAATAGATCCTACGATCATGACTTTTTTTTTAAGCTCCAATGAGGGTGGCTCATTTCCCCTCTAAACTTTTCTTTCTTTTTTTTCTCCCCATTTTATTAAGTGACATATGTGCACAAAATGCTCAACTCCATTGCAAACCTTAAATTCTGCACTTGATCATGACTTTTTTGTAATACATGAAGAATTATAATTCAGCATATAGAACTTCAATAACAGAGTAGAAAACTTAAACACAAGAAAGACATCCGACCTCAAATTCCTTTTTTCCATTATACTCTCTGCCTCTGGGAAGGAAAATAATTGCTGCGCAACTCCTGCAAGGTTTTAATCATCTCTATACTTCTTGAATTTAAAGTGCCTTTAATGGTAAATTAAAAATTTAAAAATAATGGATGGCATAACCACAAACCAAATAACCATCACCACCACAATAAATTTGCCTTAGAAGCCAGAGGGTGATTTTTTTTTAATTTAAAATAGTCAGAAAGATGTAAAAACTAATCTGCTTTCAGTATACTTTCCCTTTGATCCCAGTTATAGAAAGGCACTTGGGCATCTCTTAATGCTTTTGGAGCCCTGGGTTTACTTCCAGTGAAAGTCATAGCTTTGAATTAATTTATTAATCAATAAATAATAATTAGTTGCCATTGTACTGTTTGGTCAATGACATACTTGCTTCAGGATGGTCTCTCTCCCACATGCCAAATCTCCACCACTACCACCAAAGCCATTTACTCAGAATGTCCACCTCTTGATCTATTCAAAATTAAAGATATTTCTGGAATTCCGATATCTTAACTCCAAAACAGAAAAATGCTCAGGGAAGGATTGGGTCTAAACCCAGGATTCTCTGAGAGTATTCTCTTGTATCTTCTCTCCGTCAGTACAACAAGAAGCGTAAGACATATATTTGTGAAATTAAGATAAAATCGAGAGCCTTCAAAACTCTCCTTGTGTTGTGGTTAGGATGTGGAGTGTCCCCCAAAAGTCTCATGTATTTTAACGTTATGGATTGTCTATGGAGCCATGTAACGTTGGTGGATTGGGGTCTGGCCTGGAGGGGTGGATTGCAGTTGTTGGGATTAGGGGTGTGTGAGTTAAGACTAGGGGCGTGTGAGTTAAGACTAAAGGCGTGTGACTTAAGAAAAAAGGTGTGTGGTGGCCGCACCTTTGATACCCGGATGCAGGAGAGACTAAGACTGGGACTTGGACTAGTCTCTAGTCTCACCTGCCTGCCTGTTGGTGATGTCCTGAGAAGCTGCCTGCACCTCTGCCTCTGCCATGTACTTCAACTGCTGCCGGCCATCCCTGAATGGACTGTGACCATCTGAAACTGTAAGCTAAAATAAACCTTTCCTTTCCTAAATTTGTGTGTGTCAGGTACTGAGTCACAGCAACGAAAAAGTAACTGAGAAACCTTGGAATCACCAGTACTTGGGCCTCACCACTCTTTCCACCTTCATAAAGGACTGTGCTGTTACGACATGGGCAACATCATGGGATATTTTCACCATGAGCCTTGCCTGTATTTTCTGAAAACAATTCAGCTGCTTGAATGTTTTTATTTGTCACCATGGAAGTCGCCTCTCCTGCCTTCTTTTTGCTCTATTTTTTCTGTACTACTATACAAGAGTGTGTGTGTGTATATACATATATATATATAGTACTGGGGGTTATACCCAGTGCGCTCTATCACTGATCTACATACCTATTCCTTTTTCTATTTATCTTGAGACAGGGTCTTGCCAAGTGGCCCAGGCTGGCCTAAAATTTGTAACTCTTATATGCCAGCCTCTTGAGTACCCGTGACTACAGACTGCATGCATCACTACACCTGGCTCTCCTCCAGAAGTTCTGATAGCTCTGATTTGCTCCTACACTTCTCCCATTGCTTCCCAAGGAACAGAAAATGTGAAAGACACGAACTTGTCTAGAAAGTAGACACAAATCTTCAAATAAATCTTTCATTATAATTCTCTATGTAATTATTTATGTGGAATAATAAATTTCTTTTTTAATGAAAGTCTAGAGGGTTGCACCAAACTTGCTCTAATAGAAATTTGATTAATCACCTTATACTAATTTCAGAGAGACAGGCAGAATGTTAATATAGATAATAACAGACAGTTTTGAGTAGAGGGGGTAACTTCTAATCACTACCAGACTTTGCAAGATAAAATCAAATCGTTCAGTACCTCTCCTCACATAAAACACTTCCTGTAAAAATTTGACAATTAAGTAAACTAACTTCAGTGGGATTTCAGAACTTCCTTTTAAAGGATGTCCATTTAATTCCTTTGCATAGCAGAGTTGGTAATGTTTCTCTTACACTGAGTCAATTTTTTTCTTTCCTTAAAACTTCCACCAGCATCCACTTCTTACTTAAATACAAAACAAACCCACTGTCTTCCTACTTGGATGATTTAAGCAAAGTTATTTTCTAAATGACTGTCAGTGAACACTCTTGCCCTAAGAGATGATAACTGGTCTCTGGGAGTAGGGTATTGTTCATGTAAAGTCTGAGAAATACTGTATTCTGTATCCCTCTGTTGCAGAATTTCCACAACCTATTAAAGGTTGTGGGAAAAAAAAGAAATTTAAGAAACCTGTTTTAGCTTTATTTGTTTCATCCTTTTCCGAACTTATTTTGTTCATGAAGGCTACTACGGTCCAGGTCCAGAATGTTCTCTTGGAATGTTCTCCTGGAGGGCCTGAGAGGGGGACTGAGAGTCACATATGTTCAGAGGGGAGGCTTTGGAAGGTGACTGGGTCAAGGAGGCACTATACTCACTTATCCATTGATAAGTTCATAGCTAAATGTGCTGTTAGGAGGTAAGGCACAGCTTGAAGAGGCACGCTACAGAAGGTGTGCCTTAGGAGGTGGGTACATCTTCTCCCCAGATGCCCCCTTCATCTCTGCTTCCTGCCTGCCATGAGGTGAGCAGCTTTCCCCCGCCATGACATTCCAGCATGCAATATCTTTGAGCCAGTTGACCATGGATTGAATTCCCCAAAACTATGTTCCAAATTAAACCTCTCCTGTTGGGTATATTTTTGTCTCAGTGACAGGAAAACTGACTAACATGTACCATGATCTGAATATATTGTCATAAAATTTGTACAGTCAACTATATCATGAATGAGATAGTTAGGGGAGGTGAGACCCCTGAGAGGTGATTAAGTCATGAAAGCAGACCCTGATGAATGGAAGTAGTACCCTTATAAAAGAGAGCTGTCTTGTCCTTTTCTTCCATGTGGGAGCACTGAAAGAAGGAGCCTCTATGAACCAGTAAACAGGCCCTCAATAGACACTAAGTGCTGGTTCCTTGACCTTAGACGTCCTGGCCTCTAGAACTGTGATAAAAACATTTCTGTGATTTATAACGTACTTAGTCTATGGTATTTTGTTATAACGGCCCAAGCAGACTGGCAAATAGTCTGCTAAAAAGCACTTCATAGGAGATGCAAGGTTGGGTATTTTCTATACTACACACCTCATATTTTCCAATACTTGCTCACAGGAAAAATTTCTAAGCACCTGTCCATCTTTGACCACATGAGATCTCAGGTATCTGAAAAGCAGGTGTGGGTAGGAAGTAGAGAGTAAAGGAACTCTGAAATGAAGTTAGGAGAGAAATAGCCAAAGAAAGCGTCTACTTCTTATCTCGTCAAGGGACACGCAGAAGTGGCATCTCGGGGTATGGAAGTAAAACTCATCTTCCTCAAATTCAGCCTAGCCTTCCTTCTGTGGTAGATTCTGTCTCACTGATATTATCCTGTTTCCGTATGCACCCACTCCACCTGCCAGGGCAAGGAGGAGAGTAACAGAAGAAGGAAGCAGAGTTAGGCATACACATGCCACGGTCCTCCCACTCAGAACAAGGTGGCACAGTACTTGAGGAAGGGCTCTTGCTATTCGTAGACTAGCAAAGGTTTTCAAGATCTTTAGCCCCCAAAGGACAAAGACAGAGGTAAAAAGAGGGATAAAAGCACATGTACAGAGAGACACTGATGGTGCTCTTTGTGTTATTTTATGAGGGTCACCTCAATGTGGGAATATAAGTGACCTTCCTGAACGGAACACCCCTTACATGTCATCCTCAATAGGAACCATGACCGTGCAACGCTCTCTCATCCTGCTCCTTAGTACTTCCTTCATCGGAGCTCTGACAGCATTTATTCTTTTAAATTCAGATTATTGTTTTTACACTTGTGTCCTTGAAGAATGTTACTATTGTTTTACTTATTTTTCTATTGGTATCTTCGTCTGTTTTCTTTATTGCATCAATGTGTTTACACCTTCTTTTATTCTTCTGAATAAATGAGGAGATGGGAACACTAAACAAGGAAGGGACCCTCAGAACCAGTTGTGTTATCCAGGGGCCTAAGAGGAGGACTCCATCTACCCCATAATCCAATTCAGTCTCTTCCAATTACAGACTTCAACCTGTATAAAGCCTGCACAATCTTTATAGAGTTTCCAGACAATTCATCCAGCCACTTTCCAAACAACTATGATGATTAACCCCTCCAATAGACATTTTTGAGTTAATCAATGCTACTGAACTTTTTTTCCTGCCAAAAAAATCTTTATTTTATTGTTGTTGGGAGTTTTACCTCTTAGTCTGTCCAAAGTTAGAATTGCCCTAAGATCTCCTAGGACAACACAGTTTCTTAAAATTATTTGCTTACATTTAAAAGTGCTTTATAATTTTGATGCGATTGTTTTAAAAATAAACATTCATGACATTTAAAACAGTAGAAATTATATTCATTGCTTTATTTTACATTTTATTACCTTATTTTTGCTTTATTTTCTCTTAATTTTTATATATCTTTGTCTAATGTTCTACTTTCAACCCTCTGAACCCATTTTAGGCACATTTTTATAACATCCATCTGTGAAGTGGTCATCTTGTGTTGGCCAGGGTCCAGCCAGGAAAGCATTGGGTATTTCAAGCAAGAGGAACTCAATTCAGAGAATCAGTTACCCAGAAGATGAGAGAGAAAAGAAGCCAGACAGAAGAAGAGAAACCACCAAGAAAGGACATCAAGAAACTACCACTGTCCCTAAGACCTGAGGGACAAGAGGGGGCCGGAAGCTAGAATCACCAACAGAAAAGAGCCCTCCCTCTGAGAAGCTGGCTGTAGCCAGGGGTGAGGGAATGGAGCACCCAGAGACACAGAGCAGGAAATAGCAAGAGACAGGGTCTTGAATGGGTGTAGGTGCAATGTTGATGTGTCTGGCACACAGCTGCTTCCTTATTACACTGTGTAGCCGAGTATGGATACACACACCCATACATACCTGGCTGTATACACATTCATCATACTATTTCCCCACCTATCTTTTGTCAGCCCTGCCTTTCAAAGAAACCATCCATGGGCAAAGTATGAATTCCAAGTTAGTGCTACTTCTTCAAAAGCTTCTGTTGACCATGATGGTACTCTGACTTCCATAAAACTTCACTGTCTTAAAGCCGATTCAAACCTGTCTGTACATTTTTATTTTGCCTTTTACAACCATTAAATAAGGTGATTTATGTAATAATATCCTTATTTTACCAAGAAATTTCAAGATATTAAGGTCTCCAACTATTGCATGAAAATGTCAGATCCAATGTCTTGCATTTTTCAAGCACCAAGACCAAAGTCTCTACACCCTGCCCTCTGGTGCATTCCTGAAAGTTGTATGTATGCTGAGTAAAGTCCAAATTTGCCACAGATTAACAAACAAGATTACACTAAATTAATTATAGGTAACAGCCTCCCTTAATTACCTTCTGCTTCAAGTTACCAATTTTAAGAAAAATCTACCACAATGACTTTTTTAAAAGAGAGAGGAAGAGAAAGTGAAAGAGATTTTGGTTGTTTTATTTTGTTTTTGGTTTTTGCTTTTTTGTGGGGGGTTTTCAGGTTTTTTTGGGGGGGTTGTTTGTTCAGACAGGGTCTCACTTTGCGGTTCAGGCTGGACCTAAACTCGCCATGTAGCCCAAACTCCTAGCAATCCTCCTGCCTCCACCTCCCAAGCGCTGGGATTACAGATGTGTGCCACTACACTTGGGAATCAAACCCAAAGCCTTGGGCATGTTTGGCAAGTGCTCTAATTGCTCAGCTATGCTCCTAGGCCTACCATAGTAATTTTTTATGCAGTTCATGACCACTGATGAAGTGCTTCCCTACCTCCTCATGTGCTCTAATAGTCCTGAAATACAGCAAGATAGGCGCTCATACCAAGCACATATGCACTATGCATAAATCAACTCAAGGCTGACAGACCATTATTTTTATTCCTTGTGGATAATATGAATCTTATGACCTACTGCTCCTTGATTTTCTCCTTAGATCACAATTAGAGGATTTCTCTTCAGCTGTGACCTATTTCTGACTATTCCTCAATCCTACAAAATCACAAGACAACAAAATAACTCTGGCTTTGTATTTAAGACACACCATATTTCAGAGGTTGGTGCAGAAAGTAACAATTCCAGGGTCTTAAAGAACCCCAAAGAGGTAGCCCAAGGCGGTACCAGGATAGCACCCTAGGAGTGGGGGTCCCATTAAATAGTGAGAATTCTTCCTGGTGCACATTTGTAGCCAGCACATGATGGTGTACTGATTTGGTGTGCAAGCCATGACAGCTCCAAACACTGTGGTCAATGAGGTTGCCACATACTTGGTAAGCTTCCTTATGTGAGTCTACAGACCAAAGGCAGCCACCCCACTCAGTATGGAGCATTTAAGTTTAATTGCAATCTGATTTTTAAGAGATAATCTTCCAGTGAACTCAGTGCACTGCAAAATGTAGAGAAGGAATTCTCAGCAATGTTCAGCCCTGAGAAAATGTTAACAAGAGCGGAAAAGGCCCATTTTCTATTGCAAAAGAAATACAAGTCCTTCCCTGCATATGACAATGAAGATTCTCTGAGCTCTAACATGAAAATGTTCTGTTTGGGTTCTGAGAATATGCAAAGGGCAAAACAAGTTTCCAAATAGATGGCTGACATTGCCAGGCTGAGAATTTAAATGGCAATTAAAAGAAGCGACAGAGATGGTTCCACAATTCTCCTGAGCAAAGCCACATCTTTGAGATGATTTGCAGGACAGCTGTGGGGGTCTCCCCAGTCCTACTCCCTTCCCAGCTCTCATCGTTGCAGCTTCACAGCGCCCCAGCTTGGCCTATGCAATTCCCACTCAGACTGCAGGCAGATCTTCCCCACAGCCACCCTTTCCCAACCAGGATGCTGTGCCTTGCTGCTGGTGGGAGTGGAAGAGGAGAAGAACTTGAAGGAGGGAGGAGCAGAAAGAAGAGGAGGGGACAGAGGAGGAAGAGGAAATCTGAGCTGGGTAATAATCACTAAAATTGTGTGTGTTTTATCTATAAAGTTTCCAGGGATGGGGGGCTCCACATACAGAAATTTGCCAGCCATTTTGAAGCTTCAAAACTTAAAAACAGCTTAAGACATATAACCTTCTGTTCACCTTCTTTCTCAGACAACCAAAAGGATATGCTGACGCCTACTATCTCGTCCAAACTGATAACTGAGCTACTGAAAGAACAATCATATGTTATTATTTAACTAAATGAATCTAAAATCCTCAATGAAAATCCTAAAACAGCAACTTATTTCTGTGTGTATATTGGGGCAGGGGAGAAGGCAGTCAGTAAACTCAGTAAATGTTACAGCCACTGTAAAACAAGCTGCCTTATCGGTATCACGGTTTCTTTTCTCTGGTAGCTACAAGTTCACATGAGCCTGGTTCCTCACACAGCATCAATTTACCCTCTAAGCGTGTCCTCCAACACTTCCCTCTCCCTCCGCCCCCAACCCTGACACCCAAACCAGGTGGCTATGGGAGGGGTCCCGGCTGGCAGCCAGGCAGGAGGAGTCCTGAAGGAAGGAGGAGGGAGACTGAGTGCTGATTGTCTCCCACTGCAGCCAACTGATAAGAGTGACTCCTCTGGGCTCAGGCGGGATTACGTGAGGTGCCACTACAGGCAGGCACAGCAGACTCCAGCCTCCCTGCTGCACAGTCCTGGCTAGCCAAGAGTAGGGAGCCATCCTGCCAAGGAGCAAGCACAAACAAGGTGAGAAAAACAGACGGCTGCCCTGGCAACGGCAGAGCCTGCGTTCTCTCGTCAACACAAAGCACCCTTTTTCCCATCACCTTTCCAGTTTAGGACAAGCTATCAGTGACGACCTCACTTCCAGCACACTTCTCTCTCACACCCTCAACACTGCAGGATGTTAGCTAAGAGGTCTGCAAACTAAAAATAACACCACTTGTCTGTAAAGCTGAACACAAGGCAGAGGTGGATTCTGAGCCGAAAGATGCCTTTGTCTAAGCCAAGACAGAAACCCCACGGAGCTAATTCTCAGGGGATCCCTTCCTCCTGGTCCAAAAAAGTAAATAACAATTCACTGTAGTCAAAATGCCTAGTGAAATAGGGCACATTAGCTTGACAGGCAAACATGACTCCTAAAGGTCCCATAAATCTGAAACCCTTTGGTCAAATTCAGGAGACACAAAATGGGATCATGAAGGCAGGTGATTAAAAGAAGACCAAGGCTTATAAGAAAACCTCAAAGAGCAGTGCACACTCTGTCCACTAGAAACAGCAAAAGGGAGAGATCACAGGCAGAAGAACTAAGTTCCTGCTCCTCAGTGGTGTCAGAGAGGACTCTGGCCCTTCATCCCAAGTGAAGTTAGGCCAAGCAGGGAACGGTGACTGTCTGAGTTTTCTGTAACGCAGAAAGTGAAATTAAAGTCTCACAAGAAACCAGTGGCAGGGGTGAAACACAGTTCAACTGAGGCTGAGCCAACAGGCTTTCTCCGGCCCTCTCCAACATCTGGCATGTACCATCAAATCCCAGGAAAAGTGGGGGTTAACACAAAAGGTTGATCTTTCAGGGCAGCCAGGAAAAGCTATAGGGGCCTCCTTAACAATAATTAGGGTGTGAAGGCAAGTATTAAGCCAGAAATCATCCATTGTTTATATGCTATTACTGATTATTAGATATGTACAGGCATTTATTCCAGCATTAATTTCTCTTCCCTATATAAATTTGTGGCTATAAATACCTATCCTACTTTTTGGATACTGTCTTAAACAATGAAAATGACAGGCTATATTCTGTGAAATGGATCATGCAGGATAACAGATCAGCTTTCTCCATCAGCAGATCCGGGACACCAGCGTTTCACATATCCCACACGACCCAGGGGAGCAAACTCCCTTTTCTGACCCTCACAGTTCCCTCCCAGAGGTCTCCTGGATTGGCAGGGAGACAGAGGGAAGAGAAGGAGGAGTTCCATTAGGCTTTATTGCATGTGTTTTTCAGCAGGATTATCCTGAAAGCTTACAGTATAATCCAGTGATGGGCTCGCCAAACACAGCCCTATTATTACCATCTTTTGACAAAGAAATCAGTTTGCTAAGACCTGCTAAACATAACTTAAAAGTGTGCCTACTTCATCTAGCCTTGCTGCTGATAGACCTAAAAAGAGACAGTATGCCTAGGTCTAACTCAGGGTGGTGAACTTACGAGAAGCTTGGCTCATCAGCAGGGTGGTATACTCATGGGGCCTGGGCTTGCTAGTCTTTATACCCACCATCTGTATTTGATCCTAGCTTTCCAGCCAACCTATTGAACCCCATTAGGAAAGAAAAAAAAATCTGTCAACATTCAACTTCCCTTTGTGGCAGATGGTATATTTTATTAGCTTTATCGAGCCTCTCCTCTGAAGAGTTCCACAGCAGTCAATTTCCTAAAATGACAAAATCATACATAATCATCAGAGCTACAAATACTCCTTTGGAATTGTTCAAAGAGGCCCAAGATAAACTTCCACAGCTGGGCACAATTCTAAGTTACACTATTGTATTTGCATCGTTTGTCTACAGGCCATTATTGTTCTCCTTGGCTACTCTTCACAAGCAAGGCACAAATAATTGGATCTGCATATCTTCAGAAAATTTTGGGGGCTTTAAATAACACAAATGAGAAGAAACAAAATAAGTACACGTCAGACTTAGTTTAAGCTCCTGAGGGGCAGACTTAAATCCTGTAGGATTCAATTACACATAGTTTATTTTGGTAGAGAGGAAAGCAGTGGAGACAACACAGGTATGAGAAAAGAGATGAAAGACAAGAAAGGAAAGAAAACTAATAAATGTTGTGTGCTCAAGTCAACATAACAGCTGGACACCAGTTATGGTGTAGATCTGGAATGTCCCCCAAAAGCCTCATGTATTTGGATGATGGGGAATACCTATGGAACCACGTGCTGCTAAGAGGTGGGACCTGGTCAGAAGGGACAGAACACTAGGGCTTGACCCAGGAGGTGTGAATCACTGCGGCTTGACCCAGAAAGGGCATACTACTGTGACAGGACATGGAAGGGTTTATACTAGCTCCTCCCTTCCTCCCTGACTTGGCTTCCTGTCTTAATTGCCATGAACAGCACTCCTCTACCTGGTTCTCGACCAGGTGCTTCCACCATTTCCAGCTGTCCCTGAATGGACTGAGACCTTCTGAAACTATAAGCTAAAATAAAAGTTTCCTTCCTTAAATTGTGGATGTTGGGTATTCTGACCCAGCAATGAATAATTAACTAAGACAGTGACCAACATGAAATTCCATATAGGCTCTCTAGAAGCCTGGGAAAAGCACATGTCTCTGTGGGTCAAGGTAGCTCAGGTATTTATACACAAATTCTCATCAAGTCCTGATGCAGGACTCTCGAGTGAGCCTTCTATAGCTTCCCAGATGAATTCCTTTGGACACAAAGCACTTCACCTGTTATTTATTTTCCTCTTGCTATTTTGCTGTGTGTGTGTACACCTACATAAATATATATGCATATATGTATGTATATATACATATATATGTATGCACGCACATGTGTGTGTGTATATAGAGAGACAGAGAGAGAGAGATGTCATTAGCTAACCAATAATCAGATAGGCAGAGCATTTGTGCAAGGAATTCCTCTGATCCTACATCTGCTTGTACATGGCTAATTTATTTCAGATCTGATAGCAATTTCACTCACAGAATGTGCCAGACATTTAGCGATACTGACTTCTTCAAATAGTTTCCAGCTGCTAGAAAACACAATTTCAATTCTGAAAGAAGATGGAATTAATTCAACTAAGTTTAATTCAACAAAAAATCTATGTATTTATATGTGCTATTGCTAAATACCACTTGAGGCAATAATACTATTAAGGCACAATATACAAGGGGTGATCAAAATAAATGTTGTGTTTAAATTTAAGAATTTAGGCTAGAGAGGAATGGCACAGTGGTTAAGGCATTTGCCTTGCAAACAAAGGCCCTGAGTTTGATTCCTAGCACTACATGGGCGTGATGGTGCACTCGAGAGGCTAAGGCAACAGAATTGTCCTGAGTCCAGCCTTTGCTACACCAGTGAGCTTAGGACCAGCCTAGGATACAGAGTGAGACTCTGTCTCAAAAAAGAATTAAATTAAAAATTTATTACATTAAAAGCCATACTGACATTAATCTCTCAAAATTCTCCTCCTGCTTCAGACACTTATGCCATTGGTTTGCCACTTTCTGAAGCAGTTCTGAGTCCTCTTTCATGAGTGTCTTTATGATTTATGATCAAAAATGCAGTGAATACTGCTGCTAAGCACCATTCAATGGAAAGGTAGGATATGTCTTCATCCACCTTCTTGACTGGATCTGGTAGTGGGCAAGTTCTGGCTCTTCCCCAAAGTCAAAATAATCATGAAAGGTGAATATCTTTAACTTGTCCAGGACACTGAGGCAGCCATGACAGCACAAGTACGAAAGAGGACTTCCACAGCTGCCTTAGAAAGATGCACAAATGACACAATAAGTGTGTTGAAGGCAATATGCCCTTCACTGTGGCAACTTTTCAAAATTTAAATGTTCATTATAGTTTTCTCTCATATGTTGTATATTCTACATAGGCATTTCTTTCCTTAAAAAATTATGATCAAGAGTCAAGGCATCGATGCACAAAAGTACTATAAAATGAGGCATGTTAGAATTACTGAAGTTATCAACAGAGCTCTCTGCACAGGACAATTAATTAAGGCATACATTTAAACCAAGTGAAAATGAAGAAAATCTTATGAAGAAATGAACTGCACTGTGTCTAAGCCAATTTATCTTCTATTCTAAACTATAAGCTCTCTACTACAGTCAAGGCTACAACTTCAGCTGTCCATACTCATGTGGCTCAGAGAATCTTCCAGGTTCCAGGCTGTGCACTCGATCTCTTAACTTTTGCTTGATGTCCCCATTTCCAAACCCAAAGCTATGACCTGAATGCTCTTGCTAGTGCCATCCTTTTGGATGCACATCCATCAGCCTTTGGATTCATGGTCTCCTGTCATTCTTCCAGAACATCCACCTAGGCTCCTCTCCTTGAGGACTGTGGGCACAGAACTTATCCCAGACTCTAGGTCTTCATACTCTGGCCCAAGTTTTTCATTTGCACGTGAGGGGCAACTGGACAGTAGGCAAGCATGGGCCCTGAATGATCAGGGAGCAGCTAGAAAGCCACCAGAACTCACAAGAAATCCAGGAAGGTTTAGAGAAGAATTCGCTCTCTGTGATATGAAGCACTGAGTTCCAGTGCATAACGTGGTTCATCTCCTTTATTCAGTGCCTTGGATACTCCTGAGCAGCACTGCCCATCACTGGTTTACTTATGAGTTTTTCCCATGACTTATCAATAAATGCCCCAGAAAGACTGTGCTCATCAGCCTCCTGAAAGACCTCAATCATTTCTGCCTCACACCCTTCTGCTAATTGCTGGCCACTGCCTGGAGTTTCTTCCAATTCTTTTTCCAGTAAGCAAGCTACTGTTCTCCAAATCTTCCATCCAACCTTCAATACAATACCCTAGTTCTTCCTCCTCTCTGAAGCCTTCTCTTCAAGCAGTCACCGAATGTAAGCAAAGTTGATTCCAGACCTCTTGATGTCACTGATGTACCCTTGTTTCTACAGTGATAGGTCTACTTGTCTGTATCTCTAGCTGCTCTATGAGATTTTTCAAGATAGAGAGTGTGTCTTACTATTTCCTTGTGGACTTCCTCTCACATAACGTACAATCTCTGGCCCAGAGCAGTAAATATAACCGCATGATCAAGGAAGAGGATGTCACTAAAGAGAAAAGAAGTGAGTTTGTCCAGACTCAATAGGGCCATCGACTGGACTAAAGGTGCAGACGAGCAGGGCATTGGGAAAGAAAATAGGGGAAAGGGACTGGTAGAAGATCCTTTCAGTGTCTCTCAATGGACTCACTGGCCAGGATTAAGGACAAAGAACTTGGAAGTTCCTAAATTTATCTCCCTTGGCGGTCTCCAGACTTCAGGGATAGAGTGCCTGGTCTTTCCAATGCATTTCGATTGGGCAATCTACCCTATACTCATTCTGAGTGAAAAAGAGCTTTGATTTTATCCGAATACAAATGATTTTTGTTTGAGACATTAGCTCTCATAAATCTTCATTGGTTGTTCACAGCACCTAGGACATGGTGGACACTAGCATTTCAAAAATGATGACAGAGATGTTAAAGTTAGCTTACTGCTATAAGTCTCCATGTCACACATTAGTAACAGTGTTAACAATTTTTCATGATTAGTATCACAGACATGCTGATATAAGAATGCTTACAATTCTTCGAATTCTTTAGGAGCATAATGTAAATGCCAAGTACTAGCTTTCCTTTTTCAAATAAAGAAAAGTGAAGCAGTTTTCCCTAAGTAACATCTTTAATTAATTCTGGGTAAGAGGTTATAAAGGGGACAAGAGAAGGTAGATATGCCACAGGTGTAGTTGATAATCCCTAAGGCTGTCTCTGTGTGTATGTGTGTATCTGTGTGTTTGGACAGGTGTTTTCCAGACATTTTGACAGTTATGGGGAGTATGCGCTTCCACTGAGAGCCACCACTTTTGGAAACCTTTCCTACTCATGAAGGAGGATGTAGTCGAATTAAGGCTGAGAAGTAATACACTCAAAATTGAAACCCAGGATGGAAATGTGCTGAGAAAGAAAAAAATACATAAAGGAAAAGAGAAAGAAACGGAGCTAGCCAGGCAGGTTTAGAAGAAAAACAGCTCCCTTTAAATAGAAAAACAGCCACTGGATAGTCCCAAATAATGTCGCTTGTTATGTCAGTATTTTGACAAATGAGACCACATTGTGCTGCCTGTGCAAACAGACACGATCTCAGGCCAAGCTCTGGCTAGAGAAATGGAGCCCACACAGTAACAACAGGTTTCCTAACACATCGATCTTGTTGATGTTGGAGCAGATTAAGGCAGGTGTTTCCTGTCAGACTCTGAGTTTCTCCCCAAAGAAAACATCAGCATCCTCAATCTCTTCAAGCCACACAGGGGACCAGGGGCCTTCCTGCAACTGGATTTCCCCTCAACCTCCTTGTTCTATTTGTTAGGTCAGTTATTCCTTAACAGTCCTATAGGCTCTGGAATATTGTCCTTTTCTGGAAATAGCATATGAAATAACAGTTTGATAAAAAGCAGGAAATTATTAAGAAAATGGTCCTTATCTCCAATTAGAGGGAATATGTTTTTGGACACGTGGCACATGACCAGCTGTGCACTGATGGCTAAAAGATACTTAACAATTTTCGGTGGGGAAGGTGTTGGGAACCTAAAAGACCCTTAGAAGACCTAGAATTTCCAGTGAAAAATAGGCCTATTTGCAAAGGATGATATCATTAATAAAGGCATACCCAGGCACTTGTGGAAAAAATCAGCAATCCTTCAACTTTTTCCTCTTTCAGGAAGTAGAAACAATGAGTTAGGAGAATGACAATGAGTTAGAAGAATAACAATGAGTTACGAAGCATTAGCATGCTACGTTTATCAGATTCAGGTTAGAAATGACTTTGTGAACTCCATGATTCTCAATCCATCATGAAGCAAATTATGCACAAGGTTCTTCACTTCCAGTTGCCAGAAATATGATTTCAGACAACATTTTCACTAAACAATTCAACAGAACTTAATTTTTAGAGGAAAAAAAGCTATATTAAGTAATAACAGTTGGTATTCACTAAGCAGTTATTTACATTTATAGTCCCATCTCAATTGCACAAAAACCTGATAAGGTTAAGTACTTGATTTTTATTTGACTGAAGAGAAAATAAGCACAGAAAGGTCAAATAATGGTGGATCTACACTATAGCTAGTAATGACAGACCTTCCCCACATTACACTAGGAATGGTGGATCTCCCCAACAATACAATAGTAATGGTGGATCTCAAACATGATCTTAGGTATTTCTGAATCTAAAGTCTAAGATTTCTACCACCACATTTAGCACTTTGATATTTATAACAGATGGTTTGCTTGAGAGTGTTTTTTATCTTCCCCATCTTATTTGTACCTGCTTACCATACTGATCAAATACTATGGTCAAAGCACTACATTTTTTTTAAAAGCCAAGAATAAAATGTGGTCCCTGTTCTCAAGAAGCTCATTCAAGAGTTTTATATGAGTAACATTCACAACCTAACAGAAGAACGTTCTATATCATAAGAGGTCAACATGAAGTGGCTTCCTGTCTGCAATTTCACTACCTCTATTAAGGGCATGCTTTACATCTTACAAATGTTGCTACTGACTCCTAACAATCTCACTAAGTGATAAATATTTTTGATGGTAAACTTGAACTTCATTCACTCATAACACCATCTGACCCAGAAAAAAAATCAATAAATGTTTATTGATGAGTAAGTGAGTAAGTGGTAATCAGCAAGTGTCATCAGGGCAATGGTATTTTTGGGGAAACACCCTTAATTCTAGAATGCCTTTTAATGATAAGCAAGTGATTTAAACCAATTAGCAGGTATTTACAGTGCCCATCCAGAGTGATTCCTTACTAACACAGTAAGAGCTAGCCCTACTGGATCCTATTCAGAACACACACACGCACACGCACGCACGCACGCACGCACGCACATTGAGGCTGGCAGAGCTGACTCCTGCATGACATTGCTGAGGCAACAAACCAACTACCACTCTGGAACAGCCCCTTCCCAGGGATCTCGGCATGTGAGAGACAGTCTTTCCCTGTTGTTGATGGTAACTAAGTGCAAGTTCTTGTCACTTTTAGCTAAAAGCTGCCTTGCTTCCAATCCTTACTGCCAGGTCACAACTCCATAAGTCAGGATCCACTTGACTCACTGTGCTTTTCCACCCTGAGTATCAATTTACTTATTTGTAAAATGAAAGAAATTCAGCTCTTTCCATTAGGTTATGAGTGGCTCTATGGCATAGTTTCAGATCTTTGGTAGGTAGTCTTGTCCTCCTCTTCCCGCACTTTCCCATCATCATCATTATCATCATTGTTACACAGTTCATGTCATTTTCCTAAATTCTTCAGTATAAAGAAATGCAGAAACAGTTCAGCAATCAGGCTAGAGATACTTTATGTCTAAAGAAATGAAACTCTTTTACATAAAGCACACAGGATATCATCAGAGGTACAGCAGAGACTGCTTCCTGTTCCTCTATAATCTTTCTTTCCTTCTTTCTTCATGAGAAAATCCCTGAGGTTTAACTGTACACATAGCCATTCAAAATGAAGACTTCTTGTTCTGATTTGGATCCACAATGCCCTGCCAAAAGCCTTACATGTTTGGATGTGGTGGAATACCGAGGGAGTTATGTGCTATTGGGAGGTGGGGCCTGGCTGGAAGGGCTGTATGCCTAGGGTTTAACCTGGAAGGGGCAGAGCACTGAGGCTTGACCAGGAAAGGGCAGATCACTGAGATAAAACTTGGAAGGGTATATGCTAGTTCACTTCCTCCTCCACTGGGCTTCCTGTATTCTATGACATGAACGACTTCCTCTAGTTAGGCCACCACCATGTGCTTCTGTCATTGCCCATTACCCATGAATGGACTGGGATCTCCTGAAACTGTTGCCTAAATAAATCTTCCCTCCCTTATGTTGTGGATTTGGAGATCCTACTGTCTTGAATCTTGACAACAAAGACTGCACCCAAAGCCAGCAGGGATATGGGCTAGAAGAAATGTGGATTCTGTGGGGCTCAGCAGAGAACAGCCACCATCCTAACCTTAACCACTTCTCTTCTAAACGTGGCCATAAAGGCTCTGAAATGTGGTAAGAATCAACAGGAAAATCAGATGTACCATTGCATATATACACATACATACAGATCTCCTATTCTGTTTTATTACACCACTCTCTCTAACCAGCCCCATTGCTATGGTCTGGATATAGTTTAATTGTGTTCCCCAAAGACCCACGGTGATTGAAGACTTGGCCTTTAGGTTGATGCTACCGGGAAGTGGCTGAATCTTGGAGGCAGAGATAGTCCCTAGTGGAAGATCTTTAAGATTTTTAGGGTGTGCCTATAAAAGAGTTTAGGGGAACCCATATCTCTGTCTACTATCTTGTTTATCAATATTTCACGTACACATGCCTCCACCATGACATGACTGTCTCGAAGAACCTTTGCAGAGCTAAAGCCACACTATTTCCACAAGTGTGAAGCTCCAAAATTTTGAGCTAAATAAATGTTTTATGCTTCTAAAGGTAATTTTCTCAGGTATTTCATCATAGTATGCAAAGATAACTGACACACTCACCCTAACTCAACAGAATGCCAACTTCTAGCTACCATCCAGCCTTTGAACTCTGAACTATTCTGAGAGGTAGCTATGAAATAAAATTTTCCTCTATAAATCAAATGGCCTTGTCCAAGTTAAGCCTCACTCTCAAGTTTTTCATGTCCCTAGCCTCACCTGATTTGGTAAGATTCATGTAAAGAAAACCCATCAGGAGACCCATGCTCCACTTCTCAAGTCTCTCCCTACTATACCAGATGACTTAGCTAATGACTTTGTTCCAGATAAGGAAACTTCATAAGATCTTAGAATTTTTTTCTAAACTAAATATGAAATTATAAAACTACCAAAATAACAAGTTAAAGTTAAGGTACTATTTAAAAAGGAAATAGCCAGGGTAACATTAGTAACAAGGAAAGACATCTTTGCACACCTCTCCATGAATGAGTGTATCACAGAGTAATTCATTTGGTTGTGGTCTTTCTCTTATTTTGTTCTTGTGGGTTTTGGCTGAGATAAACAGATTAGGAAATGGACAAATGATTACGATATGCACATGAATCACATAACATGTTCTGATGAGATATATGCACAATGCAAAGTTAAAACCTTATCATTGCAATTAGTGGTAGAGACAAATGTTGTAGAGCTTGCATGGGGTTTAATGACTTTTGGCCATCATACAGATAGACACAGATGTGTTTTCAAAGAAAAAGAAAGAAATCCAATAAGTTTTCCTAGAAAGACAATTTTTTTCCTGAAAAGATGAGGTTTGTGCAGTCCAAAATGGTTTTTATGGAAGCACTTGATAAAGTGAACAAAGAATTTCTTATTTGTAACAACTTTCTAGGATAGTAATTGAAAGGCAAAGATCAAAAAGCAATAGATCCATTCCTAGTCATTACCTAAAAGTTTGATATGCATATAAGAACTTAAAAAATAATTATTACAACACAATCTAAAAATTATAAAACATACTATGAATCTGAAGTTCATATAGTAGTTTTCAGAAAGCCTTGGTGTGCTGTGAAATTGAGGAAGGCCATCCACTATTCCCTTTTACCAGAAAGACACAAGATCTGGATATGGCCACCAGCCAAGGTTTAGTCCTTAACACAGAAGAGCTGGAGACTCATCGTGACTGGTTTGTCCCTGCTTCAGTTTGGTACTTATGAAACTATCACCTTACAGCAGCATCTGATCTTTACTAAGCTCTACTCTAAACACTGCTATGTACTTCCTCATTTAATCCTCAGTATGAAAGAGGCTATTATCTTCATTTATGTCCTAGTCACTTCCATGTCACTGAGACACAATACCTAACACCCACAACTTAAAGGAGAAAAGGTTTGTTTTAGCTCACAGTTTCAGAAGGTTTCCATCTGTTCTTAGGTGACTGGTGATGGTGAAAGGGCATGACAAAGGGCCTACTTAGAGAAAACATGTTCCCAGCATGGCAAGACAGGAAGCAGAGTGAGAAAAGGGTGGAGCTATTAAAAGAGGCATATCCTTCCAGGTCATGCCCCAGTAATGTGCCCCTTCCAAATGGGATCCACCTCTTACTAGTACAGAAAAATCAACAGACTAATCCCCATGACTCAGTCAGGTTAGAGAGATCCACCCATGTCCCAGTTCTGCATGAGTTATTTGAATAGAATGACAGATATAAACACCTGTTCTTCTTGATCTATATTCTCCCTTTAGAGCATCTTCTTCTCTGTCTCTTTCTTCCACCTGTATTGAAATACAGTTTAAATCTTGTCTTGGATCTACAGGATGTTAAGTTATTGTGATCTGAAAATACTCCTTAGATCTACCCTTGACATTCAGGTTGCTGGACATCTTTGAATCCAGCAGAGTACCTTAAACAAAGAACATGAATAAATTTTGTTGCTTATGAATTGTTGGATAGAGAAAGAAGAGATACGCAAAGGACCATGAGCTCCTTCAATAACATCTGGACAAGGCAGTGTGCCTGGCACACAGTAGGTATTAAACTTGTTACCTGGGAGGTAAGATTGGAGGGAGAGAACAGAGGAAAGATAAATAAAGGAGAGAGGAATGACACACGGAAAAAGGAAAAAAGGAAGATGGAGGAAGGAACGAACTATGAAGAGGAAAGAATAGAAGACCAGATGATTATTTGACCTTTGTATTGCAGAAGTCACAGAACAGCACCCCTGCTGCTAGCTGAATACCAATGGCACTTACTGGAGCGCAGTGGAGGATTTGTAGAGGCAAGAGGTGCTAAAAGGGAGGAATCCTGAATTCTCCCTCCAGCACTGCACTTAATGCACTCATCTATCTCAAACCTGTCTGTCATCTACAAGTTCCAAATTAATGCAGTTACTCCTTCCAAGGGAAAAAAAAAGAGGAAGATCTTACTTTAGAGAATAATGCATCTGTTACCCATCATTTGGTCTGAGAAGGAATGACCCTCCTCCTGGTGCTACATAATAAAGAGAAAGGGGATTAAGACATAAATCTCTCCCATCCCGTCCAGCCCCAATAAATCAATAGGTCAGAGGCAGTATAAACTCCTACCAAAGTCAAGACTCAAGGCAATGTTTTTACTCTCTTCTCGTAAAAAAAAAAAAAGAAGAAGAAGAAGAAGCTTTGTCTCCTTTCCTCATATACAGAGTGGTGCAAAATATGAGGTGTAGAAATTCAGTATATACTTGTACCTCGTCTCTGGCCCACAAAGCCAAAGCACGAAGTCTGGAGATGAGAACGACACTGGCTAAGGCACAGCAGAGCAGGGGGAAATTCAGGTCAAATGCGAGATCATTCGAGCTGCTTAACCAACATTCACCTGAGAACAGTTCCACTGGAGTTATGTGGGCCAGCACACTCCTTTACTATTTAGGCCCTGTTTCAGTGAGTTTCTCTGAGTTGCTGCTCCAAAATTCTCAGTGATACAATCTGAGTCTTGGATGAAGATCTTGCATTCTCAATGCAGGTCTAAACTCACCAAAGACTTCTCCTCTGTGCTGCAATATAAACCACCACTGCAATCAGGGACTCCAGAAGAGTTTAGAATTCCAAACAACAAAGACAAACCTCAGTCAGAAACTTGATCAGAGGGTAGATGAATGGATCCCAAGCCAGAATTCACCTTTATCTGGACAGGGCATACAGTCAGGGGCTAAAAAGATACATTCTTACTTTTCTAGACAGACATCTTATACCCGAGTGTGCATGCATTTCTTACCACAGAAACCTGTTCTGTTTAATCAATATCTTTTATATTTTGGATCATCAGGGTAGCTGAGTCTCAGATTTAAAACTCCTGGAGAGAAGAAATGGTACCTGCTTAACCCACTTTACACAGAGTGTAAGGGAGCAGAGCTGCCAAAACATGATAAATGTTTTCTGGTTCACTGGCTGCTGATGATCTCACAACCTCAAGCAGAACTAAAGGCAAGGAGATATAATTCAAACTCTACCTTTAACTCTAACCAACATTTTCCTGGAAATCTTACGTTAAAGCCAGAAGCTGCTCTTCCCCCAAAAAATTTTTACTTATTTTTACTTATTTATTTAGAGACAGAGGCTGCTCTGTAGTCCAGGCGAGTACTGTACTCACTATGTAGCACACAGCAATCCTCCCACCTCAGCCTCCAGAGTGCTGGAATCACACCCAGCTTCCAAAGCTAATTCACTAAACAGTACTGTCATGATCAGGGTCAAAATTACAAGGCCTCTTGGGTTGAAATCTATTGCACATCTGATGTCTCACTCTTTGGGCAATGTAGGTCCCTCTCCCAAACCTGACTACCCAACAACCAAACAAACAGCTTTCACATTGGCACCATCAGAACTTCTCTTGCTCTCAGCAATAGGAACAGAAGAGAGATTTTGAATCTTGAGTCAGACTATCTGACGGCACCAGTCTTGTCTGCATCATCATCACTCTCTAAAGTTGGGCAAGTTACTTCACCTCAGCAATATAATTTTTCTATGAATACAATGTTCATACTATCACCATTTCCAAATATTTCTTAGACTTTGTATAACAAGCAAATTACTGTAATGGAGCTCACTATGAGTAAATAATCTTACTCTTAACCATAGTCTCAGTTGGGCAGACAAAACTTCTTGATTTACCCTATATGCCCCTCTCTGATCCCATTCTTTCCTTAGCCTTATGGGAAACGTAAAATTGATATTTAGGAAATGTGACTGTTAAGGCTTCCAACCACCTAGGGAATTAGTAAGGCGCTCTTCTAGATGAATCAGAGCGGCTCGTTGTCTTAGCTCCTTTTTCATCGCTGGGACTCATTATACAACATCCACAACTTGAGAAAGGAAAGGTTTATTTTTAGCTCACGGTCAGAAAGCCTCCATCCATTTGTGAGTGACAGGCAGTGGCAAGAAGGATCTGGAGGAGTCCAGCTGCTCAGATCTGGCCTCCAGAAGAAGCCAGGGCAAGAGTATACTTTCTTCCAGGCCACATGCCTGTAGCAGGCCGCACACCTGTAATTCACATAATTGATCCCTCCTGATCAGTCCCCACCTCCTAACAGCTGGACACCCTGAACCAGAGCAATGGCTTTTCAGAGACAAATCAAGGAGTGACAAGGAGTGCTTGCAAATACAGCAGACAGACGAGCACTGACTTCCAAAGCAGCTTATCTTTCAATTCACATGGAATGTTGATGGCAACTATGTATTTTGAACTTAAATCCCTTAATGCTCACCCAACAGTGTTTTTACCCAAGCCAGACAACAGAACCCCAAGGTGACTGACAAACTGAATGAAAGATGGTTTATCCCAAATTCACCAAAATTCCTACAGCTTCTAGTCTCAAATGTCCATTCATTCCTCTCTGTCTAGGCAGTTAACACACAAATGTCCTCTATGAAATGTGTAAGTTCAAGTGATTTCCCAGAAAACACTGACTCTTAGGAACACTGAACACCAGACTGGAATCATTCTCAGCACCTTTCCTGCAGGTGAACACAAAAACCATATAGAAAAGCATTGTTAAGGAACCCCCAAATGTCTCTGAAACAGATTTATTACTCATCCTATTTACTAAGTCAAGATACAACCATCCTGAGTTTCAGTTCATACTGCAGTGAGTTTTTTAATTAACTGGAAGACATCAATAAACCTAAATTATTGCTAAGTAGTTGCTTCCTTTTTTCTTACCTTAGTTCCATCATATGTGCTAAAGACATCAATACTCAATCATTACAAAAATATAACTGACTACACATGCTTCTAATTATAAATAAAAGACATAAATCAGATTCAGTTATATTCCAACCAAAGAATTCAGCACCCTTCGTTTTCTTTTTCTCATTCAGGTACATTTTCCTTTGTAACCAAGCGGCAACACCACCACATTTATCTTTGTAAAAAAATCAAAAGAAGCATATTGGTATTTCATTTCCAGAATGAGGTGGTTTGGTGGGGTATTAGTCACTGTTGCTGCAAAATGAAAGCATTTATCTACAAAGGAACGAAAACTCATTCAGTCATCTAGTAAGTGTTGATTAAGCACATGCCCTCCACCAAGTAAAACCAGGATATGAATAAACAGACAACTAAATGTTTTCAATGTCTTGTGAAAACAAGACCAGTGAGGAATAAGTTCCATATATGACTTTGGGATGGAGGAAACACCACATCAAAGGAGGATTTACCGGGACAATAATGCTTAACTCAAGCCTTAAAAGAATTGGAAGGAAAAAGTGGGTCAAAAAAAAAAAAAAAACATTTCAAAGGGAGAAGCATGTGCAAAGGCACAGAGTGTAGGAGGCCACAGAATTTGGTAATAGTAATAAGCAGCACATGCTTTACTGTGGGCCAGGGACAGACGGTCATAATCAGGGGCTGTCCACTACCCAGTTTTGAACAAGAGACAGAAATTCACTCTGCTTTACAACAACTGTCCTTGGGTAAGAGAAGAAAGAACTGGGACAGTTCACTGACAGTTGCAGAGATCCAGGTAAAATGGCATGAGAACCATAAGTAGAAAAAAAAAAAAAAAAAGTAGGAGTGAACCTGGAAAAATAATTCAGAAACTCTGAATGGACTTTTTTTCTAACAAAACTCTGACTAGACGGACACTGAGAATGGGGAAGAAGTTCAGCATTCCAAGATGTATTATTAGGGTGACAGGTAATTCATCCAGGTAATAAACTAAAGAAGAAAAATTTTTAAGGAAAAATTAGAACAGCTGCCATTCACACATGTTAAATCTGAGCTGTCCGTAACAGAACAGTCTGCTAATACCAATTTGGATACTGAATGCAAAGGCAAAATTCAGCCTAAAGAAAAAAGATAAAAATACAATGTGCCTAAAACTTAGAAGAGTCTAATATCTGGAACATATTTAAACATTCTGAAAATTCACCAAAGGATAAAAGAATACTAAACAGGACGGACAAAGGGCAAAAACAATTAGTAGTGGCAAAGGAAACCCCTGATCCCTTAAGCATATGAAGAAATCCTTAAACTCCTTAGTACTTTGAGAGGTGAAAAATAAAAATAGCAGTGGTTTTACTCTATATCTATTTATATGTAATTTTAAATTAGAAAACTAGACAGAAAAAGGTATTGGCCTGGATTTGAAGAGGCAGAAACTGAACCACCATGTGACACAGCAGGGAAGGCCTTCTGGAGTGCAATTCAACTACCTGCGGTCAAAACGAATTACATTATGCACACAGACACCCCTGTGATCCCAAAACCCTGCTCCTTATACACATCAAGAAAATTCTTTTTGTATGTGTGTTTTGTATGAGTGTAGAGGTTACTCAATATGAATTTTGTGGCAGAAAATGAACAACAGTCTCATAGCCAGTGCTGAGGAGGAAACAGAGTCAACATATCATGGAATCACACACACTATGAGCGCTGTACACAGTTAGATACAGCACCCTAGATACACACATAGCCACCCAAAGCTCCCTAACACAGTCTTTAGTGGAAAACAAATCAAATACAAATTATACAGTACTACTCACAATAACTAAACTATATGGAAATATAGCAACAATACACACATAAAACAGGACACTCAATGCTTTTTTGTGATTGTCTATCATGAAAAAACTAAGGAAGAAACACATTACTTATTTCAAAATAATAAATGGGCCTTCCTTGAGATCAACTAGAAAGGATAGGTCATGGATAAGTATGATTAACTGAATTCTCTCTGCCAAAGGTCCCCTCCCTAAAAACGGGGAAAGGATGAAACGAGGAGATGGCCAAGCAGAAAGCTCCAGAAAGACTGGCCATGGTGATTGTTGCCTTGGTTATTATTTGGTTGCCCTCTCCCATTCTTCCGGCACATCCCTGCTCTTCTGTCAAAAAATGAAGTCCACAGGCCACCTCTAGCTTCTAGCTGGGTTTGGGCCACAGAAGGCCCAACAGGAGAACAGAGGATAAGAAAGAGAAATTGGGCTCTTTCTCCTTTCCTTACAAGATCAGTTTCTGTCTACAACCCATTTTTCCCTAACTCCAAACATAAGTGGGTTATAGCTACCATAATCCCTCTTCTTGACCCTCCATGCTAGGGGGTAAGAGCCTTGTTATCGTTATCCCTGGGGTGCCTTCCCACTCCTTCTTGGCTCCTTAGAAGTTCCTCAACCTCACTTACCCCTCCATAGACCAGCCTCATTAACTTTCTATGCTTGAACTCTCTGTGGTAGATTTCCTTTAAAGATGCCATCGCTTTCCTGCCTTGCTCCTAACTGAATTCATGTGAAGAGTTTCAAGAAAACAAAAGGACTTCCGGTCAAGATGGTGCTGGAGTAACAGCATTGCACAATGTCTCCTCATCGACCCACTTAAAAAGTCAAGAATTTAGTTAGAGAAAGTGTGTTCAGTGTAGCTAGGAAAGAGAGGAGAATCCCCAACAACTGAAAGGAGGCCAGGGGAAGATCAGAAATTCCAAAGGATCATCGAAAGCAGAGAAAAAAAATCCCAGCAGCCCAGGAAGCCACGGCAGGCAAGCTGCAAACTGCTGGAGCTGCAGGCAGCAGAGGACAGAGGAAAGCTTGCATGGGCCTGGAATATCTGATGGAGCTGGGAGAGGACAGAGCACCCCAACAACGAACAGGAGGCTGCAGGCGGGTCAGAAATACTGAAGTCACATTGGAAGAGGAGGAAAAAACCAGCCGACTCAACGCGGCCCCGAGCTGCCGGGATCCACGGACCAGTAAGAGGAAGGTCTGGAGCCAGAACCTCAGGCCGAGGCCAGCACGGATCTTGAGAAGTGGGAACTGTCAGCAGCTGGTGGCCCCAGCCTCCTTAACACCAACCCACAAGCAGTGTTTACTACAAACGCAGCGTGCGCTCCCCCTAGTAAAGGCCCCAGGATTCCAGATCAGCAACAGGGCTCAGCAGCCTCCACAGGGAGTGATGTAATCAGGAGCCATTTTAAAAAGAAGGGGGAAAAAAGCCCAAGGCTTTACAGTGAAAGAAAGCTCAAAAGAGCACATCAGGGCTTTGGGGTCACCCTTAAACAGTACCTAGGAAGAAACTGAGACAAGCGAGAGAGAGGAGAAAAGAGGGGGGAAAGGCTGCTGACCCCCTGAACGGCTCAGGGGCACCTCTGCTCCAAGTGTGGAGAGCCCCACTCTGGGGGAGGGAAGCCAGGACAGATGGAGAGCTGTGCTGAGGGGACTGCGGGGGTAACAAGACAGATCAAAAGGGGGATCATCACCCCATTCCTCTGGCATGCGTCAGAAGCTTCCAGTTCACTGCTGCCCTGCACACCAGAGGCATCTAGGACCAGGAAGTCCATCACCCATCCATCCCGTAAGCCAGAAGTTTCCAGAGGCTTCCAGGAAATTTCATCACTCTGTCAATCCTGAGCCCCAGAAGCTTCCAGAGGCATCTAGTACTGGGAATTCCATCTCCCTGTCTGTCCCTTGGGCCAGATAATTCCAGAGGCATCTAGGACTGGGCCTTCACCAAACCTGCGCACCAGAGACAGCCAGGGGTAGCAGAACCATGGGGAAACATGGTAACAAATCTCCTACAAAAAGACCTGACACCCTAGAAGATGATACCAGGGACACTGAAATTGCAGAATTCAAAGATGGAAATGGCAAAAAGGATGGCAACTTCTGGGCCCAGTTATTCACTTAATTAAAGCAGGAATTAAAGCAGGAAATAAAACAGACAACGGAAAAGCTACACCAACACATAGCTAAGCTAAAAGCAAGCCTTGAAAAGCAAACAGAGAATACCATAGGAGAAATACACCAGAAGATAATGAAGGTAATACAAGAAATTAGAGAAGAACATAACAGAGATATAGAAAAATTGAATGCAAACATTCAGGAAGTGAAAAACACACAGGAAATAATAAGCAACCACATTAAACATCTTCAGAATGGACTGTCAGACCTAGAAAAAAAGTGACTGAGCTGCAACATACAGGCCATGAAGAACACAAGTAAATAAGAAAGAAAGTGAATCATTACAACAGCTGATAGATGACTCAAGGAGCAACAACCTCGGAATTATGGGAGTCCAGGAGAAGACTGAGGACAAAATAAAAGGCTTAAAGGACATGTTTAATGAAATTATGGAAGAAAATTTCCCAAATCTAAGAAAAGAAATGAACATGGAACTATTGCAAGTATATAGAACACCAAACTACTTTGATCAGAAGAGATCCTCATCATGACACATCATAATCAAAATACTAGAAACTCAACACAAAGAGAAAATACTAAAAGCAGTAAGAAAAAAACAGAAGGTGATCTACAAAAATAAGCCCATCAGGATAACTGCAGACTTCTCAATCCAAACTCTAAAAGCGAGGAGATCATGGAGCAATGCTATCCAAGCACTAAAAGAACATAATTACTAACCAAGACTGCTATATCCAGCAAAATTATCTTTTAATTTAAAGGGAGAACTTAAAACTTCCCATGATACAGAAAGCTTAAAGGAATTTGCAGCCACTGAGCCAGTATTGCAGAGAATACTTAAAGGAAACTTAGAAAGTGAAAGGGAGGCCAGCGACACTAATGACCCCGAGGAAAAGCGACAACAGCTAGAGGAGAATGAGCTGAGAAAAAATTATGTTAGTAATCAGTGAAATATGAGTAAATAAGTTATGAAAGTTAAAAAATTCTGATATAACTAAATTTCCTTTCATATCTGTTACCTCAAGTGTATTTATGTGGTATAGATTTAAGTTCATTTAATATAGCAATGTGATATAGTTTTAGCTTTGTTTTATTGTAGCAATTCATTTATTAGGTCACTGATAAAAATTTATCCTAAGAAAACTCACTGATATAAAGATAACCCTGTAAATGTACAAATATGTACCTTCTAGTATTCAGTTAAGGCATTTGAAATTTAACTTTTTCTTTCTTCTTTCCCAAATTTACTAGCCTTTTGAACTATATGCTTATAGTTATTTTCTAATGTGAACTGGTGGGTAAGGCCAGGTTTAAGAATAGCAACAAAGATATAGAAAAATATAGAAAAAAAAACTTTTGGTAAATAAAGGGATTGGTTGGATTCAGAGAAGAGGCATCAAGATTTAACTACTGCAACCCATTCGAGGTATAGGAAGCTGAGTTAGAGTGGTGACTTAAGTGAAATGATTTAGGTGCGGAAGATTACTATGTTAAGTACTGCATAGTTCTTCTCACTTGGAAAACCCAGAACAGAGACATCTATAGAACCACATGAAGTGATAGCCGGAGTTGGGGGAAGGAATAGGGATGGGTTGGGAGGGTAAAAAATGGGAAGGGACTGTAAACTTGATATGATACATACATGCATAAAATACCCAAATTCATTGTAAACACTATGCATTACATATGTATATTAATAAAAATAGTGGAAAAAATGCTTAAGATAAAAAAAGAAAAGGCTGTGACAAAGGGCTTTTTCTTTTCTTGTTGATGCCATTTTATAATAATACAGAAAATACAAGCACACTTACCTGCAAAATAATTCCCATCATTCTACACCAGAAGAAACATGGGAGTTGATCAGATACTAATTTACATCATTATGGTCCTTTGCCACTGTGCGTCATGACTAATCTGGGAGATGAAATGGCACAGATGTAAAGGACGTAGCAAGCCTACGGTCATCATAGGTCAGTAGATGCTTACATTCTTGTAGGATTAGCACTGTCTGAATTCCAACAACCAGATGAATATGTTCAAGATAAAGCTACAAACATTTTAGATTGGAGACAGACAATAAATAGCTGTAAACCACAGTCTCAGGAATAAGCATTTTCATATGTGTTATATGGGTCATTTCTAATCCCAGTGTCAGAGCCGCCATTCAGCTGCATATTTCTGATATTTAATCCTATGCTGGGCCTCCTCGGAGAGTCCTTCCCTGGTAACCCTAATTAAGTAGGATGCTCCATCTCAACCCACTTCTATTGCACCAACTTCATTTCCCCACAGCCTGTGTGACAATTGCCTTTCTCTACTTTTCCTTCACATCTTTATTCTTTTTTTTTTTTAACCACTGAGCTGGAAGTTCATGGTAGGGGACCATGTTTAGGACATAGACCAGGACACTTCCAACACAAATGAACAGTGAATGACAAGGTGGCACAAAGACAGAAGAACATTAATTTGCTCATCACCATGTTTATGGATATGGTCCTTCCATATCCTTCCTCGTAGTCAAAACATACTTCTCAGATCTGGCTCCTCTGGATGTCCCCAAGGACGCTAATCTTGTTCGAGAGTGTAAATATCTTTAGTGAGCAGACTCAAGCCTGTGTGTGTTTGCCTTGTTTTGCACAGCATTCGGCACAGGCCCAAGCACAGATGGGTGCTTCATAAATATTATTGAAGGATGATGACATACAGGATTATTTAATACCTCCACATGGGGTGGAGATAGACCTCAGGCCACAAATATACTTTAATGTTCTCTACTTTTCAAATCATTTGAACCCAAATGTTTTCAGCAACACAGACTCATCTGCAATCACAAATCAGATACATTCAGAATGACAAAGCCCCAAAGGAATGCCATTTTCAAGGCTGAAACTTTATTATTCTGGATTAAACAGAATCCTTGTTCTAGTGACACTGTAAGAACAGAAATGAAAGGCTCTGAAAGTCTTCACTTGGGGAACAATGGTTATCTATGAACAATGAAAGTTTGTCTGAATAATTCATTAGCTTCCAAGGTGTAGCTCCCATCACCCTTATTCTGAAATCCCAAGAGTTTATGCAAGTGGGTCACCAAGTGTATCTCAACTACTCTCTTGTTACTCTTCTGGAACCTGATGTTCTTAAGCAGAGTCCTGTGATTTTATTAATTTTTTTTTTAAAAAGTTAATATGGGAAACTACTGACAAAATCAACTTTTTGAAGCTGCATTTATTTTATCTAGAAAGAAAAAGTTTATAATGTGTCCATCATGAGAATCCACTGGGGAGCTACACAACAGATCAAATACCCAAAACAAATCACCACGTCAGAGCCCTACAGAATTCTGAATCTCAACCAGCAAGCATGAATAATCCTTTTAAATGGTCACTTACATATCAGAACAGGTCCTTTGTGAAATTTCTAAGCAAGGCCTCTGGTTTCTGACTGAAACAGAGATTTATTAGGAAGAGGGGAATAAAATGAAATCAAGAACTACTGGGAAATTTCCACAAGAAAAGAGGACAAATGGTTTTTGTTGTCAGAATGAAGCCAGCCTCTTCTGACCATGGTTGGGGAAGCTGCTGGCTACCCCATGGGAGAGTTAGGCAATATTCTCAACTGGCTTTTCAGGGGCCTTCCTGTTCCAATTGCTGTTACTGGACAGATGCAGTAATAAACTGTATCATAATCCTCAGTGTTAAATTAATTTCAAATTAGCTGTGTGACTTTCTACAAGTCATTTATACTCTTGTATCACTGGTTCAACATCATTAACATGGAGCCAAAAATGACGACTCCAATTTCCTTGCAAAATACTTGCCAAGATTAAGTCAGAGGACTGCATCAAATTTTCTTTCTAAAATATAATATTGAGCATATGTGGAAGGAGATATATCACTATTGTGGTTTGCATCTGTAATGTCCCCCAAAAGTTTCATGTATTTGCACTGTATGGATTATCTATGGAATCATGCACTCTTAGGAGATTGGGGCCTGGGTTGAAGGTGTGGATTAAGGGCCCATGATAGACTATAGGTGTGTGGTGAAAGACAAGCATGTGGCAGATTATAGATTACAGGTGTGTATATTAGATTACAGGTATGTGGTGGATTATAAATGACAGGCATAGGTGGGTTAGGGGCATAAACCTAGAAGTGACATGACACTGAGGCCGGACCCAAAATGGGTGGGTCACTAGGATAGGATGAATGAAAGGATGAATGCTACTTCCTTCCTTCCTTCAGGGACTTGGCTTCTTGTTTGCAATGTCATGAGGAGCTGCCTCCTCCTCTGCCTCTTTCATGTGCTTCCACTGTTGCTGGCCATCCATGAGTAAACTGTGACCTTCTGAAACTGTGAGCTAAAATAAACTTTTCCTCCCTTAAGGTGTGGATGTCAGGTATTGAGTCACAGCAATGAATAAGTAACTAAGACAACCACATTTATGGAGATGAAACATTATTAAAATAAAATTCTCCCCAAATGGTGTGATAGATTCAACACAATCTCAATCAAAAGCCTAACAGGCTCTGGTAGAAATTAACCATGGTTAATAACCCTGTCTTATAGTGACCATATAAATATATATTTCCAAGGAAGAAAAAAATTATTAGAGGATTCATCTGACTTTCATAAGAATCAACAAAAAAAAATGGAACAGAATAGAGAATCCTGAAATAGAGTCACATATATATGATGAAATGATGTTTAACAAAGTCACCAAGGTCATCCAGGGGGAAGAAAATCTTTCAATAAGAAGAGCTGGAAGAACTGAATATAGCACATCCACAAAGATCATCAATTGTTACCTCACGTTACACACAAAAATCAACTAAAAAAATCGTAGATATAAATATGAAAGTTGAAACTGCAATGATTCAAAAAGGAAAAATATCCTGATAGGAGAGTAAGCAAGTATTTCTTTAAGAAGACAAAAACATACATAATAACCATATAATTAATTAATCATAAAAAGTTAATAAAATAGACTTCTTAAAAAGTTAAAACGTCCACTCATCTAAGAGATGACACTAAGAGAATTTAAAGGAAGTTACAGGCAGAGAAAATGTTTGTAGTACATATATATGACAAAAGACTCACTGAAAAAAACGTAAAGGAGTTCCACGAAAGAAAAAGAAAATGAACCCAACTGTAAACATGAACAAATACATTCTGAATAAATACATAACAAAAATAAGCCATAGAGATAACCAATAGGGATAAAAAAAGAAGTTCAACATCTTAGTTTTGGGGCAGTACAAATCTAAGATATGATGAAATAATATTTTGTACCTCTAGAATGTCTAAAATAGAAAGTCTAGTTCCACCAAATACTAATGAAGATGAAATAATTGGAACTCTCATCCAAATAAAAGTACAAAAAGGAAAATAATGTATTATAAAACTAAGCATAAACTGTTACAGTTTGGATCTGGAAAGTCCCACAAAAACCCCCATGTATTTGGATTTTGTAAAGTACCAATCTGCTGTTGGGAGGTGGGGCCTGAATCAGAACGGGCAGAACACTGGGGCTTGAGCCAGAGGGGCAGATGACTGGGATAGGACCTGAAAGGGTGGCTCTGCCCTTTCTCCCTCACTTTCTTTCTGTCTGCCATGCCGTGCAGAGCTCTCCCCTAGCTACAGCTCCACCATGTGCTTCTACCATTGCCAGCTGCTCATGTATGGACTACGACCTTCTAAAACTGTAAACTAAAACAAATCTTTACTCCCTTAAAATGTGAATGCTGGGTATTCTGTCCCAGCAATGAGAAAGTAACTATACCTTACAGTCAGCATTCTACTCCTAGATATTTACCCAAAGTAATGGAAATCCATCCACAAAAAGACTTATATAAGAACATAAATTCATAATAGCTAGTAACTAGATACAGCCTAAATGTTCACCCACAAGAGACTGCAAAATAATATTATCATATTCATATATTAATAATCTAAATAGCAAACAGGCAGAGATAAACTGCTCAGACACGCAATGGTTGTGAATGAGTCAAAAATATACACTGAATGAAAAAAATTTTCACAAAGGAGTACATGATATATAACTCCATTATTGTAAAATTTAAATCAGGCAAATACACACGGATAGACATCATGGCAACGACTCCCGATGGAGCTCTAAAAGAGACATGGAGAACTTTTGAGGGGACCTTAATGTGAGGTGGTAGCTTCATGCACGTGTATATTTTTCAAAACTAAGTAAACGTAACCCTGAAGGTTATGCATTTCCCTGTACATAAACTTTATTTCATGAATGACTAAATAAATCCACCACAAGAAAATAACCACATAATCCAGAAAGTGGGATTCTGAAGAACAATTTGTCAGGCCTCCTCAAAAATTACTGTCATCAAGCAAAAAAGACAAAGATTGAGCTAGATGAAGACTGACAGGACACCTCAGGTGCAAAGTGTGGTCTTGAAACCAATCCTATTTGGCGCCAAAACACACACTCACAAACACACACACACACACACACACACACACACACACACACACAGAATTGGGGGGATATTTGGGAAATTTGAACAAGAAACTGGTTTCAGAAAAGATTTTTTTAAAATGTACTGGTAGAAAGTTGGACGTTGTAGATGGTTAAGAAAATGCAGGTTACAAGCTGTACATAATTTTTGATTCATTAACATATGAATGTATTGTATCTGTTTTTGGTATCACATATGTATACTGTATGTACTATATTCTGCATTTGAATTATATGTGTACTGTACATTATAGAGAGAGATCTAGTAAAGACTGTTCATTTATTTCATATACATAACTTGGGGAAAGGTATAATGTTTGCATTTCATTTGTTTGTGTTTTGTCATCTTCCACCAGGCACGTGTCCTGTTTTTATGCCAATGCACGCTGTTCAAGAATACTAACTAGAACGTTGAAACTCACTGTTCCATAGACGTTACAGGCAAAGCAGGCTTGGCCAACCTGAAGCCTATGGGCTGCATGTGGCCTGGGACGGCTTTGAATGTAGCACAACACAAATTCATAAACTGTCTTAAAACATGATCTTTCTGCTGTTTTCTGTAATTTGAATTGTGTTAACTATATTAATTCTATTGACAGCCCAAAGCAATTCCTCTTCATTCAGTGCAGCTCAGGAGCCAAAAGTTTGAACAATCCTGGAGTAGTGAGAGAAGAAAGAAACCTAACACTGTTTGAGGCCCCGCGGAGTGAGTCTCCTGGGGGTGGGTTGCCATGCCTGGTCTCCTTTCAGCCTTACAACAAACTCATCAAGTATCGTCACTGCTTCGACAGAGCTAACAAGGGCACAAACTAACTTCTGTACGTAATGTGATCTGGTTCAAACTACATGTTCTTTGCACTTCACTTACAAACACTTCCAGATTCAGTAAATTCTATTATTAAATGCTGATGAAATATACAATGTACCAGGTACCCTGTGAAATGCATCACACAAGTACCCTTATTCATACCCCGTAACAATTCATGTAAGGATGATACTGTTCTTATCTCCATCTCACAGACAAGAAAACAAAGGCACTGAGATCAAATAAGAAACCAGGACCCAGCTCAAGTCTGCTGACTCTCTGCGTCTCTACACAGCAGACCCTGCCAGGTCTCCAAGTCCCCACACTTCCAGCCAGTTGCCAGGGGAACAGAAGAGAACGAACACCAGCTGCTGACACCAGAGGCCACCATACAGATTTCATGGTGGCACTCTTGCTTACCTGTCCAGGGCTGTACTGGTTGGCATACTTCTCCCAAACCCTCGAACTCCCATCTGACGAAAATATGGAATGCAAGAAAGGTTGGCGGCAATGATGGCCAGGGAGTCTGAAGGGCTCACAAAGAAGCCATTTTGGCCTAGGATCATATAACGGTCCTGCGGGAAGGAATGTGTGAAAATTACCGGACAACAGCATCTGCTGCCAGCAGCCCATTCCCATGACTATCAAGAGCAGTCTTACACTTAAACAACCTGAAACAATTTGAGTAAGACCAAACAGAGCATGAGAAACTTTATAAATCCAAGAACATGATGGGCCCGGCAGCTTGACACAACTAGAAACGTGTTCCACCTGTTGAAAGTGTGTGGCCATGTCATGCCTCAGGAGCCTGCCCAGACTGGATTCCTGCTTCCCCCCAAAATGGACTGAAGAACAGCAGTAACTGCCAAAATAATAGCTGGTTCCTCAACACGGTGCTTTCAACAAAACCAGCTGTAAATAAAGATTTACTACATGATTATGTTTTTAAAGTAGTTTATAACATATGTTAATCTGAAAGTAAAAAAGCAACAGCTATTGAATTGCAATATTTAGCCACTAAACAAAAAAGCAAATGCAGGGCCAGTTAGGGCCACAAGCATGTTAGCTGCAGCATGTTAGCTGCAGATGCAGTCCTTGACTCCCTGGTTTCCATTGATTGTCTCATTATATGGCAAAAAGGTCAGTAGACAGAAACCCTTCCTACTTACTCCATCAGCATCAAATGCAGCTCCAAATCCATACTCTCCTCCTTTCATGGCTTCCAGAAGGGTTGTCGCGTAGGTCAGATTCGGGTCAGGATGTTGCCCTCCAAAGTCTTCCAGGGGAACACAGTTTATGGCAGAATTGGCTGGAGCTCCCAGCTCATCACACAGAACTTTTCTCACATAAGGTCCCATAACTTAAAAAAAAAATTTAAAAGGATGTCAAATATTTGCAGAATTCTCTCCTCCAGATATTCTGCTCTGGTTAGAACAAGGCCATTTGACAGCCCAAAAGAAAAAACACATTCTATAAGGCTTTTTCAAAACACAACATAAAGTGTTATTCATTGCAATTACTATATATTTGCACATTTATTATTTGTCCATGACTGTGTCAGGCATAAAGATGTATTCAAGAACACACTTAGGGCCAGCCCTGGTGGTGCAGGCCTATAAACCCAGCAGTCTGAGAGGCAGGAACAGGAGGACTGCATGTTCAAGCCCAATCTTGGCAATTTAGCAAGTTGGCAAGACCCTATCTTGGAATCAAAAATCAAAAATGGGCTGAGGATGTAACTCAGTGTGAAGGTTCTGTGCCCAATCCCCACTATCAGAAAAAGAAAAAACAAACACTTTGGTGAAATTTTTCTCCTGAAAGTTTATTAAAATGTTTCCAGGAAGACGTCAGTTATATTACAATAATTTAGTATCTTCTGCTTTGCTTTTCATGTATTAAATGTTTTAGTTGAATATATGCAAAAACACTAGCAGTCTCTAGCAATGTTCTTTGTGCAATCACTGTATAATTAAACACTATAAACCACTGAAATATAATATAAAACTAAGCACATTTGGCAAAATAAGTTATAGAGGATCATATTTTCAGTTTCATAGAGTGAAGTGCCTGACACAGAAATTCTAAATTAGGATTTTAAGGAATCACATTGAAGACATTCAAAGTTCACACTGTCTAAATCCTGAGCCTTTAATTTAATAGTGAGATAAATCAACTGTATAGAGAGATGACTGGATTTACAGACAAAAAGAAGCTAGGAATAGACCTATTATCTCAGCACTTTGAGAAGCTGAGGCAGGCTGATTACAAATTTGAGCCCAGCCAAGGCAACTTAATGTCTTAGTGAGATCCTGTCTCAAAATTAAGACCAAAAAATATGCTGGGTATGTAGCTCAGAGTGAAAGTTGTGGGTTTAATCCCCAGTACCACGAAAATTAATAAATACTAAAAGAGAGACACCATCCAGTGTATGTTTCTTTGCTTGTTTGCTTGGCTTTGAAACAGGGTCTTACTCTGAGTCCAGGATGGCCTCCAACACACAGCAATCCTCCTGCCTCAGCCTCCTGAGCGCTAGGATTACAGGTGTGCACCACAATGCCCAGTTTATGCCATGCTGGGAAATCAAACCCAGGGCCTCGCACTTGCTAGGAAAGCATTTTAACCACTGAGCTACACCTTCAGCCCCCCAATGTACATTTAATTTACAAAGTAATTTCATCAATAATTTATGAGAAGCAGTGACCTCAGGTAAGGCTTCCAAGGGGAAGCACCATTTCTGGGAGTACCTGAAGAAGAATATAAACTGGATGGGGGTGAGAGTAGGAATGGGAGTGGGGACGCCAACTAAGTGGAAGGAACATCACGAGCCAGGAACAGGCAGAACAGACAGCATATCTGTGGGCCACCAGATGGTCCTGTTAGCTGAAGTGTATATGAACCCACTTCATATATTTTACATGTACTTTGAATACATAAAAGTATGAACATTGTATTGGTTTATTTACACAAATAACACACCTCTTTTTGCTTCTGAGTGCTGCTTAGCACCCATTTCTCCTCTTCTAGAAGCAATATTTCAGCTTCCCTCCCCATATCAGCTCATGTGACCTGGACGGTGTGGCTAAATTCCACTGCCCCCAAGGCTGAGCAGGTGACCTAGGCCTGCCAAATTTATGTCCCCCATCCCGCAGCCAAAATAATCAATTCGGAGATGGACATACATTATGAGCCAGGCAACAAAGCTCACCCCTTGAAATACTGTTCAAATTATCAGGAAAAAAGAGGTTGTGGGTTTTTTTTCTAGGCTAGAACTGCTAAGACAAGAACTAAAATATCTTTTTCCTAGGGAATATCATCAGCCTAACAAAAGAAAACAATACAGCTCAGCCAATAGCCCTTAGAACAAAGCTCATGGAAGATAAGGCTTAAAATGGGCTCAGAGCTCCCTACAGATTCTTTAGTGCCTCAGCCTTAAACATGCCAAACAGACAAAAATCGCTATGATTTTAAAGAATGCACTTACCATGAGAATAAAACAAGTCAAAAGAATTCCAGGGAAATCAGAACTTACACAAGGGGAAGAAAACTTTTAAATACACCATTAATACCTCCATAGAGATTAACAACACAGAGCACTGGCTGAAATTAAAAAGACTGACAATATCAGATGTGATGGATAATCTCAACTGTCAGCTAGACGGGATTAAGAAATACCACAGAAATTAGTAAAGCACACTTTCGAGTACGTCTGTCAGGGTAACTGCAGAGACCATCAGCACGCAGGACAGCACACTGACAGAAGAGATCTGCCCTGAAAGTGAGGGCCACCACTCAATATGGTGGGTTCCTGGATGGAACAAAAGCAAGAGGCGGAGGAATGGCATCATCAAAGGCTCTTTCTCCTTCTCTGCTTCCCAGCTTCTGTGAGGTGAGCAACCTTCCTCCAGCAGGCCCATCCACCATGGTGTCTCAGCATGGTCAAAGGCCTACAGCAATGGAACCAGCTCAGTCAGCTCAAAGACTTAAAATTGAGCCAAAATCACATTTTTCTTTCTGAGGTTGATCTTCTTGACTAATCTGTTAAAGTAATGAAAACTGACTAAGGTACCAGGTATTAGCAAGGAAGCAGAGACGCTAAGAACTTCACACTCTGTGGGTGGTGTAAGCAGTACAGCTACTTGGGAAAACAACTGAGGGTGTCTTATGTAGTTGAGCATATATTTGTCATCTGACTCCACAACCTCACTCCTGGGTACTTACCCAAAATGAATGGAAAAATTTTCCCATAAAGACTTGTTCTTGAGTTTTTATAGCAGCTAATACATAATAACTAAAAATTGAGTACATCAATACAATGGACTAACATATGCAGTAACAAGGAACAACCATGGATACATAATATATCATGAATCTATCTTGGAAATATGATGAGTACAAGAAACTAAAGTAAAAGACCACAAATTTTACATCCCCATTTAGACGGCTTTCTGTAAAAGGCAATACTACAGAATTAAGAGTTGCCAGTGACTAGGAAGAGAAGAAAGGGATCGCTAGAAGTTTCACAAAAGAATTTTTTCAGTAATGCTTAAAACTGAAATATCAATAAGGAGCTGTATATTAGGAATTTAGTGACTGGAAGATAAATACTTCAAAAATAACTTTTAAAATGATGAAAAAGGTTGACTCTGGAAAATAGGAAATCGGAAAAAGAAAGGAATTAGGGAACACACTATCTTCAGAAATCTTTGAACTACTGGACTGTTTCAGTTACAGCATGGACTGTAATAAAAATAAATAAATACATCCCCAATCCACTCTTCCACATTCTCATGAGCCTAGTCTATGAAATTCCTTTGTTCAACTCTTGTTTTCATTTACATCAAAAGAAAGAAAGGGGAGTTCAGCACTTTCCTAGAGTATTAAGAATATCTGAGTATATACAAGTTGCGTGAATATTTACAAACCTAGCCTCCCTGTGGTCTCGGAAATCCAACATGTAGAAACTGCTCCTTCACATATCTCACCCATTAATTTGGAGAAAACCATGAGCTCACCTCCATGCATCGCGTCAATGCGGATCTTCAACTGGCTGGGCCCAGTCAGCAAACCCTTGATGGCGTTAAAGTCAAAGATGGTCCGAAGGAGATTGAGATATATATCTACAGGATCCACAATCTCCACTGAGAACAGGAAAACAAAGACAACTGTCAGTAGCCACACCCAGGATACAGATCTAAAAGTGTTAAAAAGAGAATCCTTACTCTAGAAACATAAAATACTGAGCACAGGCCCAGGACAACCCACTTGTTATCTGGGAAGGAAAGCATCCACGTATACACAGATTCATAAATCAAGACATAACCAAAACATTACCAACTTTCCAGACGATCAGTGGGTATACCACAGTTATGAATTCAAGCTATAAAAAATTAATCATGAGAATAATTTAAGATAAAAATGGGCTCTGTCACCTGTGTGCTTTTCTTCATTCCATCACCTCTGTCCCCAAAAACACACAGAGAGCAATGCCACCAGGCCTCTTGGCATATCCAGTGGCCTTCCCTGTGGCTGTCAGCCAAAGAATGACTCAGCTGGTATGAAACAAAATAAAGGAGTGACCTCAGCAGTGGCTCCTGTGTTCCAAATGCCACTGTGCCCTCCAGATCAAAGTGCAGAATTAGTGATGGAGACAACATTCCTGAATTTTCATGGAATCTTCACACCCCATCCAGTACCTAATTTCCTGGAGATGGCAAATATCTGAAAAATCCTCATTAAATAAAAAGTGCTCTCTAGTGTCGGATACCACCCACTTCGCAAGAATCCCAAGGAAGTCTTTTTCATTTATTTGAGATATGAAATATTCAGAACACACTGCATTTCTTCAAACTTAGCAGTCAGTACATAATGCTCAGAAAGTATTTTTCCTACTAGTAATAAATATTTGACTCTTTAAAAACTAAAATTTTGTCCAGGAGCAATGCTTTCTTTAATTTCAGGGTTAAATGGTAAAATTTATGTACACTGTCAAATTTTCAACTACAAACTAATTTGGAGACCAAAGATACTTACCATTATATCTCAGTAATTTTCAGTTCAGGCAGATATAATATTTATGGATGAAATTTTAATATTTGATATAAAATTATCCCTTCATCTGGTTAAATACACATCTAAAAATTCTTTCACTTGTATCAATGAACTCAACTCACTGAAAATTTGTCCAATATAATTTAATGTCATTACTTTTTTTTTCATGTCTCCTCAGGGAAAGTTTTTTTTCCCCACATTTAATGTCATTACTTTTTAAGGAATAGGCAGTATCTGTTAATTATTCTTTTGAAATTAGAAGAATATTAATCTAAAAATAATGAAAAATTAACCCACAAAAATTAATCCAGGAACTTATACCTAAAATGGTTAAAATGTTTAACTTTATGTTATGTAAATTTTATGTTACATATAATTTGTCATAGTAAAACTTAATCTATAAAATAAAACATTATCACTTGTCCTGGGTGGCATAGGCCTGTAATCCCAGCACTCTGAGAGGCTCAGAGAGGACAGTAAATTTAATTTCAGCCTGGACACCTTAGCAATTTAGTGAAATCCTCTCTCAACACAAATAAAAAATACCAGAGGAATAGCACAGTGGTTAAAGTGCTTGTCTAGCAAGCACAGTTCTGGTGTTCGATTCCCCAGCACCACATAAACTGGGTGTGGTGGCACACAACTGTAATCCTAGTACTCGGGAGGCTGAGGCACAAAGATTTCCACGCACTCAAGACCAGCCTGAGCCATGCAGTGAGCTTAAGACCAGTCTGGACTACAAAGCATAACTCAATCTCTAAGTAAGTACCTAAATAAGGGCAACAGGTATAGCTTGGTATGAAGGCGCTGAGCCCAATCCCTAGTAAAACTAATAGTAATTATAACAATAATAATAATAATAATAATAAATTGTGCTCTCAGTATTTTAGAAGTTTTATGCAATAGAATAGGATAATACTTTTTGGCAATTTAATTCTAGCTCTTCAATTTCTGAACCACTTGCCTAAAAACATCTGACATTTGGATAACACAGTACTCAAGGGAAACGTGAAAAACAAGGAAGCCAAAGGACGTTGGCGCACATTGAAAGTTTACATCACATAGTTTATGCTCTTGACACTTTCAGGTGAAATGCCAAGGACTGATTTGTTTCCAATTAACTCAAGCCTTGCTCAACACTTGAAACAGTAAGAATATAGCACAAAAATTATTTCAAATGGTTATCTCTGAATTCTTGGAAGCCAGGGAATCCTTCCACCCACCTTCTGGTTAGAAGCAGTATTTTAAGACAGTCATCCAAATAGCAATGTGGCTGCAGTAATGAGACCAAATCTGAGCTTGCCAAGATTTGGGTCTCTTGGACAATTACAAAAAATATGAGATAGATACAGATAACAGAGAGACAGACACAGAGAAAGGGAGAAAGATAGACAGACAGAAGAGGAAAAGAGTAAGGGAGGAAGACAGGCTTCCTCCCAAGGGTAATCCCTGTATTTCCCAGTCATCTTTTAGCTTGATACTTCCAACATACATAGTTGAGCATACTTACATCATTTTATTCAATATAACAAGCCTGGCACTTCCATGCCCAGCCCTTCCACGTGTACACACATGTGAGCAGGCATACTCTCAACTAGGTTAACAACACAGGCACTAGTCCTTCCAGTGTGGATCGGTGACTTTCAACAGAATTCTGCTCATCCTCAGAGCAAACAATTAACACTTTTCAAGAAAGACTTGATAACATTGGCCCAACACTACAAGTCCTGCTCAGCTCATGCAAAGCTTCTCTGTCTCAAAGTTTCATGGGGCCACTACCAGATATTTTGTCTTCTTAGCCAAGTTAAATTACTTGTAAAACAAGGACCACAGTTAAACACAAAGTATATTCAGACATGTGGGGGCACTAAAAGGATGGTGAGCTTCATTCTGCTTCTTTACTTCTTGTCTAATACAGTTGGCAGCCACTGAACATGCCTTTGCAAGATCTTCAAACTCAAATGCTAGATACAGAAATGGTGACCAACAATTGTGCATTATTTGATGAGCCACATAATTCTGCCTTATAAAACAAACTCCTACTTCCCAAGGGAAATGTAATAACCTCACTGACTTGCTAGCTCTCTTCTTCAGGTATTTCAGCATACTTATCTTGGTTGCTTAGAAAATCAAAGACAAGTTTTGGAAATTCACAGTCTATTTTAAGAATGCTATAAATGAAGTCAACCATGTAGTATTTCTTACGTTGAAAAGGATATGGAGTTTGGGAAATGGTTTCTGAAAATGTCCACATATAAATATCTTGAGTGCTCCCATGTTTCTCTGCATTGTGTATGGTTTCTACCAAATTTGCCAGAATCATCTTTCAGAATGACAATTCTGCAAAATTCACAGGTACATTCTCCTGCAGACACTACTGGTGACTCTCACTCCAAAAGCCTCGCTCCACCCATACACACCTAGACTTAACTATATGTACCCCCTTGGAAGGTACCCCATTGACAGAGTTTCTCTGACTTCTTCAAAATATATATAATCTTCTATTACCTCTGAATGGTTTAAATTTGTTCTCCAAGTCAAATTCTTGTCTTCCTAGTCGAGACAGGTCAATTCGAAGATCAGGACAAATGGCATATTCTTCAATTGTTTTGCTGATCTGGTAGATTTTGTCTGAGACAATATCCGGTGCAGGACCTAAAATTTGAACACCCAAAATATTTATTGTTAACGTCTCCAGAATTTCAGCCAGATAAATGTCGCCATTCTCTTCTACCAGGAGCAAGATTCGTTCACTCTTTCTCTAAACAAAGAAATTAGCCTGAATGTTTCTTAGTCTATACTGGTCCACTATAGAGGAAATTTAGTCACTCTCACCTGTTCTATGTGGACTAAAAACCCATATGTTTTGTTTGTCTTAATCCACTTCGAAGCAATGACACATCTGCCCTAAAAATAGTTTCACACCTGTTAGGGAGACCTGATTATGTAATCATCTTTCTACAGGATATGAGACACAAACAGGATATGTATGTGACAGAAGTGAAGGATTCCAGATTTAAACCAGTTTCCCAAGTGCACCTAGAGAAAGAAAATATAATTTCTACTTCCAACTCTACTACCTAAATAATGGTGAGCGTAATCAGGTAAATTAATCAGTTCCCAAATATACTCTCTAGATACTTCTCGGTTTTTAAATCAGGAGTCACTAAAAATATTTGATGAATTTCCTCAAAAAATCAATTTTAAAATGAGACATTAGATCCCTAGGGTATCTGCTACAAAATATTTCCATCTGTCCCAAGTTCCTTTTATATTTTTGTCCTATTGTTTTAGCAAAGGATACTGTAAAGTACTTTTTGTACATATGTATGCAACTATTTCCCAAAACTTCCCTTCTGTACCTCTCAAAGTTACATCTGTACCCATCTTTACCTTTTGCTGAAACCCTGCCTTTTCCTGTAATCGAGGCTATAAATTAGCTCTATTATTTATTAACTGTATAATACTTGTCAAGGTTTTTTAATCATTTCAATCCCCTTTCTTCATCAGTTGATCATGAGAATCAAATGAGTTAATGTATGAAAAGTGCTGAGCAGGGTTGCCACCCTAGTGGAAATGCTCAAAATACTAGAATTTTCCCATTGTTTCCATTTCTCTTCAACAGTATCATCTTCCTTTCTACTTAAAAAAACATACCCAGAATGTTCCTGTCCTCTGAACCTATTTAAAAAGCAATATAACTCAAATGTGTCCTGATTCCCAGTCATATACTTAGTCTTTCATCTATAATACATATCTGTATAACACACAATCAGAAGAGAGGATTGTCTACAACCTCCAAAGGAGGAGGATGCAAAATTTAATATGTGTTGAAGAGGGAAAAGCAACTGCATCCCTTTGTGCCATGAGGAACATTAGTTCATCACTGATAAAATGCAATTATGAAGAATCAGATATGACAAGGAAGACTTTAAACATAGATAAAAGTTGAGCGATAGGGCTCATACCTCATCTTGCACTGAAAGTATAACCTGGTACATTTCATAATCTCCTATGATTCAGTCTTTAAAATGGGTATATAGATTGCTTTGGTTTGGATATAATTTGAGTGTGTTCCCCAAAGGTTCATGTGCTACACACTTGCTCCCCATAGTGGCAGTACTGATGCGGTAGAAACTTCAACCTCGTGGAAGGTGGTTAGGTTGTTGGGGGTGCCAATTTATTAAAGAAGCTTAACGTAGTTCTTGTAGGATGTTGGTTAGTTCCTGAAGGAAAGCATTATTTTTTTTAAAAAAGCAAAGCCAGGCCCAGTGGTGCAGACCTGTAATCCCAGCACTCTAGGAGGTAGATGCAGGAGGATCACAAGTTTGAGCCCAATATGGGCAGTTTAGTGACCTGACTCAGAATAAAAAATAAATAATAAAGAACAAAGAGTTGTGGGTGCAGCTCAGTATGAAGGCTCTGGGCTCAATCTTCAGTACAACAAAAATATAAATAATAAATAAATAAAGCAAGCAAACAAACAATCCTGGCCTCGGAATCCCTCTAGATTCTTGTCTTAAAATTTGTCTGTTCTCTCCCCCCACCACGATGCCATCCACTGTCTCCTGACAAAGCCCACACCAGAGGCTGAACAGATGGGAATACCTGATCTTGGACTTTTATCCTACAAAACCGTGAGCTAAATAAACCCCTCTATAATTACGCAGCCCTGGGTATCTTGTTACAGCAATAGAAAATGGACCAATGCATCAATCACGGTCCCAACCCCCCCGCACCCCCCCCCCCGGCTTATGGCTCACTGAATACCACACACATGACAGGTGCTGTTACAAAACATGGAATCAATTGGCAATTGGCAATTGGCAATTTTAAATGCCTACATGAAATTCATGATGTTGTTTGGCAACTTATATATTACATTTCTATACAAATTACCACCCCCTGAGCCCATTCAATTTCCACTGTATTATCGATGTATAAAATATATAAAAACTACTTATCTCTCTGCAATCTTCATCAGCTGCCTCAAGCCTAGATGTAAGTGTACTTTATTTAATGAAGTGCATGGTTCTAAGGTGGTTTTCAAAGATAGGGCACTTAAAAGGTAAGGGGTTTATAAATAAATTTAATTATATATGTGTGAGACTTACAACATTTTATTATGAGTTAAATAGAAAAATGATTGCCATAGTGAAACTGATTAGCACAGCTATCATCACATGGGTCCTTTTCATAATAAAAGCAGCTAACATCTACTTATTTAATCACATAACTAATACAATACAATTCGGTTCACTGCAATCCTTATCTTGTAGAGTGGAATTTTAGACTTGTTCATCCTATATATCTGTTACTGTTTTTCCTTCGAACTGCATTTCCCCGTTTCCTCTCCTGCTTCCTCATCCATGACAACCATTGTTTTATTCTCTCTGAACATTTGAATTGTTTCTTTTTATATTCCCTGTGTAAGTGAAACTATGCAGTATTTTTCTCTGTGTCTGGCTTATCACACTTAGCAAAATGTCCTACCGGTCCATCCGTCTTCTGGCAAATGGCATGGTCTCATTTTTTTCAGGCCAACTAATATTCCATCAAACACAGACACACACATAAAATCATTTTCTTTATTTACTTGTTGGCAGATACTTAAGTTGTTTCTGTACCTTGGCTGTTACGAATAATGTTGCAATAAATACAGGAATTCAGACATCTGTACAGGGTGGTTAATTCACCTCCTTTGATATATATGGATTGCTTAACCACATGAAAATTCTATTTTTATTTTATTTGAAGCCTGTTTTCCATGAGTGTACCAATCTTCACTCCCACCAACAGTGTACCAGGGTTCCCTTTTTTCCTCATCCTCACATTTGTCTCTTGGATTTTTTTTTTCTAATAATAGCAATCCTAATGGGTGTTAGTGGATATTTCGCATCATTCTTGAATCTGCTAAGCTTTGGTGTATCACCTGACATATGGTGTAACCCAGAGATGTTGCATAGGTGCTAGACAGAGCATGTACTCTGTTGTTAGACGTAAAGCTCTCTATATGTCTATTAAGTTCATTTGGCCTAAAATGCAATTCAAATCTAGTATATTAACGTAAATTTTCTGTCTAGTTTATATATTTATTTGTTGAAATTTGGACACTTGAAGCTACCACTGTACTGTTATCTATTTCTTTTGTTAATATTTGCTTTGTATGTATAGGTACCAAAACGTGGACTCTACATATGTTTACAATTGCTGTGTCCTCTTAATGAATTGACAGTTTTAGCATTCAATAACACCCTGTGCCTCTTGTGAGCCTCTGACTTGAAGTTCACTTTATCTAAGCACTGCCATCCTGCTGTCTTTTCTCTATGATTTGCATGGAATACCTTCCTCCATCCCTTCCCTCTCAGCACGTGGATGTTCTTAAAGCTGCAGTGTATCTCCTGCAGCCAGCAGGCAGTTGGATTCATTTGTTTGTAGTTGTTGTTGCTTGCTTTTATTCATTCACTATTCTTTGACTTTTCATTAGAGATTTAAATCCACGTACATTCAAGGTTTTTACCTTGGTATATGTTGCTTTCTTGTTGTTTTCTAGATTCTTTGCTCCTTTCTTTCTTTCTTGATATCTACCTTTGTGTGTGGAAATGTTCTGTCACATTGTGTATATTTTGCATAGTTTTAATTCCTTCCTTATGCTTCCTTACGGTTTTTTGCCTTTTGGTTATAGAGTACATTTCTTAACACTCAACATAAATAAAGTTTATTTGCTGGATAATGAGCAAAGCAGCTCCAAGAAAGAAGTGGTAGTCGTCTTTTCCTTCCTAATATGACTCACCTGGGGTCAGGACTAACTGATGATAGTAACTAGTTGTTGTTTTAAGTTCAGCTTATATCCACAAAAATATTCAAACTTGGCAGTGTTGATTTTAAAAGATTTGAGTCTTAGCAATGAAATACATGATTCTGGGATGCACCTTCACTTGAACTAAACATCTATAAATAATATTTTAAAAATCATTAGCAAAATCTGACCACATGTTTGATTTCAGAAGAGATTAGAAAACTGTTATTTTTAAAATGTGTTGTTATAGTTATGCAGGAATATTTCTTTTTAAGAAAAAAACTACAAAAATATTTAGCTATGAATTGTCTCCATGTTAAATACGGCCTTAAAATTCTTCAGAAAAAAATAATTAGCAAAATGGAAAAAGAAAGTAATGGATACATGCCGTCCATTTATTTTTCTTTTTGTTTTTAAGTATATTTAATTTTTAAAGAAATTCATTCTCATATATACATCTCACTCTTCATTAGAACTCCCAAATATCAATTTTTATAAATATAAGAACAAATGAAATAATTCTATGCAGGGCAGGAGATATAGCTCATTGGTTGTAGACTGTTTGCCTGAAATAAATCTATGCCTTTCGCAGCTACTCAGACAAGGGTTTGATTTGTTCCTCCATGAAATGAGCAAAATAGTCTGAGGTTATGTTCCAACTTTAAACCTACAGCCCTCCTATTCTGGATAAACTTCAACTATTCAGTCACTTCACTGTGCTGAGGAGCATAGGAGAAAAAGGAAACAACCAAAGGTGTCTGGCAACATTTAAACAACTTTTCTTATGTCATCAACTTTAATATTTCTCTGTCTTTTTCTGAGCCAATTTCTGAGCCCCTGTGCCACACTTTTCTACCATCAGAGGGTCATTACAAGACCATGAGAGCAGAAAAATAATCATAGCTGAGGTATATTCTGAGCCACATACCTCCATTGGCAACATTAAACTTCACTCCGAACTCTCCACCCGGCCCTCCAGGACAGTGGCTAGCTGTCAGGATGATTCCACCAGCTGCCTTGATCTTCCTAATAATGCAGGAAACTGCAGGTGTCGACAAGATGCCATTCTGTCCAATAATCAGCCGTCCAATCTAAACCAGAAAAAAAATCAATCAACTAGCATGAAAATGAAGGCATTTCTGAAGGGAAGAGTTCCCAAATCTGTTAATAAACAGCCACTCAGCCAAAGGAAATGGGTGGGCTTTCTGTTATGGGAGGTAGAAAAGAAAGGGGACAGGTATTGTTTGCTCTGCCTAATATCTTCAAGACTATTCAGGGGCACCCACATCCAGTAGTCCCTTATTAACCTTTAAGGAGGATATGGTTTGTTGATCTTCAGTTGCTTGAAACACCTATTTCTGATGGCCACGCAGTTTGCTTGAACCACACAGCTTCTTAAGTTGATCTTGACTCAGAAACTATGCACGTGAACATACTGGAAATACCCGTGGGGGTGGGGGGGGTGCTATTTTGCTTCCTCAGCTTTCTGGGCCCAGGAGACAGCTCACACGGGAGGGGTTAGCTGGCCGCACCTCCTCATCAACTAGCTCATTTGTAACTATAGCCTTTATGTAGGAATTCTGCCACTGTATGATAGTGTGTGCTGAGAATACTGGAGAAATTATACCATCGTGCTAAACAGAACTCTGGAGGTTCACTCCCAGGTCTGGCCAACTCTTTCTATAGCTACAAAACTAGTTTCTGAAGCACAACTTGCTACACTTTGCTTTAAACAGCATTCAGTCATCCAATCCAGTGGTTCTCAAAGTGTTCTACAAATTATAATCACTGTACCCTTTTCAGCAGCCAGTGTATTTTTAACTGTACCCCTTAAACAATAGAAACAAGAATTACTTATGAAAAATTTTTAAAGCCCAAAAATCAAACTCCATATCAATGAAATTTAATATCTGGGGAGATCCAAGTATTAGTAGTTTTTAAAGCTACACAGGTAAGTCCAATGTTCTACCAAGCTTGGCAAGCAACCACCAAGCCTCCTGGACCTGCAGGTGGACACCATCAGCAAGGGTGACATACACATATGTCTCAGGCCCATCCGAGACCTCCTGATGAGAACTTACATATTAATAAGATCTCTTCTCTCTTTCCAGACAATTCATTTGAGGAACATTGATAGGGCCTACATGTCAAGGCAAAGCTCTAGACTCCAGCCCAAGAGCAGTCATCCTGGCACCAATACACACACAGAGAGAGGCGGGGTGGGGCAGAGGCAGAGACAGGCAGTTTTGGAGAGAAAAATGACCAGAGTATGAAAGTGAAATTAAGTGGAATGAATGGAAGAGAGGAACTCTATTAGCTAACCTCCAAGGTGACCCCTAGGGGTCCTTGCCTCCTGGAATTTGTCCTCTGTGCACTTTTTAACTACTGCTGATCTGAGTGATTGTATGATACTGTAAAAGTGATACCGTGTAACCTCCAAGGTCAGGCCATACCTGCACTGACACTTCCACCTGGCTCATTCTTGGAGAGGATAGAGTCCAGCTGCATGCTGGACAACCAAGGAGCTCTGTGTAGAGGTCCCTATGAGGGGGTCCAAGGCCTCCCACCAACAGCGAGCACCAGCACCAGCACCAGTCATATGAGAGAGCCATTTCGCTATGAAGCCTAAAGCCCCACCTATTCTTCTCATGATAACACCCCCACTAGCACGTGACTGTGATTCACGAAGAGTCCCCAAGCCAAAATAATTCATCTCTCTCACCAAAACAGTGAAGGATAATAAACATGTTGCTGTTTTAAGCCACTATGCTTTGTGAAGGGTGTGTGGATGTGGATGTGTGTGTGTGGTACTGGGGATCGACCCGGGGCCTTCACACCAAGCTACATCCTAGCCCACTTTGATTTTTTCATTTTTTCAGACAGGATCTCATTAGGTCACTAGGTTGCTCAAGTTGGGCTCCATAATGCAATCATCCTTCCTCAGCCTCCCACAGCAGCCATGGTGGCAGGGAGCAAGGCCATGCATGGGCTTAGCAACATGGACTTCTGCTCACCAAAACCTAAGATTAATGTCATCAGAAAAGGCATGGCTTTTAAGATCTACCAATAATAATTTATAAAGAAAGCAAAACTTTTGGAGGTCCTTGTTGCAGAAAGAAAACTCACCTAATTGAAGTTTGACTTCATCTTGGGTCTAACCCTGACACACTGTGAACCATTTAACTTTTCTGAGGCTCAAGAAAAGCCTCAAGAGGCAGCGCTAAAAGGGTACCTGGATGTGAAAATTCATTTAAATTTCTACAAACAAGACACTTTATGAAATTAAACATGATACATATGATGCTGTTGTCTTCCTCACATTCCATACCTTCCTCCAAACTTTAAAATCATTTCTTAAATAACAGATTCTCCCTTAAACTACATTTCACTTTCTGGAAAAGTCCTAGGAATATTATCCTTTGTCAAAGTAGCAGGCTTCTACATCACAAGGAAAAGATGGTCTAATTCCATAATTAGCTATGGTTTTGTTTATAGCACTGAAGCAAAAACATCTGACTTTCATTCCTGAGTGAAACTCAGATGGCAGCCTGGAGAGGGCAAAGCTCTAGCATTCTGCTGTCCCCGTGCCCATGCTCCCCACCGTAGAATCTGGCCCTCACTGGAGGAAAGACAGCCCTGCTCAGCCCTGCAGGACAAACCCTCACCTGGAGGGACTTGTTGCTATTCCTTTTGGTTCACACTCAGCATGTGGGCAAGGTGGCTCCTAGCTAGCCGTCACATACATGGAGGGCTTGAAGATGCACACTCCAGGATCGGCGAGTGGACGTACGAACACTATCACACAGCTCCCTGCAAACACACACCTTCCTATAACCACATGGAGACGCAGCACAAACTTGCTCCTCCTCCACCAGAGTTTAAGAGTTGAAGAAGGACAGACAGTAGGTAACGGTGTGCACTTACCACCATTTCCCTCAAGTAACTACTTAGGATGTCTCTGGGGCTCTGCTTCTAACTTGATACCCATGCCTCTTGTGAACCTTCTTTTTTTATATCTATTTTTTTTTCAGACAGAATCTCTGTAGGCCAGGCTGGTTCTGAACTGACTATGTATTCTAGGCTGGCCTTAGATTCACAGCAATCCTCCCGCCTCCGCCTCCCGAGTGCTGAGATTACGGACACACACCACCGCTCCCATCTTATGTGGTGCTGAGGAATCAACTCAGGTACTTAGGCTTGCGGGGCAAGCACATTAACAGCTGAGCTATTCCTCTAGCCCCTCAGGAGTCTTTCATCTCTACTACTTACACAATTGTTCTCTCCACCCTCTGAGGGCATGGCAGATACTGAGGAATCAGCATGCCCTTCCAGGGGCCATATAGACCAGTGTCCTGACAGAGGCAAAAACAGGACGCGGAAGTTTGTTCCCCAGCCCTCCTATTGTTTCACATCATATGCGACATAAGGACTAATTGTTAAATGACTTTATTTCTGAGAGCTTTTTTTTTCCAGAATGTTAACAACTGCCCTTCTAAATTAGATTTAATATGAATTCAATTTCTAATTAGCTCAAATTAAAGTCTCAGGAAGAAGAGATGTACAATTTCAGCCCTGAGGCTAAAATTTCAGAAGACATGCAGAATTTCAAATTTTAAATGAGCTTCCCCAGTAACATAATACTAATGAAAGCAGGATTGTTTTCATATGTGAACACTCTTAAAGTGAGACTTCCTATTATAACTCTTTTGGCCTGAAACAAGTCATTTGGAAAGAAAGAAAAGAAAGGAAGGAAGAAAGAAAGAAAGAAAGAAAGAAAGAAGAAAAGAAAAGAAAAGAAAGAGACAGAAAGAAAAAAGACACACAGACAGACAAAAGAGAGAGGGTAAGAAAAACTAAAAACAACAGGACAGAAAAAAGAAGGAAAGAAGAGGAGCATATTTTTGGGTATCCTCCGTTCGATGGGCCATATCCCTGTAACAGGATCATATCCCAAAGTGAAGAGAGCAATAAACAGAAACTTCCTTGATGGTTCACAGAAGGAGAATCCTACAGGACCACACAGACATTTCTCCATCCACCTACGAAGAATTGTGGACAACCCTAAACACAAAGATGCCTGTTTCCTGTGCTCTGGGTATAAACACACACACACACACACACACACACACACACACACACACACACACACACACACACTCAAGCACACACACTACTTGGCCCAAAATCAAACTGCTGTGCCTTGCAAGCTTCAATCTTTGTCTCGGCTGCCAGAGAGGGGTGCCAGTCCTTAAGGAATCCACTTCCCAAGTAAGCAGAAGATGGCTACGTGGAATTGCGAGAAGTGACAGGCTCAAGGCAAGGCACAGACATGATTTCCAGGCATCAAGGGACCTCTCCAATTGCACATGGCTAATTGTCCTATTATGTGCCTTCTTACATGGAGACCAGATGGCAGAGCTCAACTCTGGCCTCCTGCACCCTGGAGGGAGGCTGACAGTGTATCTGAACCAAACCAACACCGGTTTCTCATGCGATCCCTCCTACCTAAGCAACTGCAGAAAACTCACAGGCACCTACAAATCTGGCCCAAGTTCTGCTCTTCACATAGCCCACCAGAACTAAAGATTTCAGTGAGAACATCAGGAAATCTAATTTTCCTCAGCTGCAACATGGGATAAAAATTGGAAGCTATGTCCCTCCTAGTAATAAAGTAATTCAGCACTAGAAAAATGCTCTGAAATCTTTACCTTATAAGGCTTGACTCAATAAAACAAGAAAGAGCCCCGTGTGCTGCTGTTTTATGAGGGATCATTCTAGCTGGACATCAGGATGAGAACTCCACATGTCCACTGTATTCACCTGGGTCAGGAAGCAGTGCTGAGACAAGCTGCTGCCTGTGTGGCTTTGGGCCAGTTCATGAATTTTACTTTGTCTTAGTTTTATGACCCCATGGTAAAGGTGAGAGGAAACAAAACAGCCATGCTCTGGGGCACCATGTCCAACGCCCAACACCGAGAATACACTGTGCTTGCCTTCCATGTTCACATCGTTTCTTTAGTAACTTGGAATATTTTTCTAATTAAAAAATATGCCCATGATCTTTTTCTAAACATTGATGAAGTACACACAAGCAAGAAGATGAACATCTTTACTGTGACCTTACTACCTCAAAAGGGTCACCATTAATATTTACATTTACAGCCTTTGTCTGTGTGCCTTGGTTGCTGTTTCATTTATATATTTATGTATTTACACAAAAGGGATGTTCTATGGCCCACACTGTTCACCTAAAATGACTATCCCTTCCCTCAATCCCATCTTTCAATGTCACTGGACATTTTCCACAGCATGATTTTTTTTTTTTTTTGACAGGTTCTTGCTCTGTAATCCAGGTTGGTCCTCAACTCACTATGGAGCCCAAACTGGCCTTGAATTCATGGCAATCCTCCTGCTTCAGCCTTCTGAATGCTGGAATGACAGGCGTGTGCCATAACAGTGAGCTTATGTGGTGCTGGGGAGTTGAACTCAGGGCCTCGCACTTGCTAGGTAAGAGCTTTAACCATTGAGCTTGTCCTCCAGCCCCACAACATGATTTTAATAGCTGTGACACATTAGTTAATTGCACTAATCATTGATTGAGCAACAGAAAAAAGTGTTATTTTGCCTGAAATTTTAATATGTAAAACTAAAAAAAGTTTGAGAGCTAAATTCATACTATGGTGTAAATTAAACTGGACACATCATAGTTAGCCTATAACTAAACAGCAAACATATATATGTTTGCATAACTACAGGGACTTCCTTCGTTTAGTCACCAAATTTGCTCATGAGCAGGCTGCTGAAGTCCATGGTAAGGGATGGCAGAGCCATAGCTCAGCCTGTCCTGACCTGGCTCTTCTTTGGTCATCCCATCGTGGCACTGTCCACTTGTGCATACCAGGCTGACCTGCTAACTTATCAGTGTCACAGATCTCACAGCACAAAGCTGTCCATGTAAGACTCATGTATGTCTAGGACAGTGAGATTTACACTGGCTTGTATTTCTTGCTCTTGCTCCATCCAACTCAACACAAGTTCTATCTACGGTCACAAGAACCCAAATCATTAGGAAACATTTGAGCACCTCTTCTAATTTGGTGCAGTCTTTAACCATTTATGACATTTGGGACTCTGTTCTGTCATCTTCTTAAACATATCCAGGGAAGAAGACATAGCTTTGTTGGGTGGCAAAGGTAGGCAGGTCCTGGGCACACACATGTGCTACTTAATAAGCTAGCAAAACTCCACCTTTAAAACTGCACACAAATCACACAAACGTGATATATATATATATATATATATATATATATATATATATATATAGCTAAAACAAAAACATCAGTATCTTTAGTACTCTCACCAGTGGAATATGTATATAATTTTTCCTAAAACTCAGGGCAAGGAATGTGGCTCAGTGGTAGATCCCTTGTCCTCAATAAGAAAAGGGGAAAATGTTGAGAGCAGTTTCTGTAATCAATTAACATACATTATGTGGATTTTAAAATAAATGCCAACAGACCCATTTCTGGCTGGTTGGGAAATAATAACTGCCCACTTGCTAAGTACCCCCACCCCTTACAGTTCCTGTGAACTAAAGACCTCTGGCAATCACAGATTTACAACTCAGCAAGATTAAGCCATTTACAATTATTTATGATAGCCAAACCATGCCTTCCATATTTGCATCTGTCACTTTACATTTGAGAGATCCTGTCCAAAAGAGATTATGCCTCCTAACCAGACATTCAGCAGGGCTGCAAGAACAGCCCCTGACAAACATCCTGATAAAATACTTGAAAGCATCACAAGGACCGCAGCTGTGCATTTTCAGACCACTCAGCAGATTAGCGAGGAGCCTCTCAGCCTCTGCTCACCCATTCTTCTCAGCAATCTCTCACATGGCCCAGTCCATTAGTTTTTAAAATCTTCATGAAATGGGCAGATTAAGATCTGGCTTCAGGGAGGGATCATAGGGCAAAGAGGAAGGAGGGGTCTGGCTCTTGGCTAAGTCACAAAAGCATCGCATTGACCTGATTCGTTTGCTATAGGAGACAATACACAGATCATGCCAAAAACAAGTCCTTTTTGTCAAGTTAGACTCAGCGTGGGAACAGCTGCTGCCACTTCAAGTGACACAACACAGCGGATGTGCATGTGTGTACACGGGCCAGGGATGAGTGGCAGGAAGGAGACCATGGTTCAGCAGTCCCTACTAGCCTTATCCTGCAGCATGGAGAAATGGCAAATTTAAGGATACGGGACCAAGACAACTGTGACCAGCACATCAACAGGCACCTTATGGCTAGCAAAGCTTAAACTAAGACTAAAAAAATACATGTCTCTTTATTTTAATCAGAAAACATTTTGATAATTACTGCCTTACATGAATATATAAAAGTCATTTTTTAATAACCCACTACTACATACAGTTCTCCCCAGAAGATGTACACAAAGATTTTTCTTTTCTGTTTTGTTTTGTTTTGTTTTGTTTTGTTTGAGATGTGGTCTTGCTAAGCTGTCCAGGCTAGCCTCAGACTCATGCAATCCTCCCCATCTCAGCCTCCCAAGTAGCCGTAACACTCAGATACCTCTATTACTTTTTATTAATGTGTTTTAATAATGAAAGCAATGTATATACATGTTTGTTTTAATCAAGAGAAATATATGCAGTAAAAATTAAGATTCTCCTCCCTACCCTCACTACATGCGCACACACACACACACACACACACAAACACACACAGATAGCCACTGATGACTGCTTAAGACTGTGTCCTTCCAATCTTATTTTCTGTTCCTACATCCTATACAGAAAAGTGAGATCAAACTACTTGTACTATTCTACCACTGCCTGTTTCACTTATTAAGCCACTGTTCCATTGTTCTTCTATCTACATAGATCAACCTCCTTAGTTTATGGATCTCAGTGGTATTCACTGTGTTTTCCACTACTGAACAGAGCTTTTCCTTAGTAAAATGCTGCAGTAAATGTTCTTGTACATAGAGATTTGCACATTTGTAGTGGAAAAAAATCTACAGAACAGATTCCTAAATTAAAGGATTCCTGGTAGTTGGCAAAGTGCTCTGTTACTAGGTAATACGCTGCCACCACCGAGTTGCTTGACGTTAACTTCTATCAACCACATTAACATTGGGTACTTGCAGAAAATTTTTAACCAACTGAAGGACTGAGCCAGCCATAGGGGCATATATATCACCTCAGCCCTCTGGAAAGCTGAGATCCAAGGATTAGATGTTCAAGAACAGTCTGGGCAACTCAGAGATTAGAGATACAGACTCAGAATAATAAAAATTTTAAGGGGGCTGGGGGTGTGAGTCAGCATGAAAGCCCTAGGTTCAATCCCCAGTACCAAAAAAAACCTGAACAGATGAGAAAGCCAGGGGTGGGGGAGGAGGGGCAGACAAAGAGACAGATAAATAGCTTTTATTCATTTATTTGATTATTTATTTTATTTGGTTACTAATGAGACTAGCCACCTTTTCGTGTATTTGTTGAAAATGTTTGTATTGGCTTGCTTAAATGCTTATTGATTTAAAAGAGCATTTATAGGTCAATCACTGATTTTAAAACTTTGCTCCCAGTATTTTGTAAAATCTCTAGTCAAACAGATTAAACTCTAGTCCATCGATTTCAATTTTTTTCTCTTTTGCTTTCAGAACCTTAAATGCAAAATTAGGTCCCCTAGCTGAAAAGCAGGACTCTTATAAGAGGAAAACAATAGAAAGGCAGTAATTAGGCCTTATATTTGTGCTAATACTTTGTACAAATACCAGAGGAAAAGTCAGAAACTACTACGATGTTAGGCCAAGAAAAAGAACTTCTCTAGGAATTAAACTTTCCTGAAATGTTTCTCTTTAAATAAAGACAGAGATTATTCCAAAAGTTGATTTTACCAAAATTGTAGGACATGAAAGATATTTAATGACTCAGAAAATGTGGATTTTCATTTTAACAAGTTTTGTGTACATCTTAGATATACTCTTATTGATAAATTACAGAGTCAAATCAGGTGAAAGGACCTAAAATTTCTTCTTTGGCTATGCAAGTGTAAATAGTAAAAATACACTGGCTAAATCTTGAGTGTTTTCAAATGAGCTCTCAGGGCTGACACATCACATTGAAGTCCAAGCTTTCTGCAATATTAAAGGCCCTGGGAAATTTAGATCTATTTTTCCTTGCCTATTATTCCAAAAATAATCTCATTAAAATTCAATTACAGAGGTGGTTCATGATACTGTTGTCCAACAGAATAGTCTGCAGGACTCCAAAATGAGAGTTAACATTGCTGAATGTAACACCTACGCTCTGGATTCTCCACAAGTGGGTTCCATCTTTCAGATCTCAAGTCTGCACATAAACTAGCAAACTTTAGAGTTTATAAAAACCCCAAACAGAACAGATTTTTTAAAAAAATTCTTAGAGTAGGTTTCAATGTTGCTGATGTGTATCTGCTTTTTCAATAAACATCATTATGTTTTATCACAAGATTTAATAAAGCAGCTTAGTTAAAAATGCCATCTGGGTCCCTGGACACATTAAACAAAGCTTAAAATAACCACCCCAGCAACTGGGAGGGCCCAGCTGTTCTCAAAACCTCTCCCACTCTTCTGACTACCCCACAAAAAAGTGAATAAAGGCTAGAGGCTAAAAGTACCAAGAAAACACTGATTCAAACAGGGAGACAGACAGAGCCAAGGGCTCCCCAAGTCTGCTATTGCTAAAATGGTAGATTTCTTACCTCTACAGCTCAAGAAGGAGAATTTGGAAAGACAAGTAAGATGAAGTCATGAAAAATCTTTGAGTTTTCTAATGTATCAAGAGCGTGCCCTCCCTAATACCTGGATTATAATGCCTCCTCCACCTGCCTATTCTGCAGTGGACCCCAGTAGAAAATATACAGAAATGACCATTCTGCTTTCTCTCCTATGTAGAGATGGAATTTTAAGCTATTCAATTCCAGAGTTTCAGATCCACTTGCAGGGGAAAAAAAAATGTTGGTACTAAAGAACAGGTTTCCCTCTCTCACTTCCTTCTCTGCCATCCCAGCTCTCCACTCCCCACCACCCCCTACTTTGCTCCACTTAGAATCGGTGTCACTTGTCGTAGGGCCACCCCACATAACACTAGTAAATGTTAAATCATGCGTATTCTCATTCTCTGCAGCAACCAGCTGTTCACGACCAAACTGCAATCACAGACAACCTGTGCAAGCATCTGACTAGAAGACACTCCCAAGTCCCGGTCGACCAGCCTTCCTCATTCCACTGCACTTCAGCTTCCCCCTCTAAAAACTTTTACTGACATTAACAAGTTCTTGAAGTCTGTAAACTGCCTATATCCCATAATTATCACTGTGGCCAGTACAGTGCCTGAATCTTCAACAAACAGATTTTGTTGGCTAAAACTTGCAACACAGCTATAAGGTGTTTGCCAACGGGCCTACTACAGGCTCTATTCAATACATACAGCCAAAACATAATTATCTGAAATGTATTCAGTTGGTCATAACAACCCCCTTCCACATCTGTCAGTACTATACATGTCACAAAGTTTGTTTATATGCAGTACCATATTTCATTCTCAGGATAATTAAGTGATGCTGTCATATGCAACTTATAGGTGGAAGAACCAAGTGATTTCAAGCGGCTAAAGCATCTGCCTTGCAACCTACACGGCAGAGCAAGAAAAAGACAGTCATCCCTCTAGTTGATGACACAGGCTTTTTCTACCATACCTCACTACTTCTAAGGTTGTCATCACCTTAAAGAAATCTGGTTTGGACTTCCATAATGTACATGTGTATATTTGATAACCTACTGTTATTTAACTAATGGTTGCTTTGGGGAATGACTTTACTTTTTAAGCAAATTTTAAATGCTGAATTATAGAGCTGTACTGTCCACTAACCACTTATGGCTATTTAAATTTCTATTTTATTTAATTAAAACTAAAAAAAGGCAAAATCTAGTTCTTCGGTCACACTAGCTTCATTACAAATGTCCAGCAGTCACCAGTGGCTAGAGCTGAGGACAGAGCAGATTATAGAACATTTCCATCATCGGAGAAAATACCACTGGACAATAATGTTATGGAGTATCACCTCTAAAGAAAGAAAAAGTCAGAAACACTTTGAGGCAGACCCAATGGTAGGTATCATCTTCCCAATATTAAAGATAGTTTAAAGATAATAAAGAAGATTTGAACAGAGAAAAAGAAATTGAGACATTGCTCTTAGCCCAAAGTGGACTCAATTATAGAGGGGTAAAGGCATTTTTGTGGCCATTGTGATGCATTTAACTCTCAAATTCCTTCAGAGATTAGAAGATATTAGAAGATAGAAGATCTAAGTCCCTGAAGACCATCTGGTAGAAACAAAAACAGAATCAAAAACAGCTAGGCATGGTGGCACACACTAGGTAGACTGACACACACCTGTAATCTCATGAGAAGGCTGAGGAAGGAGAAGCCTAAGTTTGGGCCCAGGGTGAGTAACCTTGTGACATCCTAACTCAACGTATAAAAAAAAGGGGGGGTGAGGTGGGGGAGATGAGAATGTAGCTCAGGGTGAAGGCCCTGGATTCAATGCCCACTGCTACAAATAATAATAACAACAAAAATGATAAATACAGTTTTGTTCATTGGTTACAAACTAAGCTTGTTCTTAATTCATGTAAATACTATTTACTTTTTTATATAAGTAATTCTTTTTCTTTTACTCTCTAATATGACCTACTTCGTATCTTTAAGAGGTGAGATAAGGTTTTTAGGGGATGATTGTGAGTAAGGAATTCTCATGGTTGAGGTGAGTTCCCTACAGAAGAAACTCCAGAGAGGAAGCCAGACCCTTCCTGCATGGGAGGACACCGTAAGAAGGCACCTTCTGTGAGCCAACATTCACTCACCAGAACCAAAAATGTTGGCACCTTGACTTTGGATTTCTAGATCTACACAAAATAATTTTTTGTTATTTATAAGATATCTAGTTCATCATATTTGGTTATAATGATCTAAATGGACTAATGCAAGTCTTTATAGCTAATTTTCATGTATTTAATAGCAAAAATAGGGAATAGAGTAAAAAGTTAAATGACAGCATTAAAAAATATCTGAGCATTCCAGAAGAGGGACCATTCTATAACACAACTGAGCTGGTTCTTCAACAAATCAAGTTTCATAAACTGACAAGTAAAAGGGAGGATACTTTCTAGGATAAAGAATTGAGACAAATAACCAAATGCACTGTGTGCTCCATGACAGGTAAAAACTATTTTGAACAACTAGTCTATAAAAGATGTTTACATATTATTGAGCAACTCTGAATGTGATTTCAGTAACAAGCGATACAAAAAAGCCATCTTTTTTTGTCTGAGGTGATAATATTATTACTATGAAGAAAAATATTCTTATCTTTTAGAGATATAAGGGTAAATGTCATTTTCTTTAATATATATAAAAATGCTTAAGCCAAGAGAGTGACAAAATATCACCAATGTTTACAATCTACGTCATGGACCTTTGGATATCATTAATCTAACCACTCAGTTTCTCTGAAACCTGGAAAATTCCATAATTTTATAACAAAATTTTCAAATCCCAACTTATACAGACATATGTCTATTACACATGAGGAGATATTAAAACATAAGGAATATAGTTTACCACTTAGAAGCTCCATACTTCTACTCTCCAGAAATTATCAAAAACCAAGTACAGTTTGTCATAGAAATTTTTTGTAAAATTAAATTATTTAACTCAAATGAAGATTTTTTTTCAGACAGAGCAAATGCAGTGTTCAAGCTGATTTGAAGTTTGAAGAGAATATACCCTACTTTTCCATTCTTTTCCTAGCCTGTTTACAAATATCCAACAGGAAATCAAAAAGCCCAAAGCATTTGGAATCAGTTCCTTCTTCTGAAGAAACTCATTTTATTGCTTAATTAGTACATGCTATTCATTAGTAACAAAAAGAGAAAGAAGAAAGGCTCAGCACTCTGAAGTCTCACTTAGGGTGCCAAGTCAGGTGATGGGTACACACCATCAATTGTCAGTCAAGCACGACCAACTTTTCTTACAATCTCCCAGTCCTTCTAGACCACATTTCTCCTGAAGCCACCCTTCTGACTTCACTTTGGCACAGCCTCCAAGAAGGTGACAAAAGCAGGAAAAGACCAGCTAAGACTGGTTGCTTGAAATTCCGAAGAGGGACCTCTACTGCCTTCACCCATGCTTACCCTTCTTAGAAGTAGTACTTTCAGATTATATTAAAAGTGGGCACTTCTGTGTGAATTTTAATTCAACTTTCTGTCCTGCCTAAGCACTACTAGTTTAAATTTGATTCTAGGTATATGCTAAATATATTCTAACTCTTAAACAAAACCTTTAAAGTTAAGAAATGTGTTTATTTAAGAAGATCCAGGTGCAGTGAGAAGTGAAGAGTTCTTATGGCAGTATGGATCAGAAAACAATAAAATATAATAATTTGCCTATGTAAATCAACAGCCATAGTTTGAAAAAAAGTTTTGACCTACAATAAATATTGAAAAGACTGTTTCTCTTACTCGCTGGGGGAAAAAATGGCCAAGGAAGGAATGTGGGCATTGCCACAACCATCCCAAACCTCATTACCCACCATTCCCCAGGAACTGCTTTGTCAGAAAAGAGCAAAAGACCAGGTGGCACCCTTCTCTACACCCCTGAGTCCAGCCCGCTTTCATCCCGACCAGGTGAGGGGTCAGAGACAAACACTGCAGCATCTGTAGCACCACTGCTTGTGGGAGCTGAAAATCACAACACCAACACCCACCGCAACATCACTGGCCATGGTCCTCCTGATTGCTTTTGCTAATTTCCCAGTTCCTGGAACACATATGAAGCATGGACAACCCTAAAGATCAGGAGGAAGGCGGGGAGGAGGAACAAGAGAAACGGAGTTAGTGAGAATGAAAAAAGAGAAAGCCAGGACGAAGGGAGAACATCCGAATGGCAGGTGATCTTCAGTTTCACTTTTAAAGATGTCCACGCTAGTTTATGCATCTGCAAAAGACTCCACTCAAAAAAAAGTTACTTGCGCGTGAATCTGGTTGCACAGACAAGGCTGGAGTTAGCTTTTTATCAGTCATAGAGATCTAACCCAGGGCCTTTGCACTGAGCTACATGCCCAGTTTCCTTTTTATTTTTTATTTTAAGATAGGCACTTGCTAAGCTGCTAAATTGCCAGGCTGAGCTTAAACTTGTGATTCTCCTGTCTCAGCCTCCCAGAGAGCTGGGATTACAGGCCTGTGCCACCCAGCCTACCCTGAAATTACTTTTTTAAACAATATTTCCCATAGATAATTCAGAGGCCCGGAAGCTAGGCACTCACCCTTGCGATGGAGCCAGATTGGGAGAGAAGAAAGCAGGTTTGGGAATATGCAGACGGGCACTCCTAAGTACAGAACAGAGAGGCACCCACCGGAAGAGAAGTGGGCCCAGCCCAAGGTCTGAGGATGCAGGTCGCAAAAGAAGACAGCACAGGTCATGGAAAGGGGAGACAAAAGGAAGACAAAAACTGAAAAGAGCGCAAGCAGGAACCGTCAGGTGCCCAAGGCGTGGAGGAGAGAAGTGGGGAACTGCCTGCCCGAGGAAAGCCTCTGCGCACCTCTAAGCACACGCGCCCCAGGAACTGAGGGCCCTGGGTGACACAAGACCGACCCATCTCGCCCCAGTCACAGTAGTCACTGAACAACTGTAAGGAACCAATGTTAACAAGACCGGTCCGGGTCCACCCTTGCCAAATATGTCACCGGTCCACTGTCTGTCTGCCTGTCTGCCTGTCTGCCTCTCTCCCTCTCTCTCCCTCTCTCTCCCTCTCTCTCTCTCTCTCTCTCTCTCTGTTCTAAACTCAATTTGCAGAGTCAAGGTCTAAGAGGAAAATAATGACTGCAAAAGGGACACGGAGAAAAAACTATGTCGGGCGCCTGCAAAGCAGTCTGCGCGGGGAGCCCGGGGAAGCAAGTCCCTGGGGCACAGCAGTCACAAGCGCGCTGCGAAGGACGGACGGAAAGGGATGAGGAAGACCTCCCAAAGAAAGCTGCGCAGGGGCGGGGGCAGGCAGGGGCCGCGTGCCGGGCCGCGCGGGCTCCAGGCCACAGCCCCTTGGAGGTCGGCAGTGGCGCGGCGGGCGCTGAGGATGCCGCTGTGGGACTGACCAAGGCGGGCGGCCCCGGGCGGCCGCGGCAGGGGACGCGCCGGGCGGGGCACCCCGGCACTCACCCCGTTGGCCGCGGCCATCTGCACCACGATCTCGGTGGCCGTCCGGCTGAAGTACCTGCCGTCGCTGCCCACCACCATGGTGCAGCCCTGGCGGTCGCGCAGGTCGATGGACGACAGCACGCTCTGGATGAAGTTGGGCAGGTAGTTGCGCTGGCCCTCGAAGAGGCCGGTGGGCCGCCGCAGCCCCCCGCCGCCCGCCGGCCGCTGGTCCTCGTAGGGCGCCGTGGGCACCGTCAGCACCGGGATGGGGCTGCCCTCCATGGCGCCTCGCCGGCGGCGCCCACAGCGCGCCCGCCCGGCTTCTCCGCAGCCGCTCCGCCGCCGAGCAGTCCTCGGCTGCCTCCCGCAGCGCTCGCACTTGGGAGTATCCCCAAAGCCGGTCCAGCGCCAGCGACCCCGCCTCCGCTGACGCCGCCTCCGGCGCCCGGGCCCCACGCGCGCCCTCCGCCAACAGCGGGCAGCGAGAGCGTTCGCGCGGGGTCTGGGCCCCGCACCCCGGGCCCTCGCTCCTCCCTCCGGCAGCCCGCTCTCCGGGTCTTCCTATGGGTGAGGCTCTCACGGGCTCCTCTCCGGAACCAGTACAGGGAAGGGGCTTGGGAGGGGGCTAACGCCTTTTGCCATCAGCGAGCAGCCCTAGCCAAAAATAACCCTGGAAAGGCGAGCCGAGAATTGTTATCTTCTGCCAGTGGTGAAATTGGAGGCTGGGTGCTGGGTGTGCGTCTGTGTGTATGTACACACACCCTGGGGCCATGTGTTGCAGGGAATCACATACTGTCAGGCCCTTCAGTCCTCCGGACCCACCCGGGCGTCCACTGTCCCAGGCTGTCTCCAGAAGGCGGCGGCACCCTCTGCCTTGTGGAAACTTTTCTTGGCTTGTTTTTTTGCTGCAGTTTCAACAGTAGCATCTCTCTCTCTCTCTCTCTCTCTCTCTCTCTCTCTCTCTCTCTCTCTCTCTCTCTCTCTCTCTCTCTCTCTCTGTTCTTGGCCCCATGGCCCTCTTTATGGGGCTTCTGCTTAGAAACAGGCTTCGCACAGTGTATCTACCCAGCGTTAACCTCTACTGGATGACTCATTTTCAATAGGAAGAGGCTAAAACCCTTTTTAATGTCCTACAAAGAATGCATGAACACAGCCAAATTAAACAAGAACAGGGTCCCAGGCAGGTACCACGCTAGGTCCTTCTGCATGCATCCTGCCATTCTACAGGAAAACAGGGACTGCCAGCCTTCTCCCTACAAAATTCACCTAAAATCTAAAACTACAGAAACCTCCTCCATAGAAAAATACAAGAGTAAAGGGGAAAGATTAAAAATTAAACCCAAAGAGGGAAGAAGCCATTCTTGTTTTTATTTGCGCTTCCTGGGAGCTGAGCACCTGCCTTGCTGCAAAATCATCAACTGTTTTGTCACAGTGAGAGAAAACTGTAGTAATTCACACGTGCAATAACGACTTTGCAATCTTTTTTCTTTGGAAGCTAAAACAATGAAAATAAGTGGGAATGATATTCATATCGCCCCCATTTCTCAGATGAGCAGAAAAGGACTTCACACGTCTGAAGTCAAGAAAGTCGCCTAGAGGGCCCCGGCCATCACCTAAATTCTCCTACTGCCTCTTCTGTTCCTGTGATTACAGCTGACGTATGATGGGGTAATTGCTGAACTCCTCAGATGAAACCTGGCAGGAATTCTCAGCCATTCCTTAAAATGGACACAAATGGGCTTTCGTGGTGAGGTGGTAAAAAGGGTGCAAAGTATCAGCTACCTAAGAGGAATCTTTTCTGAGATCTATCACACAACTTGGTGACTACATAATAATTCTTTGAGACAGGGTCTCACTCTGTAGTCCAGGCTGGTCCTAAACCCACTATGCAGCCCAGGATGGCCTCCAATTCACAGCAACCCTCCTGCCTCAACCTTTCAAGTGCTGGGATTACAGGCATAGGCCACCATGCCCAGCTACACATAATAATACTTCAAACCTGTTACTTTCAAGTGTTCTCACCACAGAGAGGTGGATACCTGAAGGAATTTGCTTGACTGAATCCTTCCACAGCATAGGCACAAAACATCACATTGCACATCATAAATATATACAATTACAGTTTGTCCATTAACTTTTTAAAATAACATTTCAGGGGTTGTTTTCCTCTACCTTCTCCTAGAGTACATCTAGAAGGTTCCTAACTTACACTGGCTTGCATGACAGAGTCACACCTTGGCCTATCATGTTGAAGGATCTGGGTATATCCCTAGGGTGCAGGGTTTTAAGATCACTTTCTAATGACACTTCATTTTTCAAATAAGGACATTGTTATTCCCAGAAGAAGAATGGATGTGGCAAAGACAGAAGCATGTGCCCCAATAGCACCAAAGCCACAGTCCCATGTAGCAGAGACTCCCAGAGCCCTCTAAGTCTTCCCTCTACACCTTCAGCACTCCGCTGTCTCCCAACATAACCATGTTCTCTCCTACTCCATCCCAGACCCTGTTGCATTTCTGGGAGGGGGCATGACATCTCAGGTTAGATTTCACTGTCTTACCATCTGGGAGAAAATTCATTCCTTTGGGGGTCAATTTTGAAACACCCAAAGACTCTGACCAGTCCAGTTTGAAGTGATATGCCTAACCAGACAGTCAGACCTGAAGATAAAAAGAGAACTTTTCTTAAAGTAGGACGCAACTCTTCCCCAAAGATCAGAGACAGAAAGACGAGTGGCCAAACAGTTACTTGTCTAACACGTACTTTTAATTCTCTTTCTCATCAAGTCTTTTCTCTAAATTCAAACAGCACTTTTCTTCACTCAGAAGGAACATTTCATAAGGTGGTCACATTCTCATAAAGGCTTATGTATGTTTTATTTCCTCTAGCTGTATGTGACCTTGGAATAAACCCATAACCTTTTCTAATCTCAGTGTCCTCACTACGAAGCAGAATTATAATCCCTACCCTACAAATTGTTGAGAGGATTCAAGTACTCAGTACAGCACCTAACAAATGTTAGCTGTTCATAGCACTGTCATAAATTTACAATTAGTAGCAGTCTTCTGTTGTCTTACTACTTTCTAATCATTGCAACTCAACATCTAACATCCACAACTTTAGGTAGGAAAGATTTATTTTACTTCATAGTTCATTTATGGGCCGCAGGCAGTAGGAAAAACACATGGCAGCACTGGAGCCGAAGAAAGATCTCCTCACAGCATGGTGGAACAGAGCTAAGTCTGGGAGGAAGGACAGAACCAGCACAGCCCCTCCAGGTCAAACTCCAAGCACCACCCCTTCCAACCAGGTCCCACCTCCCAACAGTACACAGTATTCATAGGTACATGAGGCTTTTAGGTGACACTGGAGATTCTAACTACAACACCTGTACAGTAAGAATTACTGCATACCTCTGTAGATGTCCACAGTACCTACAGGGTGTTTGGCCACAGGTAATATTCTACAAAAACTGGTCGAAGTAATCTGTGGAGTTTTATATGCAAACCCAAACTATATAGAGTGCACTGCCCTTTACATGTTCAGAAAAGGGTTCGCCACCTATAGAAATCTCTTCAAAACTCCCTCCAAATTAGACCAAATGCAATGAATTTGTCACAATGACAGAGAAAGGAAATTGAGAAGCCCCAGGGAAACGCCTTCCCATAGTTGCTTCCTGGTAAAATGAGAAGGCTGGATTAGATCAATGTGTCCTCCAAACACTAGCACCTCCAAATGCTGCACAAATAGGAGTGTCGTGGCCTCTCCAGATCTCTGCACACTCTTCCCTCACTGGAGCCTCACAGTGCACATTTTCATACTAAAAGCATGAGAGGTTCTAGAGAAAAGGCATTAGTTTAACTTTCTAACCTAGTCTCTCCCAACCTAGCCAGCTTTATGACCATAGCTGGTGACACGTACTTCTCCCCCATGTCCTCAGCAGACTGAGTCAAGGATAAGTACATGCTCCTGGTTCTTAGGAGCTGACTCTGCTCTGAGCTCACAGCCACCCTTCAGCACCAGGCCCAGTGAAGGGCAGCCCTGGCGGCCTAAGGGTGCTTTGCAGCTTTCTTTGAGTCCCTAGAGCAAAACATTGCACTGAGAATTCCTGGCATGAAACAGGAACTACTGATATAGCCTTCCCTTCCCTGGGGACTCCCTTGCTCTCGAAACTCCAAGATCACATCAGCTGCTGTCTCACAGAAAATACAGGAGCTGGCTCACTGGACCAGCCTTTCCCAAATGAGAAGTGAGCTGAAGTAAGCGTTGAAACTTTTGGTTTCCGTCCTTCTCTTGTGGGTTCACAATGCACATTAGCATATTAAAGACTAGGTGAAGCTTGCAGGAAAGAAGGCTGTTTAACCCAGCATTTCCAAACATTATGTGACTCTAGAGCCTTTTCCAAAACATCTATAACAGACTAAGGACGTTAATATTCTATAAAATATTTTAGGTCTCTGCAGTCCCTTCTGGTTCTTTTTCTATTTTGGGGGGGGCATTAAAAGATTAAGATTAAATAGTTAAGACTTCATTTAAGAACTTCTCTGAGTGGGCAAAAAAAACAAAAAAGGTAAAACTGCCCAGTTAGAAAAATACACTCTTGAGAAATTCTAAAATTTAAACTATAAGTAGATAGATACAAAACTGCACAGATGTATGCACACCTAGCGCAGTTCTATAATTCTGCATTAAATGTTCTGTTCTTCTGCACCTCCTGCTCCCCCGGCTGGCAGCAAGCCCATATCTGCTTGGCACACAGGAGGCATGTACCTCTATTGAGTCATAGTCCACGTTTATACACACGGGAGTGCTAAAAACATGCTGTTGACTCACTAGCTTATCTAAAGGCAGAGAAATGGCAGCAGCGAAGAGCAAGGGGCAAAAATGCAGGTGGAAGAATGTCACAGGGCCATCCTCCAAGGAAGCCCTAGTTCCTTTTTTTTCCCCCCCACTGCTGAGAAGAGAACCCAGAGCCTTGTGCATGCAAGGCAAGTATACTATCACTGAGCTACATCCCCAGGCCCCAAGATCACTTTTTAACCTGCCCAAAACACCGTCTGGTGGGTGTTACGTGCCTCAAGTGACCACCTTGCAGGTCCTAAAATACTACCCTCTGCTAAGCATTGTTTCCCAAGAAATAAAACAACATATGTGAGTCCAATAATACTGGCCACTTCTCCACCTAGAAGGCCTTTCCACCCTGAAGACCACTAAATGAATGTTCTTGCAGTATAAAAGAAATGTCGTGTGTGTGTCGTGTGTGTGTGTGTGTGTGTGTGTGTGTGTGTGCGCGTATTATAAATGTTTGCACACCCCTCTTGGTGTCCTCACATCTCAGGCTCCAGCTCTACACCCATCCTGCATTGGTAAGTACCAGTGTGAACATGTGAACTTGGACAAACGGGAGACCCTCTCCAGTGATCATCTCCTACACCTACAAAATGTACGGCACTAATACGTGAGAACTGCTTGTCTATTGTCTTAACACAGAAAAGGGGCTTTATTAATAAGTGATGTGATTATTGGCTTTTATTATTTAGTATTACTATAATAATTATCACTAGGGTATTGTTACTGAAATGAAATAAATGTTATTACTATAACAACAATTTTTATTCTTTATATCAGAGAGTACTGATACTGACTTTGAGGGCAGGACTCTATCAGCCTTTTGGGCACAATATCTAGCATGGCATTACTTGTATATTAAGGAATTAGTGTTCTGAAGAATAAAAACACTTCTTTCTATAGATCCTTAAATGCTGTGTATGTGACTATGCAGAAGTATTCATCAGCTCAACACATGGAAAGAAATTTGGTTCCTCTGGAGTTTGTTTTTGGAGGTAGCCACAGGATACCTAGAATACTGAGTGCTGCTCATAAAGCTCCTAAGGTCTGATGGGCAAAAGGAATGTGGGTGGGAACCACTTAATGCTAACTGGCTAACTTGTAAAAACTATGGTTTTTAGAATGCAAAAGGTTTTACTTTAATTCAATTTTAGCTATACTGGCTTCTGATTTGCAAAGGCACAGATTCCATTCCCCACTGTTCCCATCGGAGTATACAGAATCATCAATGATACAAATAACAGATTATTGAAAAATATTAAATGTATTCTCACCAAGCTTCACAAGCAAAAAAAAAAGCTTACTGTTAAATGAATCTCTGTATTATTAAAATAGGTAAACTGTTTTCAAAGAGTTCCAAAAGTTATATCATTTATATTTTAGTGAAAAGGAAATGGAGTTTTCATGTTTAACTTATATTCATTTGCAATCTTAACCTACACAGATTTTTTTTCTTTGGTGATTTTTTTGGTTTGCATTCAGGGAGTAATATACGGCTAGTCTCCGTATAAATATTTTCAAATTCCTATGTATTTTGCATCTATCTTTGCACTGAAACTAAATAATAAATATATACCACATAGATAGGAGTGCTGCCTTATGAAAGGATTTTTTTCTTCATCAGTGAACCTGGATGAATCTCCATGCCCGAGTGTGAAATAAGACATAATGTGTTATCAGGACCAGCCAGCTTGGGAGGTAGTGAGCTGGTGCTATCCCTACTTCCTCAGGCCAGCCAGGTGGCAGTTACATGCTTCACACCCCCCGTGTATTCAGGAAGCAGCATCCCCACAGGTCCACATGCCCTCACTGACCAGTTTTCTTCCTCAGATCTTAACAATCTACTTCTCATTCCCTAAAGCACAGTTAAGTGAAGGCACATTAACTTGAAAATTAATTCAAGTTAATAGAACAGTAGCATGCCCAACACACTGCATTTTAGCTTAAGGTTTCCCACACGCATCCTTTGAATCTAAGGGCTGTGTCACTGGTTGGGGCTAAAACATGACTACCAACCTAAAAGGGAAGCCCATGAGCATCTTCATGATTTTCAAATCTCTCATTATATTACTGTTTCCTTAGGAGCCAGAAGTCAGTTATTTCCCAGTAAAATGGTCACTTTTCACTTATCATGGGACAGATTTTCCCAACACCCTACAGGAGCAGAAATCAACCAGGAAGTTCTTATCTAACAGCAGCAAAATTTTCTGTGTACCTCAGATCTTCCCATCCAACACGGCTTCCTCACTCCTTCATAACAAAGGCTCAGAACTTGGCACTAAGGTTTCTTCTTCAGGTCTACCAGGAACCCACTATGAAATTTATTCTCATCTCTTCCACTGCTTATTATCTCATTCATTTCTAACAGATTTGGAAGTGAACATTCTTAGAAATTCCTGAATTCACATGTTATTCTGCACTTTTCATAATACTTCACTTATATGTTTTTGAAAAGTAGCAGTAACCATAGTAATAAACAAGGAATCACTGTTCCTTAACAGGAATATGTAAAGTGGTAGTGGTAGCTTTTTGTATAAAAAGATATAACAAATTTATAACAATAGTATGAATCAACATATTTGGCAAGATTATGATTATAATTTCCAATAGCATGTAAAAATTACCTCTACTTGGTCCAGATGTAATAAAAATTTTTTTAAATAAACATTAAGACAAAAGAAAGGCTGGGCCTGGCAACACAAGCCTATAATCCCACCATGCTGGGAGGCTGAGGCAAGAGGACTAAAAATTCAAGCCCAGCCCGAGCAATCTGGCAACCTTGTCTCCTTAAAAGCAAATGGAGGGCTACCATTACAGAAATGAAAATTAAAACAACACTGAGATGCCATCTTATCCCAGTGAGAATGGTTTTCATCAAGAACTCAAAAAGAAATAGATGCTGGCGAGGATGCAGGGGAAAAGGAACCTTTTTAATGTTGCTGGTGGGACTGTAAACTGGTACAACCATTATAGAAAGCAGTATGGAGATTCCTCAAAAAGCTAAAAATAGATATTCCATTTAACCAGTGAAACCTTTTCTGGGTATCTTTTCAAAAGAGTTAAAAGCACCATACAACAGAGATGCACGCATACCCATGTTCATAGCAGCACAACTAATAATACATAAATCATAGAAGATATCCATCAACAGACCAATGGATAAAGAAAACGTGGCAAGGTGATAACAATTAAACCCAGGGCCTCATATAACAATAGAGTACTACTCTGCCATAAAGACAGATAGACTTGAGTCATTTGCAGGAAAATGGATATAATCATTAGGCTTAGTGAAGTGAATCACACTCAAAAGATCAAATACTACATGGTTTCTCTAATATGAGAAACCCAGAGTATAAATATATAAACATCATCAACAGGTGGGATGTTGGGAAGCAGGGGGAGTGAGGGGTATGGAAGGGAGAGAAAGAGGGAGGGGTAAGTAATGTGAAGTTGATGAGATATGTACGTGCATAAAATTATTAAGGTTAACATAATCATTACCTATCGTAAATGCATACTAATAAAAATTGGGAAATTTTTTTAATTGGGCTAGGAATGTAGTTCCCAATACCAAACAAAACAAAACAACACCACCATAAAATAAATGCTAAATAAAAGTTCTTGAAATCTTGGAAGATACTATAAATATTTTATAATTTAAAGTATTTTAAAATAAACTTTTCAAACTCAGAAAGCATGGACTGTCCCTATCCAAGAGTATTCCAATAATGTAATATTTGAATTTCCTGGCAAGATACACAGTACCTCACAAAAGCAAATGTCAAAATTGCCAACTTGAAGACATAGTTTGTTTCTAAAACATGGTAATTCTTAGAATACCACTTATAGAATATATAAAATGTGTACTATCTCTGTAAGTTTGTTTACTTGTAGGAGTGATTTGCTGTTCACTGCACATAGGACCATGAACACATAGAGCAACAAATAGAAAAAAGCATACTGTCCTGAGTCCATCCAGCCTGAGCTACACCAGTGAGTTCAGGACTAGTCTGAGCTAGAGTGAGGCCTTGTTGAAAGAAAGAAAGAAAGAGAGAGAGAGAGAGAGAGAGAGAGAGAGAGGCAGGCAGGTCGGAAAAAAATCCCAAAAGTAAAGAAATACCAAAAACAAATAGCCTGAAAATACAAACTTAGAATTTCTTTCATCCAAGCAGAAATTACTAATTACAAAAAGAAGCAAAAAATATGACCCAACTAGGGAAAAACAAAATTTAGAAATGATCTAAATAATAATACTGGACAGATAAGAGTGTTAAAATTGAAACGAAATCAGTAGGGAAGTCTCTAAAAAGATTGGAAATAAATATCCCCTTTGACCCAGCTATACCTCCTCTGGGAATATTCCGCGAAGAATTAAAAATAACACATAATAGAGACACATGTATACCCCATGTTCATAGCAGCACAACTAACAATAGCTAAAATGTGGAAGTCACCAAAATACCTATCAACAGACCAATAGATACACAAATTGTGGTATTTATACACAATGGAATATTATGCATCTATAAAGTCTGACAGCGTAGAGGCCTTTATGGGCAAATGGAGGAAACTTGAAACCATCATGCTTAGTGAAGTGAGTCAGAAGCAGAAGGTGAAACATTGAATGGTTTCTCTGATATGAGAAACCCAGATCCCAGATCACAATTACCTCACAGAACTTAAAGTGAAAAATAGAGGGAACTGGGGGTGTGGGGTGGGTTGTGGGAGGGGGTAGGTGGTGGATTGAAAGGAAAGCAGGCGAGGTCTTATTACCTTGACTAGATATGTATGTATGTGCACAAAATGTTCAAAACCAATGTAAACCTTAAATTTTGCACTTATACATATCAATAAAATAGGGGAAAAATAAAATAGAAAAAAAAGTCTGACTGAGATTTATCTTTTGTTCCCCTCCCTGGTCTCAGCAATGTTAACCCTGACCTTGAATTCTACATCAGGTTTCCTAATCTCGCTTTTGACTTGAAGTCAATGGATTTCTTCAAACCAGTAAGGTCTCTATGTTGAATATTCAGCTTTAATTCTCACAAATTAATAAGCTAACACATATAAACACTGAATCATTTTCCTGATTTCTCTACTGATTCTTGTCAGGATTCAGAATTAAGGAATCCATATAATTTGAAATATCAGGAAAAATTTTCCAAACAAAAACACTTGCCCTGTTCCTTTTCAGAAAATATCTTAAACTTCATGTTTTCCTCCTCATCTTCACATTTTATTTTCTCTGTTCCCATATAGCTGTCAACTTCTTAGGTGCTCAGCTCATAAATATCCTCTGCTCTTCTAATGGCCCCCATACAGTGGAATGGTCTCTAAGTGACTATGACCTTAAAATATAATTCTGTATTCCTAACCACACACAGGGGAATGACAAAGGGAAGAATGGCTGACTCAACTCATTTCTCACTATGTGTGGAATTTAAACTCTGGAACTTGGACAAAGAGAGGTTGAGTTTAGTGTGGTTTGGTCATATTGATCATGAAGGCAGGAGGAACTGAATTCACAGTGACCCTCTGCTCTGGACCTGAGCCTCCTCTTCCCCTGTGATACTTAAGATACTCCCATACTCTTCATGAAATCCCTCCATGGTTTAAGCTAACCAGAATTACTTCCTGTTGCTTTCAATCAAAAGACCTTTAGCTGATCTGTCATTATTCCCTGGCCCTAGTTTCTTTAATTTTCCAGGGAAATGCCTACTGATTAAAAAAAAAAAAAAGTGGTAACATATATCAATTATGTAAAATTTAGAAACACACAAAGGAATACTCTGCATAGTTACTCACACACATATGTAGTATGAGCACAGATCATTAACAGTGTAGCAAGGTCATGGTTACCACGGCTGGCTTAACACAAAGTCATGGTTACTTTGTCCAACAGAGGAAATACACCCAGGAAGAGATACAAGGGGTATCAACAGATGCAGTGATATTAATTTCTAGGTAATCATGCAACCCAGTTTGCCTGGACCTATTCAGTTTAAGTTTATGATCTCACCACATTCACCAGTAGCAGCACCTCTGTCTGTCAAGGTACCCCTGCCTCAATGATAAATTCCATGACCACACTTTAGGACCATTTTAAGTAACTACAGAGGAATATTTCTCTGTGTCTTCCCATCCATTTGAAATATTTTATAACAAAAGAATCTTTAAAGTTATTACACATACAAAACACAGCTACTAAAACTATACTTGCTATTCCAACAAATTTTTCAGAGCACCTTCCTTGCACAGTGATGCTGAGGAAGAAAGATAGGCTTTGTACCATATTCCACTGTGATCTGCACTGACTGACACACAGCCATCCTTATGATGGCATTTCTTCATATTGACCTAACTCCTAACAAATGATTTGGAAATTTTTATTTTAATATCTTATAAAGGTTATATGTTCATATAGTTCAAGATACAAGAGTATATAGTGAAAAATCTCCTACCCTGTCCCCACTTATCTCCCTGGAGGCAATTAAATGCTTCCATATTTTTTATTTTTAGTTTTCATTATAAGGAAATAGACCCAGGGCCTCATGCATACAGGCAAAGGATAGACTACTGATCAATATACCCAGTCCCTGAGTTTTTAAAATATTCTAAGAAATAGCCTACATAATGTAAGAAAAAGGAGTCACATATTTCTGTGCATGTGTATATGCATTCCACCACCCCCTTTGAAGAAGTATTATTACCTCCATTTTACAAGGCAGAATTAAGACTCAAAAAGATTAGTTGACTTGCCCAAGGTCGCTCAGCTAGTAAATAGTAAGACACACATTTAAATCTCTTAATATCACACATATTATTCTAGACATTAAAAAAAGAAATTAGCATACTAAAATGGCATAATTTAGTCATAGAAACAGGTACCTGCAAGTTCAGGTTCCACTGGAAAGCAAATTTGCCCAAAAATACACCTGTTGCCCATATGAAAGTTATCATTTCGAATTTTTACTTATGGGCTTAGAATGTGCTGCTCTTTCCAAGGGCCCTCTAATTAAAGTAGAAATTGAAAACATGGAAGGCTACATGCTAACACAGGATAAATAGCTTCTATCTTATGACAAGATGCTAAAGAAAGCCAAATAAAGTGGACAGAAACATCTTTGTGGAGCAAGGAGATAAAGCTGAAAGGCAGAACAAGGTGACAAAGAAATCTCAGGTCATGTCTGTTCTCTGGGCCTGCCCCAACTTTGTTCTACCAGGTTCTGCCACTTACTTGCTGTCAGAAGACCACAGTTCAACCTGAGTTGTTTGCAACGTAGTCCGGGAAGGTGAAATTTGTCCCTCTGTCAACTATTTTCACCTGGTTCTTGCTGTGGCCAAGGACCCACATTACAGATCACAGTGTGGGCAGTTAATTCGCCTACACAGAATTTTGAAGGCCCTGAGTTACTCAGGATGACCCACCTTAAATTAACCTTGTCAGTTTGGATCCTGCTTCCTGATCAGCACCATCCTCCCTCATTCCATGTTCCCAGTCCTTGATAAAGCATAAAACCCAAAATGAAGGCGAGACAATTAAAACTGATAACCCAGGAGTACCAAAATAATAATAATAATAATAATCTTAGGAAACCACCACACACAATTACATGCCAAACTACTGTATACCTAAAAGAAATGGATAAATTCCTATACAGGTAAAACCTAAAAAATTGAAACATACAAAAACAATTTTAAATTTGAACAGAATAATGACAAATTGTTGAATCAGTAATTTAAAACTTCCCACAAAATACTACTGCCTGGTAGTTTCATGGCTAAGTTCTACCAAATATTTAAGGAAGTAATAGCAATCCTTCTCAAACTTTCAAAAAATGAAGATAATATATGTAGTTAAGGTCACCATTACCCTGACACCAAAGTTAAATGAAGACACTTCAAGAAATGAAACTCACAGGTCAATACTTCTGAGGAATGTACCAACAGATGCAAAGATTTTCAACAAAAGACTGGCAAAGCAAACTCAACAGCACACTAAAAGCATCACTCAACATGATCAAGTAGAATTTCTCTCTGGAATGCAAGAGCTGTTCAACAAGGTAATTAATAAATTTGATATGCTGCAATAACCAAATGAATAAAAAAACTTGATCTTCAACTTGATCTTCAATAGATTCAGAGAAGGTATGTGACAAAATGCAATATTCCTTCATGACAAAAAGAAAAAACTCAAACAGGTTAGACACAAAGGGAATGTGCCTCAATATAAAAAAGTCCATAAATGAAAAACCCATTGCTAGCATCACAACTAACAGAAGTTGAAAGCTATTCCTGTAAGCTCAGGGATGAGACAATGATGCCCACTCTTACTATTTCATTCAACATAGAACTGGAAGTTCTAGCCAGAGCACTGAGGCAAAAGAAAGAAAAGGTATTCCAATAGAAAAGGAAGAGATGAAATTGTCTGCTTGCTAATGACATGACCCTACTATGTATAGAAAACTCTAAAGATAAAAAAACACTGTGTGAATTGATAAATTCAGTGAAATTGCGGAATACAAAATTAATACATAAAAACCTTCAATACAGAAATATCTAGTTCTCTGACGGGAAAGTCCCAGCGACAAGAAAACCTGTATGTGAACTCAGGAAAAGTAAGCCAAATTGTGTTTAAGTCTGAAAGGATGTTAAGAGCTTCACTCATGTTTTATCAGAGCCAATCCAGAGAACAGGAAGTTTACAGTTCTCAACAATCAGAAATGACACCAATGAGGGGAAGCAAGAGGCCAGACCTTACCTTGGAAAGGGTTGGTGATTAGCTCAGTGTGGTATTCAAATCTCATCCTGAGCCAGAAGCTGTCTAATAATTCGGATATTACTTTCACAGTCTGAAAAGTCAGTCATCTGTGAGGAGAATGTGTAGCTAGGTAAGTCATAGGACTTGACTCTCTTTCCTATTAAAAAAGAGAACATTTTCACCCAACATGAAAACTTCAGTTTGGCTAGGCATGTTATTTCAACAGCCTCTACAGTGTTGATGCATATGGCAGAACCATCTCTTGCCATGTCTTTCCCATTGCTCCAAGGAATCTCAGTTACACCAAGTCCATCACTGTCTTTCTGCTGAAATCTGGTTTTCCAAGGAAGAGTGTCTGGCAACAGAAGACATGAATCTGGAAAGCTTTTCCTATTAGAACTGCTTTGGTTTGACTCGAAAAAGCCCACACTGGTTCCTAATGATAAACATCTGAACCACCACATTTTCCTCAAGCAATATTCTTCCTCCCTGTTCAGTTCTGTAAGAAATCCACAGATTGCTTGTCAAAAACTGGAACCTGCCAGGACAGTAGCATTCCACCAGTCCCTGGTTTAGCCACACTCTTCCATTCTATTCCCCTAACCAGCTGGAAATCCTCCACTTCTATCATGTAAAAATTTAACTCATCTTGCCGAGTTTCCTAATTTAAAAGTCTATCATTTCCCCAAAAGTGGGACAGAAGGAAACCACGTACATCAGCTTCCTTTTGCCAGAACACTCCTGACCAAAGCTAATAAATTTTCATTCTTTCAAGAAACAAATGGTCCAAATATGCTAAGTACGGACTGTCATCCCAGTGTTATCCTCTTCCTAGTGCCTCAGGACCTTGGTGATTGCATTGGAGAAAAAATAGACTTACCAATTACACGGTCACTAAACTCACTCTTGTATGAAAAATAATAACAAGCATAACGTCTCCTATTCCTAAAAAATAAGCACTTCAAAGTACAAAGGAGTCATAATTTTAAAATGCGGTATGCTTTGTCTAAGCAGTGAGTTCCCTGGAGATATGATATTTATATTGTCAACACCCTTCCCCTAGGAACCAGGGCCCAAAGCTCAGCAGTCCTTTGGTGTCTGGAATGAAAAAGAAGGGGAAAAAAAAGGCTTTAGAGGCCAGTGACTTAGGGAAGGAAGCCTGGAGAGAAAATGAAATAAACTATTTGCTGACTGTAAAAGTACACAAATATGCAGTTACACACATATGCATGCAACTTTCAGCTTTTGCACATATAATCAGCCCATAATGGCCTCTCCTGGTTAAGCTGTAAGGCAAATCTTGCTTTCCCCTTTTCGTGCACTGTTCTAGGCTCTCTGCTCTATCTCTTCTCTACATAAATAATCAGTTCACATTCTGTTATTTGTAGCCACACACCCCCCCACCCCTGATACACACGTACACTTCCTTCACTATAATTCTCTGTCCAGCTGCTGGGCATCCTCAAACCTGCCGGCCTGCCTTTTAAGTTCAAATAAACACAGTGCCACAGGCATCATTGCACCACCCAAAATGCTTTATTTAATTTTTGTCGCATGTGACAGAAATCTCAATCTTGCTGACTAGAAGAGGCAGGGCTGCCTCTATGTATCTCAAGGGGAAGAGACTCACTTGTAAAAAAAACTAAGTTGATTCTCTTAGTCAAAAGGAAAAATCTTTTGGTATCAGATCATCCTTTGAATACACTTCTATTACTAAGGTTTGCAAGAAGAAAACGGTCCAACAGCACCACTTACAGCAAGATCCGGTAAGTGCAGCTGAGCTGTACAGAGTAAGAAAAAAGCAAGCTCAGCATTTCCCTTCTTTCCAAGTCTCTATAGCAACGGTGAGGTGGTGATGGGCAGTGCAATCAGGCTGGTCATTTGAAAGGAACGAATCAGAAAGGAAATGTTAATATCAGGCTCCATCAAAGCTGAGGGATTTTTACCAATGTGCCTGATACCTGAGACAGTTATCCTAAGGCATCATGATGGAAGCATCTGGTTATTTATTATGAAAATAAGCACTTCTTCCAAGACTCCCCCTAAAAGCTCAAAAGAAGTCCAAACTTTCAGAACTGCATCTTCTAACTTCTAACTGGTTTGCTTTCAGGGTTTTTTTTTTTTTTTAAATCTGAACAGAAAAAAGAAAACTACTACAAAGTCACTTTCTCCTTAGCAACCATACACAAATTCACACAGACTGTTTCTTTCCTACATGAAACAGCAAAGCCTATTTTCCCTTTGGCTTACTTGTGGTTACAGTAAGTAAGTTTTGGCCTCTTTCCAGATGTCAGGCATGGTCAGGGACAATTGCTTGAGAAGCACCCACTGCCTCTGCATTTGAGCAAGCCCAAGGGGAAAGGCTCAAGCAAGTGCAGCTGCTGTTCCATTCTCAGACCCACAATTCAGAATGGAAATCTTTGTCCTCTTGTATACATGTCTTAGAACGATGGGAAGTTTAAGTTCTTTTAATTGACTCTGCCTTCAATTTGCCTGGGTAGGCCCCAGTCCAGGCGTGTGTATAACAGCTTTACCTCCTCAAATCAGATCAACTTTGCAAAAGTACCAAGTTCAAATAGTCTTGTTCTACTGTATTTTCCAAGTGTTATCATTAGAAAAGATCATAAACTCTAACTGGGCAAAATATTATCAAATGCAATTCTTAAATTTCAGGGCCTAACTGCATTTTTAATAAACTCTTCGCCTTTCACCATTTATTCTGCACTAAATGGCATTCTCTACACGTTCCCCCTTAGACATATGTATTGGCTTTCCATCACTATGACAAAATACCCGAGGTAGTCAACTTAGAGGAAAAGTTTATTTTCTTCACAATTTCCAAGGTTTCAATCTATGCCTACTTGACCCTCTTGCTTCGGGCCAGAGGTGAGACAGTATACCATGACAGGAATGCTTGGCAGAGGTTTGTTCACTTCATGGCAGGTGGGAAGCAAAGGAAGAGAGAGGGGAAGGGGCTGAGGTCCAACATCGCCTTCTAGCTTCCTCCCACCAGGCCTGGCCTATTAAGTTTCACACTCCCACAGTCCAACAGGGTGTTGACCAAAGCCTTTAACACAGTTCCTGTAGGGGACACTTATCCAAATCAGAATACAGCCTTTCTTAATTTAAAATAAATTAAAACATTGAGATAGGTGCAAGAATTGAAGCCTATGGAGTTAATTTGTTCCCAATATCTTACATAGGAAGGAAGGGACTGGGAGCATAGCCCAGCAATTACAGCCCTTGCCTAGCAAGAGCAACAGCCTGGTTCAATCCTCCAGCACCACCTAAACTGGGCATGCTCTCTAATCCCAGCACTTGAGAGACTGAGGCAAGAGGACTGACTTGAGTTCCAAGCCAGCCTCAGCTACACAGTAAGTTCAGTACTAACCAGGACTACAGAGCAAGACTCCATCTAAAAAACAGATAAATAAATAGGAAGGAAAATGACCAGTTAGTAACTCCCACCCACATTCAAGGGCAGAAGCCCAAGACCACAAGGTATGCCTGACTTGTACTTTACTCCTGCATCCTTAATTAGGAATCTCAGAAAACTCATTTTTGTGTCAGAGTAAATGAATTCCTTTTTAGGACCACTAACTTTCTCATTATCCTATGATATGGTGTGCCACTACCTCACCACACGGTTACTGTTTCAGGCAACACAATTACTTCCTAGTTCAAGAGATGAGCATAGGCATGAGGGTCCAGTGACTGTCCCTGTGTCAAGTAAACTTAGTGCATCCAGGAAAAGCTGTCAGAACTGAGCTTTCTGATCCCTCTTCCCTCACCCTCAGAAGGCCACCCTAACCTGCTAGAAGAGTTCCTCAAAACCAATGTTACAAATAAGCTAATGTGTTCACCTGAAAGGTCTTGGCCTTTGCATTGGATTGACTTTACAGAAATAGATTTCTCAGAAACAACAACTACAAAAATACTTCTCATTCTATCCATCTGTGCAAAGCCCTTCCCTGGTTTAAATTTTTTCCATCCTACCTCTGACACTCATGTTCATCATCCCCACTCCACAGATATCCTCTTTAATGTGTCCGGTATATGGCCTTCAATATGTATGTTTCTCTGTAGACAAAAGGGCTGTTTTATGCGCACATACAGATGTAAGTTGCATAATACATCATGGTATAAATTTATCTTTTTTGTAGACCTACCTACAGCTGCCCCTTAAGTTGCACCCTCAGCATTTTACTTATTGAGAAGTCAGCTGTGCACATCTGGTTCTTACTTTGAAATCAGGACTAAGCAAAACCACTCATCGAAGTTAATCAGACCCCAGATGCCTGGATCCCTCTTTTAGGACTGTAACTAATCGCCTTCTGCTCCATTTGAGCATGCTTACTGGCTGATATCACAGGTGCCTCCCTAAAAAGAAAAAGATATCATCCCATGGTTTCTTGACAATCTCCCTCCCTCTCCCTCTTCCCATTTCCCTATCTCATCCCCTCTTTCCCTCTCTTCTCCTCCTCCTCCTTTTTTTTCCTCTCTTTTTCTTTCTTGGCTCTTTTCCATGAAATCCTCACCAAGAAGCACAGAGACAGCTCCCTCCCGATAACATCTCCCTTCCATCTACACTGTGTCATTGCTGGGTATTACTCCAACCTAAAGAAAAAAATTTTAAACAAATAAGAAATTTTCCCTCAATCTTGAACTACGTACAGGAGGTGTCAGATGAAAATGAAAACATGGTGGAGTTCTCATGAGTGGGTTTTCTGTTCTTACGCTCTTTACTGTTTGCAGGTATAAATAATAAATCTACAGCCAACACCCAGGAGAAGGGAAATTGGCTCATGTGAAAAAAATTGAAATTTATTATGTCCACATGTATCAGAGAGAGCAGAAGAATGCTTCTTTAGGTATGTTACTAGCTCAATCCTTGAGTACATAAAACAGTATTTCTTTACCAACTATATCCCATAAAATGATCAATAATAAGATAACAAGGGCTGGGGATATAGCTCACCAGTAGGAAACTTGCCTTGTGAGTGTTAGGCCCTGGGCTTGATTGCCAGTGCCACACACACACACACACACACACACACACACACACACGCGCGCGCGCATGCACACAAAGAATATGAGATACTAAGATGAGATCTAAATGTTAGTAATACCTTTCTTGGCTGCAAGATTAGGAGATGAATACTTCATAAATTAATAGTAATAAGATATTTAAAATAATTACCATGTGTTAGAAGTTCATAATGTGCCAACACTGCACTAGACATTATCAAACGTGCTTTCCAATTTAATCTTCATAAACTTGTGACAGATTTTTTAATCCTTTAAAGAGAAAAGCCCTGAAACTGAAAGATAGAAAGGAAAATGTAAATCCCATCATAAAAAATTAGCTCATTCCCCCAAGCCAAAAATAAATAAATAAATAAATAAATAAAGGATTTTCCTAACTTCCTTCTCCTAAGGAAATACCCTTTAATTTGGTTTCTCCTCAAGAACCTGTCCTCCTCTCTCTTCCTTCCTTTTTGGGTGTCAGTGGTCTCCGTCTGAGGTCTCTCCTCCATGTCCTGGACTCCTTTTTCCCTTAACCCTTGCAGCCCAGGAACCTCTCACAGAAATCAAACAGAAAGCCAGATCCTCAGTCCATAAACAAATCCAACTGTGAATAATTCAGCCACCAGGGTGAATCAGCTCCTGTCTCGATCTGACTTTCCTGGCACACACTCTCACTCTTTCCACCCCCTTTTATGTCTTTCTGCATTGCTTTACCAACTCCACTTTCTTGCCATCCTCAGACCTCTAAGCAGAGTGCAGTTATGCCCAGAAGCTCAGTTCTTCTGGAATCCCCTGGACCCCTCTAGCTCCAGAAATGGAACTTACGTCTGGGATGAATTCCCACCGCCACTAATCCCACCCCTGGCCTGGTGCTCTGACTCCAGCCCATGGCTGGGGGCTGGGTATCACAAGTACTTGCCTAGTGCTCAGCCTCTGCCTTTTGCATAACTGCTCTCTGTCGGTCATTTATTAGTTGTGTGGGCCTAGACCTTAGGGTCCTTCTGTTTTAAATAAGAAGGATGGACTAGATTTATCCCTAGCATTCTTTCCTGGCGTATCTTCCTTGCAAGCATAGTTCTCCAAAGAACCAACTCAAAACCCTCCAGTCTGCCATTCAGACCTTAACTTTATCCTCTCAGTCTTCTCTGTCTACCTCCTCTCCCCATGACAGAGACTACGAGGTCTCAGCTTTCCCCTGAAACAAGCCTTCGGGTGCTTCTGGCTTTGGCAAAGCTCATCTCTCTGACAGGAATGGCCTTCTGCAACACCTGCCGTAAAAAAAGTTCTGCTTCAGTTCAATTTTTTTTTCAATCCTCCAGATAGTTTCCTCAGTTAAAAACTATTTCTCTCTTGTGGCATTTTGGTCAGAGACAAAAACCTGAATAATACAGTATGTAATATAAGAATTGTAAATGAAATACATTTAAAGGCTTAATATACTAGCTGACACATCTTAAATAAACAATAAAGCATGGGTAAGAGTGTCATTACCATGATTATAATTGGGTTTCTTTTCTGTCACCAGAGCACAACAACCTGCACTGGGGGCAAGAAGTGACTCAACAGTCCCAAAAGGATGAGCAGACCTCATCCGCTTTTTTAATGACTGAAAATGCAGTTCTAATTATCTGTTAGAAAATTAATTTTAGTGGCCACAGTCATAGGAGGAGAAGCAGGGCAGGATGTGAACACTAAAGTTGCATAGAAAACTTCATGCATTTTTGGCCTGTTGGGAATCAATAATTTTATACTATTTAGTTAGATATAGATCATTAAGGTAGAATTTTTCTATATTTTCAGCAATGATATAGTGTTACCTTTAGCAAACTCTTCTAATTTAACATTTCTAATGTTAAGAGTGGAATGCTAATATAAGTTGATAATTTGTTATGGTATGTCAATAGATGGTATATATTAAGTTCTACCATGATACTGATATCTGTCCCACAAAGGGAATAGCAGTTGGAACTCATTAAGGGTTGATACCTTCCAATGGTTGAGTTAGCCTATGTAAGCAATACAGAGGACTATTTTAATATTGATGGCAATACAGTATTGACATTAGTGAAATTCCTCAATAAGTCAATATTAAGTTTATACAGATAGATACCCTGATGGTATAGAATATGCCTTTTTATGTTAAATATAGCTGTAGTATTAAGCTAGTTATTAGGTGTTGTCAATAATCTGTTAGTCATAGATTATAGATTTTTATTCATTTTGTGGATGGTGGCATAGATGCTGATATATTTCTAATATATGACAACAATTACTTGAGCACTATAAGCAACAATTACAAAGAGCACTATAAGCTATTTCTACTTCATTGAAAAGACGAGGAGATTAGGTAATCATCAAGAGGTTGGTCACTGAGAAGAGCCCCAAATCATAGCTGAGTAAGCTAAATATGGATATAAATACTGAAATCTGCATGAACTCAAGGAAATCTCAAGAAAAGAAATAATCTAACACAAGAGGTCTGCATAGTAGAGGCAGAGTCCAGAGAAAATTTTGTGCATTTTTTAAAGCAGCATTGATTTTTAGGATCAAAAAATGTAAGCTGGGCACAGATATACGCGTAATTCCAGCACTTAGGGAGGCTGAGGCAGAAGGATCACAATTTCAAGCCCTACCTGGGAAAGTAAGTGAGACCCTGTTTCAAAGTTTAAAAAGAAGCCTGAGTGGTAGCACTTGCTGAGGAAGCCCAGGGTCTGAGTTCCATCCCCCAGAACAACATAATAGCTGGGTGTAGTAGCACATGCCTGCAATTGTAGCACCTAGGAGTCTGAGGCAGAAGACAGTGGTGAGTTCAGGACCATCTGAGACGAGAGAGTCTCAAAAAAAGGACAATTTTAAAAGAATGTAAGGCAGTAGATAAGAAGCTGAGATGCACAAGATGATGAGAGAAAGCTGAATCTAAAAACAAAACCCTATAAACAGTAACAGTCACAGACGGCCAGACCATGTACCTGTTGTCCAAAGATCTGTCTGCTTCTCCCTCAAGCCACCTGCACCCTTTCCCTAAGTGAGGGTGCTTCTCATCACTGCTGTATTCCAAAGTCAGGAAGGAAGCACCAAAGCCACCAGGCAGCAGGTGAGCCTGTTCTTCTGTCTATCCTCCAGGACAGAGCAGAGGGGGGCACAGGGAGGTGGAGGAAGACATAAGGTCAAGTACGTCCCTAAGATGAAGGCTAGGATATTACAGATTCACTGATTCTTCTCCCTAGATCTGAGTATGTTCACTTCTACAACTTTGCTGTGACACACATGAGAGCAGCACCCTGACACTGTTAGAAAAACCTGACCATTTCTGTCACATACTTGATACTAATGTTGCTCTCTTTTCCTAGAAAAGCCACATCGCTTACATCTGTTAGCCACTCTTCTGTTCTTTCCCCTGCCCTCCTCCTCGCCCCACCACGCTGACATCTTCTCACCTGTGTGACCATCTACACTTCAGAGTGTGTTTCCATATTGTTTGGTTTTCTACAAGATACACCTAGAGCAGGGTTTTTTTTTTTTTTGCTTGTGTGCGTGCGTGCATGCATGTGTGTGTTTGTGTGTGTGAATTCCACAAGTTCCCTATTTTGATTATATTTATATTGTATCTTCACAATGCATTTACACACATATTGCAACTGAAGTACCTGCATAACACTGTCGATTAGTAACTACTGGTAATTGCAATACAGTGTTTTGATACAGAGGATCTCAAATATCAAAGATAAATTAAGACTTCATGTTCTTGTCAAAATCCACCCTTCTGGTTAGATTTGTTCTTTGCTGGACAAATTAGGCTTTTCCTGACTTCACAAAGGATGCTTTAATAGCTAAATACACTCTCCAGATTCCAAAACTATAATGTGTATCACTTTCACAAAATTCACGAGCACCATAAAAATGTAGAAAAAATGAATACAGTATTATTTTTATAAGCATATAGATAAGAGACAGGGGTTGAGGAAAGAATAGGAAGGAGTAAAACAGGTGAAAGTCACTGGCTATGGTGGCACATTATGGGAAGCTGAGGCAGGAAATTTGAGAGCTCAAGCCCAACCTAGGCAATTGGCAATTTAGTGAGAACCTGTCTAAAAATTAAAAAACTAAAAAGGGCTAGACTTCAGCTCAATGGGACGTCCCTGGATTTAATCCCTAGTATCACAAAAAGTGAGTTTGATAAAAATTTGAGATAACTGAAATACCATATAATTTTCATCCCAAGGAAATACTAATAACACATTCTATTCCTTAGCATTTGAAAAAAAAAAAGTTGGAAGGTGCAAACTTCCTTAATTTGTTATTAATTTACTATTGAGTTTTCTTAGACGAGACCAGCTCTCATGTATGGAACGTGTATCTGATCTGTATATAATTCTACTTCTAGTTGAACTACAAATTTAGAGCAGCTAAGAATGCAAAGGAGACAGATGAGAAGATAAAATATGTATAATACTCCAGGAAGCACAGAAATAAATAGGAAGGATTGAAAGTGACCTTGGGGCTCAGAAGGCCACACTGATTAGCCTCCTCCCATCTTGTAAGCCAGATGGAGTAAAATGTCCACTGGCTTCTGGGTGGCAAGGGGATGTCAGAAGCTCCCCCGTATCTGATCGGAGGAACTTCATGGACTTCCTTGGACTCTATTTGGACAGTGAGCCCCCTCAGGATGCAGATCCATTGCTTTCCTATTCCCTCACCCAACTGCAGTGCTCTTATTCATGTGTCTACTTCCTCCTGTTTTCCTGTTCTCTACCTTTCATTCAAAAATTATTAAGGGCTGGAGAAATGGTACAGCAGTTAAAGTGTTTGCCTTGCTTGTAGCAAGTGCAAGGCCCTGAATTCAATTCCCCCGCAACACATAAAGCTAGGCATGGTGGTGCATGCCTGTAATCCCAGCACTTGGGAGGCTGAAGCAGGAGAACTGCTGTGAGTCCAAGGCCAGCCTGGGCTATGTAGTGAGTTCAGAACCAACCTGGGCTACAGAGTGGGACCCTGTCTCAAAAAAAGCATCTACTGCGAGCCAGACATTGTTCTAGGATCTGCAAATAATCAACATGCAGGCTCTTGTTTTCATAGATCTCCTAGTCTAGAGAAGAGGAATAATAAATAACACCATATATGGTGATGGGAGCTACACAAAAGGATATATCAGGATAAAGGGAGAGGAAAATATGCTTTAGATGTCAGAGAGGGAATCTCTGTTAAGGCAGTATTTGTCAGACTGGAGTGAGCCATTTAAACACCTGGAGGACAAGCATTCCAGGCAAAGGGATCTGCACAAACAAAGGCCAGGTGAAGAAGTCAATGTAGCCTGCAGGAGGGGCAGCAAGGATGTTCCAAGAGTGTGTGAAAGAGGCACCCTGTGACCAAAGTAGAGTTCTGTTCCCACATGCACTGAGGGAAAAAGTAGTGGTACAGTGACAGGGGGAAAAAGTGCTTACAGTGAATCATGAAATCACAGGACATATGGGTAGGAATAATCACAAGGCAGAGTTGTTTTTATCGGCCACTGGGATTATAGACATGGGACAGGCAAAGCCTTAGGCAAAGATGTACATCAGGCAAATTCCATAAAAAGGGAAGTCTTGAGAAAAATAATTTATTAATTGTTAACATAGCAGGTATGCAGCTATCCTTGAAGTGAGCACCTTTACAACAGTTTAGTTTATGCATAAACATTAGCGTTAAACAGAGAATAAGCAGACACTCTCTCACAGCAGGCATGTCACAGCTTGTGAGGCCGAAAGCCTGAATTTCAGCTCATAAATTATTGAGAGGGTCTTCACACTTACGAATTATTAAGATGGTCTCCACAGGGTTATATTGCCATAAACCTAGTTGAAAATATCCTAAGTTAGAAGTGCACTTAATGTATCTAACCCACCAAACATCACTGCTTAGCCTAGCTTACTCAGTCATGCTTAGGGCAACACTTACAGGTGCTTCCAGTTGGACAAAACCACCTGACACAAAGCTCCTTCTTGATAGTGTTTAATATTTCTAGTAATTTACTGGATGATACACTGAAAATGAGAAACAAAATGGTTATACAGGTACATTTTATTACCACCGTAAAATCAAAAAATCCTGAATCAAACCATCAGAAATTGGAAACTATCTATCTTCTGACCAAAAATAGTGAGTTCCTGAAATTCTTGATTTGGCTTCTGTCTACTGATCCCTTTAGCTATATTCCTCCTCAGGGATCTCTGAGGCCCTGTCCCATCTGGAGGGAAAAAGAGATTGTCCCCAGGCTCAAAACAATCTGGGGCCGTCTCTGGCCCAATGACCAATGACAGACTCCAGGAACACCCCTCCTGGGCTCATCGACCCCCATCCAGGAAGAGGAACCTGGGCAGCTATCTATCACAGTGGATGGTCAAACTCTTCAATTTCTCATTGACTAGGTTCTTCCTTTTGGCTCTGGCCACCATTCTAAGGACAGAGTGCCTATCCAAAGGGTGTCTAGTCACCCAATGGAGAGATATTTCTCTCTTTCAATGGCTTACACTTGGAGAGAACTTCACTTCAGACATGACTTTTTAATTATTTCCAAGTCCCCATCTCCTCCTTTGGGACAGAGACTCCTTAGCCGTATAAGGAGTCAGCTTCTACACCCAGGAGAAAGTAGTCTCTGTTGTCCACTGCAGGAAGTCCTCACTGAGATATAGTTCCAAGTATCGACTGATGAAAGTGGGAAAGACTACAACGGCATTTCCTATGTATGGTAACCGACTTTAAAGACCTCTTGGCCTTTTCCCACCAAAAGAATATCCCTAAAAACCAAAAATCAAAGAAAAATTGAAACCATCATTACGGCTCTACTCTTCAGCGCTATGATAGCTCCTATAACACCCCCATCATGGGAGTAAAAAAGAGACCCAACAAATGGGCGTTGTTAGTTCAGGATTTAAGACACATCAGTGAGGCCGTAGTCCCTCTACACTCGGTAATATCTTGTCCCTACTCAGATCCCATCAGAGGCTAAGCTCTTTACTTTCTTGGATTTTAAGGATGCCCTTTTCTGTGTTCCCCTAGACAAACAGAGCTAACTTCTATTTGTATTTGAAAATCTCTAATGGGCATAGGAGAATTCACATAGACAGTTCTAGGCCAGGGATTCTGAGTAGTCTTCATCTGTTTGGATTGGCCCTGGCTAAGGATCTCCTTGAGTAGAAATACAGGGATCTAGTGCCATTCTGATACATAGATGCCTGATGCTTTGCAGCTTCAAAAAAGGAAAAGTTCTTCAGGGAACTTATCTCCTAAACTTTCTGGGAGCTACAGAATATAAGATCTCAGGAAAAAAAAAATCAGTCAGGAGGAAGTCAAATACTTGTGACCTATAATTTCAGCAGGGAAGAGATAGCTGTCCAAGGAAACAATCTTATTGACAATCAAGGAACTCCAAGCTTTCCTAAGGGCTAATTGTCTATTATAAAATTTGGATATGTGGATTTGCTGAATTAGTACCACCCTTAGATGATCTCATTAGATTCTTTTTTTTGCCTCTGGGCACTCTTCTAAGAATAAAGGGACTATTCAAGGGGCATCTGGCCACACAATGAAGAAAATTTCTCTCCAGATGGATGGCTTGTACTTGGGGAGAAACTCAAAGTGAGGGAATCCTAATTAGCACCTTTAAAAATTTTAAGCGAGCTCTTTTGAGTACTCAAGGGCCCTTAGACAAACTTTACTGAGACTCAGGCTTTTTCTGCAGGGACACTGGCAAAACAAGCTGATGTGACTGCTTGGCCTCCACTGTAAACCTTAAATTCTGCACTTGTACATATCAATAAAATGGGGGTAAAAAAGAACACAAAGAGCCACAACATACAGTGATTTTAAATATGTTTCCTATTGCTACGTGTTCATACAATATTCAGGAGAAGGGAGCACAGCAGAAAGTAACCAGTAAGTAAGAAAGAGGAAATACAAAAAGTTATGGGCATACAGACATTTTTAGTATAGGAAGGATGAAAGGAAGAAACTATTCTGGAAGATAGGATTTTTGTATGGTAAGATTTGTCTTACTCGAATGGCAAAAAGAAGATGAGAACAAGAGGAAAGAACAGGAAAAGTGCAGAAGTCTCAAGTCATGTTGCAGAAAGTACGTGAGAGATGAAAACCACAAAAATCTGTATGACTGTTCTGCTTGTCTTGCTCCATGTTCGTTCTGTGACATATAAGCTATTCTTTTAAACTGCCGTGCTACTCACATGTAATTTAAAGGCTTTCACATTGACTCTTAACCCTCAGTTATTTCTCCTCCAACCTAAAACCAGACGTAAGTCAATGATTGACCATTCAGCCCTCAAACACCCTTTACTCTGGCTGTACTCACTTCTAGGAATATTCATAGCAGCCAAGGCGGCCCTATCAGTTGGTGGTTAACTTTAACAGACAGGCTGGAGTGGTACTAGAACATCACCCAGTTCTGGACTGGATGCTTGCAAGGTAGGTAGAGTGTATATGCAATTCTCACGGATCTTGCTGCACCTACAATAACACCACCCAACAGGTAAAAAGTAAGACCCAGGTCATCCTCCAAAAGACTAAATGCCTATATACCCTGACTCTTACTCAGGGCCTGGAAGCCCAAGTTCTTAAACAAATCAAAGGATGGTTTCCCACACTCCCCATGTGGCTGCTTCCTTTCACAGGGCCACTGCTAATGATCATTTTCATATTAACCTTTGGACCATGTATAATTAATGTCCTGTCTCACTCCATTTCTAACAGAATTCAGACCATTAACCTACAGATGGTGCTACGCATCAAGCCTCGTATGAAAGAGGCTTCTACCATGGACTGCCTCCAAAGGAGACTCCCTGACCCCAGTGTCACCCCTCTCAGCATGAAGCACCCAGATAGAGTGGCACCCCCTCTCATTATAGAAAGAGGGTGGTCTCCTCAGAGGGGGAAAATGATAAAGAGAATAGTTTAGAATAGACAGGCAGGACAAGGATAGGCCATTCCAGTAGCTACAGAGGCAGAGACAGAAATGAAGACCCAGTCAAGGTCTTAGTCAAGATCCTGGCCCTCCAGATAAAAATAAAGGACAAGGAGCTAAGCCAGTTTACTCTCCCTCCTCCCTGTTTCCAACAGATGCCCTAAGGTAATCAGTAGGCTCACTTCATTCTACAACCCCCAACACTGGAGATGCCTCCCCAGGTAGAAAATGCTGTACCGGTAGCTGAGCAGATAAAAGCTTTATGAATAGCCCCATTCCTTCACCCTCGTGGGACCCTCACTCAAGATGCTCTCTCAACCTCTCCTCAAGAGCTTTACTTTCTCAACACACCTCTTCTTGCTTTAAAATCTTCCATGAACTCTGATTATTCTTAATCATATCAAGAGTTCCTGAACCTAGACATCAGGCAACACCAGCAGTAACAGATTCTTGTGGTGTGCTCTGGTTTGGACATTCCTCTTGCAATGTGTAACTTACTTCTCAGACACTTTTAGACACTCGAGTGACAAGCCCTCCCATGCTTTGTGCACCCAAGGACAGGCCCATGAATTTGACATTTCTGCTGAGGATGACATATATCCAGATACAAAGTAAAAGCACAAAAGACATCCCAAGTCCTTGGGAAAGCATGAGGTTGTGACAGTGGCTGTTGTTTTAATGACAAGTCTTAAAACCAAAGAAAACAGAAGAACAATCCATAAAGAAGACAAGTCAACAAAATATCAGGAACTGAAAATGGGGAAGCAGTAGCTGTCCTAGCCAGCAGAGAATAAGGATTTTATTACATAGGTCCTATAACAGGAGACTTTTTAAAACTATGGAGTATGTTCTCATCTATATACAGTCTTTAAAGATCTGTACTTGATTGCTTTTAAACAGGTTAAATTTGCTACTTGGCACATTTTGTCACACACAAAAAAATGCCCCAGTACTTACTGTTGGTTTGATACCCAATGTACAAGCTAGAACTCCCTAGTGTTCATGACTTGCCTTGTGACTTGCTTTTATTTCCAACCAAAGGAATGTCCTTGGTGCTATCCATTTTTACCAAACATTGCACCTCTCAGAACCAATTAGTCATGGGTACTGACTTACCACTGTATTTGTAAGTTATAGAAATCCTGTTCAAATGATACTTAATCAAATCTTCCCTCATACTTACTCAACCAGAACATCCAATCACAATAAGTGACTCCATAACCTTCTTCTAATCCTATAAATCATAATGGTGCTGTACTGGGGTAAGTAAAGGGCATTAACCACCCTAACACCCCATGAGCCTCTTGAAACACCTTTATGGTTGAAGCAAAAATGAAGGTGTCTAAGCTGAGCTCCAAGACAATCCCATCTTAAGCCCCTCTTTCTCCTATATACATTCTGAAGTGAACAGGGGTCTCAGCCACTTGTTCTTGTTTCTATTATTCTGCCTCAAGTTAACAACACTTTCCCCTTTAAAACCACAATCATATTCACACTGAAAAATCCTTCCCCCACTTCCCACCACATTTAAATGCTCTTTCATCAAGCCCCCATCTCCTCACGATTCCCTGCACCTGTCACAGGAAGAGTCCCTCATAACACCGTCCAGGGATGGCTCTGACTACAAGGGCAAGGTTTGTTTTGTGAAAGATTCTCTGGAGTTACATCTGAAATAACATGACCAGATATAACCCTGCAAGAATATAGTTTAGCCCAGACAAAGTTTAGGGAAGCTAAAGGCCTAGAAAACATACCCATTAAACAGTCTTTCTCAAATACCCAGTGCCTCTAGAGAATCTTTGTGAAGTACTTGACTCCCTGTCAAAGGTCCTAAAATGCTCTGAAGAATACTGCTGGGTGATAGGAAGCCATACTCCAGGTAGACAGAGTGAAGTCAGAACTTACACTTTGGGGTCAGGAAGAGTCCAGACTCCAACCTGTATTAAACTGCCCTGAGTTTGTGTTGCTCGAGGTAGAAGATAATAAAAAGATCATGAGTTTTGAATTCACTGATATGAATTTGAAGCCTAAATCTAAAAATTAATTACTGTGTGATATTGCTTAGCATTCCTGGATTTCGAGTTCCTCCCTGCAAAACAGAGTTGATAATAACAACTTTGCGTCGTTGTCTCCAGAACTTTAAACAGTACATGTAAAAAACATTAGTACAATGTTAATTACACAATAACCTCTCAGAAAGTGATGGCTGCCTTTTTTATGGGCAAACTACATACACACGCCACCACACCCAGCTTACATTACGTTGGATGCTGGGGAATTGAACCCAGGGCCTTGCACTTGCTAGCAAGTGCTTTAACTGCTGTGCTATTCCTCCAGCCTGTTCTTATACACTTTTGTAGGTCCACATACCATTAAGTACAGAAGAATAAAAAGAAACTGTCCATTGTTAAGGGATAAACTTAGCCAGATCAAATTTTACATTTAGTTAAGCAAACAGTTATTTCTGAATCCAGTAGTGCCAGATCACAAAAGACTGGACTTCCACACAAGAGTGAAGGCAGCAGGGTAAACATTAAAATAGGTTGAGTGTCCTCTAACTGAAATGTTTTAGACTAGAAGTGGCTTGTATTTCAGAGGTTTTGAATTTTGGAATATTTGCATATATTTAACAAATTATCTTGAGGGAGGACCTAAGCCTAAACAAAAGAAATTACGTTGTATATCTTATTTTTTTACACATTATACACATAGCCTAAGGGTATCGTTACTTGTCTACAATTTGACTGCAACCTGTTTCATGAGGTCAGATTGGAACTTTCCACTTGTAGTCTGTTGTTATTTGAAGAATTTCAGATTTTGGAACAAGGAAATGTTTATCTTAGCTCACAGTTTCAGAAGAGGTCAGTCCATTCATGGGCAGCTAGCAACAGCGGGAAGAGTTGAGGAGCCTAGCCTAGCCGGAGAAAGGCTGTGCATGGCATACCATGATGGGGCCAGAAACTGAGGGGCGGAGCTACCAACGGAAGTATACTTGCCAGGTCAAATCTTAATGAATTGCCCCTTCTGGGTCAGACCCAGTGACCTGCCCCTGCCAGGCCCAAGGAAAAAGTAAGACTACCTTTTATTTATTTATTTATCTATCTATTTATTTAATTTTATTTTTGGTACAAGACCTTGAACCCTGAGGGTCTCTACCTCCGATCTACCCCCCAGTTCCTTTTATATTTTATTTTGAAAACATATCTTATGAAGCCATCTAGGCTGGCCTGGAACTTAAATCCTCCTGCCTCAGGCACTCCAGTGACTGAGGCTACTGGCATGCACCCCTAACCAGCTGCCTCTGCTCTGGAATTGCATTTCATGCTGGACCTGACATAGAGAGAGATTTCTTCTGCCTGCCTTCTCTGTCATGCCCCTACCTGCATTATTTCAGAGAATTTCCTACATTCTTACACCTTGATCCATTTCCTTTCTTTTTTTTTCTGTACTGGCAATTAAACCCAGAATCTTTGCTTTAAATTACAACTCCAGCCCCTTCTTATTTTATATTTTGAGACAGGAATTCACTAACTTGCTCCATTGCTCAGTGTAGGCTCAACCTGAGATCCTCCTACCTCAGCCTCTCAGAGTGCTGGGATTGCAGGCCTTTACCACTAGGCTTTGCTGGCCTTTCTTCCTTATGAGTCCTTGAAAACTTCACTGTCAAAAGCCATTATGTGCAGGATGACACCATGGCTACATAAGATTCCATACAAGTTCAAGAATCAGTAGATCTGATTGTGGACTCCTCTCTGGCCTTCCGAAGCCACTTCCAGGTTGACCATGCGACGGCATCACCAAAGCCTGACCCATGTCAGCATGAGCGCATTGCCCTCCTCTTCATGGGTCCCACGGTCAGAATCCTTAAGTAATCCTCGACCCACGGAGCAGGGCTGATTTCACAAGCTGTTATTTCAGCTGCTCACACAAACATCTGCTCTTAATTCACTTGCCAAACACCTCCAGTACGCACAGAACTGTGCTGTCACGCTCCAGCCTGCTCAGCTCTCACGCCATCCTGGGGCACATCTGCATGCGCACACAGCCCTCCCGCCCCAGCTCTGGCCATGGCTGATCCATCCACCTGCTCTCCAGAGCAGAGACTCCTTGGAACTGATGCCATCAATTACTTGCCTTCAATCTGGAATCTTTAATTTTTCCGTTCCTGGGGCTCTTTATTCAACATAGTAACATGTTTGACTCTCCTATCTTGAGGGAAAAAGTTAGCCCTTGAGCTTTGTCTCCCAGAGGTTCTGTCTTTCTAGAAACCTCAGAATGTGACTTTATTTGAACAGTTGCTGCAGATATGGTTAGTTAAGAGTGTGCCCCTAATCTGCTGTGACTGGTGTCCTCATAAGAAAAGGAGAGGTTGAAATGCACACTGGGAGACGCCAGGTGATAACGAAGGCACAGACACATTGATATGTCCGAAGCCAAGTGACTCCGGGGCTCGAGGGCGACACCAGAAGTTAAGAGAACAGCGTGGGTCATTTTTCCCCCCTGATCTTTCAGAGAGACCATGGCACTGCCAACATCTTGTTTTGAGTTTCCAGCTTCCAGAACTGTGAGACAGTAAGTTTCTGTTGTTTTATACCACCCTGTTTCTGGTACACTCTTATGGTATACTTATGATATGAATACAACCCTTACGTCGCCTTCTGGTCCTAGATTTTTCCACATATAACCTGCGAGAGCCCAAACACACTCTTTGTCTAATCTTCCGAGGTAGACGCTCCTCATTTAGTCCATGCTGATGCTCTTCCCCCTGTCCTCCTGGCCTCCTTCACCTCTTCCTAGTGCGAGGGACCACACCTCGCAGCTCCCTATTGCACAGCAGGGTCTCACTTGGCCATGACCTCCAGCCTCCCTACTGTCCCCATACTGATGACTCCCAAACCTCCTAGACCCAACTCACCCTAGCTCCAGTTTTGAACTCCTACTGCCTCCTGGGTGTTTCCGCCTAGATTTTGTACAAGTACATGGCTCAATTACTGCATCATCTGTAGCCCAGCTTTCCACATAAGTATCACTAATCTTCAGAGGCTCCCTCTCCATCCCTCCTTCTTCCTCCCCCCCCCCCCACCTCTCTCTCTGGTTGTTTTTTAGGTTGGCAATGGAAGAAGATGGCTCCCCCTGCCACAGAGCTTCACATGTACATGCCCAGCCAAGAACATGAAGAAGCTGAAGAACGAGATCAGATGGAACTGAGGTGGCAATAAGTTTGGCTGTCAATCCACATCCACAAGACAGGAGGCACAAAAATGTACCCAGTGCTCCACAGCAACCTTCAGACATCATGGCAGCTGTGTCCACTTTTCAATTTTTGAAAGTATTTCTCTTATGTTCAGCATTATTCTGGGACCACTTCAGCAGAGGAATTCTGGAAACCTGATCATGGCTTATCTCAACTGAGATAAAACAAAGCCACCAAGGAGAAAGGGCAAGAAGCTATGAAACAGTAAGAAGTCACACAAAACAAAACACAGCTAAGTCTCACAAGGAAGAGTTCTAAATACTATAATCTACAGGGCCAGGCTTAGTGGCAGTGCCTATAATCCCATCATTCTGGACGGCTGAGGCAAGAGGATCACAACGTTGCTCTGCAACCTATGCAACTTAATGACTTAGCAAGACTCAGTCTCAAATTAAATCTAAATACTGGGCTGGGATATCCAGTGTTCAGAGGATGAGGGAAGATGCCTTGGGGTCCATGAACAGTGAATGAGCCTGGGAAAGGCAAGTGGAACTGGACAGAGATGGAGAAGGGTGTGCTTAGAGGCCAGGGTCAGCACGGCCATGATGGAACAGTAGGGAACTGGCCTGACCAGGGCACAGGACTAGGGGCAGAACCGAAAAGGCTATGCCATGAGAAATGTGTTGCCACTGAAATTCCTGAGCATCACTGTAAAGAGCAGTTTAAGGTACAGAATATAGTGCATGGAACTGCATAGAGGCAGCACTGGAAGGCTATTTTTATAGCCTATGAGGGAAGGTAAAAATGAACACAGTCACCCTCCATATCTGTGGGATCCAAATCAGTGGATTCAACCATGGATGAAAAATATTCAGAAAAAATCACATCTGTACTGATCACATGCAGATATATTTCTGCAACTATCTGCAGAGCATTTATATTATATTAACTGCACAAATAATCTAGAGATTGTTTAAAATATCTGGAAGAATATGCTTAGGTTTTATGCAAATACTAGGCCATTTTATATTAGAGACTTGGGTATGTCAGACTTAGGTATCCATGCAGAATCCTGAAACCAGTCCTCCATGGACACTGAAATACACACACACACACACACACAGTGTGTACACATATATGAATGTATAATATGTAATAGTCTATTTCATAATAATTTATTAATCACTATATATAGTGATCACTATGGATGTGTGGGTTTTTCTTTAAATGTTCTGAAAAAATAGAAATGAATAAAATTTCCCTTCGAGTATTGAGCCCCAACAGACTCAGACTAGAGGAACACAGAAGACAGAAGCAGAGAACACTCATGCTGCAGCTAGGGCGAGCCCCCAGAGTGGCAGTGCAGCACAGAGCCAGCTAAGCAGAGAGGCACAGGCACAGCGCACCTAGGTGCCACCAGACAGCACAGCAGAGGGAAAGAGGCGATTCCAGCACTGCCGACGTCACAATAGAAAGGGCATTCACAGAGGGCCAAGAGAGACAAAAATCTGTGTGCAGGAACACTGCAGCAAAAGCAGCAAGCAAATAAATCTCTCCCTGATAAGGACCCTGGGCAGGGAATCTAAGGAGAGAAACAGGTAAGGACAAATGACAAGAACACGTCACCATATTCTGTCCTCCCACTCATCTTTTCTACTCTTTCCCAAGTTCTTCCTGTCATCATCCATTGACTTTGACCTACGGAAGCCACAAGTATTCTAACATCTAGAATCATTTTTCTTTTTACTTCTAATAAATACACATCTTGCAAAACAATTATACTTACAAAAAGTAATGTATTCATGTAATGGATCACAGATCTTTACTGAATACCCACTACGTGGTAGTTTCCATGCCAGACACAGAGGATACATTAACCATGGCAAAAGCCTCCACCTGGGGAGATTATAGATCTGTGACCAAATTTGGCCATCAGGTTAAACAAGTGTGCTCACTGGGCATAGTCAGAAGAAAACAGTGTCTTCTCTCCCAGCATCCTTAATTCACTCCCTAGGGTCAACCCTCCACCCCCCAAAACACACGCACATACACACCTCTGCTCTCCACTCACAACCCTGGACCACTGTCAGGAAAAATGAAAACTTCTTTGGGGGTAAAACAGTGGATTCCAGGGATTGGGGGCAGGGTGGGAGTGAGGACCAGAAAGGAGATGCTACTTAATGAGTACAGTTTCCATTTTGCAAGATGAAAAAATTCTGGATTCTGCTACAAAATAAGGTGTGTCCTTAACATATACTACAAAATAGATGCATGGTAAATTTTATGTTTCATATTTTTACTACAAAAAAAAATTTTCTTTGGCTGTTTCATACTATACTACACAGGCTCAATTTACAAAACTTAAAAAATGTCAGCCACGAGTAATATCCAAAACTTCCATGTTGTATGAGAATTTAGAATTCTGCCCAGCCCACCCCAAGGACTGGGGCCTGCTGTGGTCGAGGATGTACAATCTGGGAGAAAGATGTGGCACACCTCTTTCTGCTCCTGGCTCTACTCCTCCATCTTCTTAACAGGGGTTCTGAAGCCTTTCAGAGTTAGGGCTCGGGGAAGAGATGACTCCTGGGATGACAAGTGTCCTTTGCCTGGGGCTGTGATAGATTCAGTACAGAAAGTCTCCTATCTCAGGACCTCTTCAGTCCCACGCATATGGGAGACAAATCAGCCCCAATGAAGTCGGGGCTCACAGGTCTTACTTTACTGATCTTTTTCTTTTGTAGTGCTGAGATCAAACTCGGAACCTCACACACACTGGGTGAGCACTGCACCCCTGAGACAGATCCCCATCCCTACTCTACCCACTTTACTACCAGCGTAACCCTTTTGCCTCTGCAGCTGGTTGGTAGTAAAGTTGACTCTCCGTCTCTTGATAATTCTGTGAAAATATTTTACAAATACCCTCTCATTTATCAGGAAAGTCTTGCCTGGAATGTATTGGGCAAATGAATGTCGGTTCCAGCTGGTCGCTTGTGAGTCCCTCCACAGTTCTCAAGTATCAAGTGGACTACCTCCAGCTTTCTTCTGCACGCTCTTTACCTCTCCAGGCAACTTTCTTTAGCAGGACATAAATGAAGCCGCTTGAGGGTTCTGCTGAGGCTTATCACAGACCATGAGGAACACCCACAGAGCCTTGCATAAGCCCAGTCTCACCAGACAAAACAGCAGGCATGCCTCTCAATGTAGGTGTCTTGTCTCTTGTCTGCTAGTTCCTTCTCCACCTTTAGGACTGTGCTTAGGTGTCTCCTCTTCTGGAAAATCCTTCCCTTTCCCTCTCCCTCTCTACAGTCTCAAAACACGGTGGGTTTAACCAGCATAGCATGTACCACATTATTTTATAGTTACCTGCTTTTCTGTCTGGTCTATGTCCAGGGCTGGATGCCACATCAGAAGGCAACAGGTGCATCTGTCTTGTTCGTCACTGTATCCTCTGATCCTGGCATAGTGCCTAACACAGAATCATTGCTTAGTTAGTATTTTTTGGATCAATGCATGGAAAATAAATCTACATGCCAAGTAAAAAATAATCTAGACAGAAAGAAAACAAGTGGGATGGAAGAGAAGAGGTTATACCTGTTTTCCATATGATCTAATTTCAGTTTTAGAATTATTATGATTATTTCATACTTTTCTACTGGGCTTCAGAGGAAGGCAAGTCAAGTCTCAGATCTCTAAGCAGAAATGTCTATCTCAGAAGGTCCTCTTAGCCTTTAGAAGTCACGGTGCACACCGTTTGCCCCTCGTATCAAAGGTTGAATTAAACTATCAATAAACCAGCGTCAGGAACCTTCTGACAACAATAGCATGCCCTTCCCACCAGACATGGTGGTGGGAAATAAAATAGGGCCACCACATGGGGCCTGACCAGGAACACAGAGAAGGATGTCAAGCAAGCGCCCACCAGCATCTAGGGACACACCACCTCATTCTCCTTATTAATCTGCAGCTGGCATTTACACAGCATTTAAGTATGCCAGTGGCTGCACAAAGCACTTCACATGCACAATTTCAGGTAATCTCCACAATTACCCTGTAAGGTGAAATCTATCCCTATTATTGTTGAATAGCTGAGGAAACTGAGGCTTGGAGAGGGTAGGTTTAAGTTGCTTGCTACAGGTCATAGCTGGGAAATAGCCAAACAGGAGTGGACACTATGCAGACCTCACATAAAGATCCAACTCATCTGTTCTTGGACACTGGATTGGTCCTCAGAGAAACATGTAAGTTTTAAATTTTACTTCAACTAAAAAGCTACTTCCTTACAGTAAGCATTTAATTAGTTTTCATAAAAATTAATCTATTCCAGGATTAAAGCTTAAAAATCACTGAATGTCAAACACATAAAATATCATGTAATATATAGTATATATGTACATATGAGGATACGACAATAAGTCATGATATCAAGTTCTGAATGAAATCAATAAGAAAATATAAGCAAATAAAAAATACTGAACAATACTACATATATTATCAGTTGTTCACCAAATAAGTATTAAGTGGTTAAGGAACATGACATATTAATTAAAATAACAACATCCAAATGCAGCCTTTCCTAAAATCTGTTTGTTCTCAGTGAATCATACTTTTGAACAATAATGTGGGTAACGTGAACAATATTTAAGTCCCATAAAGTTAATATATCTACCACTCCCTTACACATTTACCAATACTACAAGTAGAATAATTTTCAATTACTGTGCCTGATACTTTCAACAATGTGGCCACAATAATGTGAAATACAAAGATATATATGATTTGGTTTCTACCTAATACAGGTTCTGGTTATGACAGAATAGAAATCCGTGCCCATGACTGCAGAATGGGACAAGTGAATTCACAGAAGCCCCATGCACAATGAAACAGTGGAAATGGAAATTTTCCTCAGTAACCACACTCATTAAAGTAGCAGAAGCCAAAACGTTACCTATCTTCAATTTTTATTATCATTTCTTTCATTAAAATGATTTTTTCCTCTTAAATCTAGTTTCTTTTCTATATTCTCAAACATTTTAGAATTACCCTAAAATGATTTTTTCTATTCATAAGCATAGAGTTTGTACTTCGACCTCATCCCTTTTACTGAAAAGTGTCACATTTCATGTTCAAAAATGCAAAACACAGATCATTAAATGTTGACACATAAAATGCCATTGGCACCACACTAAAATTTTTAAAATACCAAAGACTTCCTTTCATTGAAGTAAAACTAGATTTAATTTTTAGATGAAATATTTCTAATTTTATATTGTTGTAAACATAACAAAAATTACCGTCTATCTTTAAAATTTATAAGAAAACATATTTACATTTAGGATCATTTCACATAAATTTTCTCAGACCCATGCTTGCCAATTACAAACAGTATAGTCTAAATAAAAGCTTACCTCTGAATATGTTGCAAAAAAATCTCATTTTATCTAGAAAATCTTGAATCTCAAAATTCTTCATAAAAAAAGCATCTTTTTCTTTTTCAATAAAACGCAAGGAAAGAGAGAGGGATAGGGAAATCTAAAGGAGACATAACCCGGTGCAGGAAGTGAACCTATGGGCCTGTCATTTAAGCTAACCAACTTTAAACAAAAACAGAGACAACAGAGGATACTTCAATTTCGCCATAATGAGCTGATGCTATCAATGAATAATGGTAACCCAGCTAGACTGTGGCTAGATCTCATCCTTTATAGAAATATTTAATATATTTATGGATGAAATAGTGAATTATCTGGGATTTGACTTAAAACCACCCAGTGGGGAGAGGACTGCCACGTGGTAAATATGCAACAAGACTAGCCCAGCCAAAGGGTTAATTATAATCTAATGCATCACCAGGCAGCTCGAGATGGTCAAAGGGTAGTTCTGTTCATCTCTCTGCCTCTGCATGTTTGGGCATTTCCATCTTTTTTAAAAAGGAGTCTTGAATGTAAAAGAGAAAACAGACTATTTGAAATAAGGCACAACAGGTAGTAAGAAAAACACACTAGTAGTCACCTTAATTTTATGAGCTACGAATTGTAAATATAACTTTAAATACAATCCTACCTACACACAACATCACAGTATCTGGAAAAGGGAAAACTCTGCTCTCATGTAATCTTGCTATTCTCTTTTCTTAGATTTGGGGATAAAAACTGTTTCACTAAGTCACAACTGTCTCAAAATGTTCTTAACTATTGACTTCAATAAACATATTCCTGCATTTCTAAGGATGAATAAGAAAACAGAGTCTATATCCGGGCAAACCTTGACTGTGTCAGGGTAGCTGCGCAGCGGGGCTGAGGCTGAGCGCAATTTCACGAGGCACTTTCCAATCCTTTTTCGCTTCCTACCTGTACGGGATTTTTTTTTTTTTTTTGAGGGGGTAGGAGAAATTTTTATTATTACCCGCTATCTTTTATGTAAGTTCTTTGCCGTTAGTCGTGTATATGGACTCAATGAATTTTGAAAAACACATTTAAACAATGTCAGTACTAAAACTTCGGGGGGAAAAAGACTAAACGCTGTAGAAATCTCAAGAGCAGGGCGTTAGCAGTCAGCGTGAACGACTACCGGGACTACACTTAGACTTCAATAAGAAAGCATTTGTAACGTTTCCCCCAAATGCAGGAAGTAAATATTCGTAAGCTCTGAGTCCCCCACACTTTCAATAAAATGTAGCAAAGGGCACGTGCAAAACCTCGCAAACCCCACTCGCTCGGGCTTGCAGCCAGTCCGGTCTTGTGCCCGTGGGTCCCACCTATTTTTCTCCGAGTTTCTGGTCCTGCTGAGGAGAGTCAAGCAATTAATTTATTCCTACGTGCAAGCAAATGCCACCCGCGTGGGTGCTGCGTGAGAATCGGGGCCCACGGAGTGTAACTCCGCCGCGCCGGACGCCCCCTGCGCGGGCTGTGTTGGCCCGAGCGCCCTGGGCTCTGGGCCTCTGGGCGGGCCACCACGATCCGGGACTGTTGTCCGCTCCACCCCACTCCAGCAGACCCGGAACTGGAGGACTACGGGCCAGGCCCTCGGGCAGCCCCGCGTACCTCGCCACGTCCGTACCCCGCGACGACTGGGCACCTTTTACGCGGTCCAGACCAAGCGCCGAACTCAACGCGAAGGGATTCGAAAAAGAAACGGGCCGCGCGGAGTGGCGCGAGGTCGGGCGTCACCTCGACGGCGGACGGGCCGGCGGGGCTCGGGGCTGCGGGCGGGTGGCCGCGCGACCCCCTGCAGCCCGCTGGCGCCCGTTGGGAGGGTTCCCGGCTCCTTCCAGGCCGCAGGAGAGCACGAAAGCCGAGTCGGAGCGAAGCCCTCGCGAGGCGCCCCCGGCCTCTCCGCGGCCACCTCCCGCCGCTCTCCGATCCGGGCGGCCTGGCTTGACGAGGCGGGACCCTACCCTGACCTTCCCGCCGAGCGCTCGGCGTTGGCGCGTCCCTGGGGTGACGCAGAAGGCAGCCCACCGCTGGGCTGGGGACTGGCCGCGCGGCGTGCCCGGGTTGCAGGAGCGCCCGGCGCGCCGGCCGGGCACGGGGCTGAGGGCGCACGGGAGGCCCACCCCTGCTCCGGCCTCGGCCGGAAGGCCGCGTGCGCGCGGGACGGCGGGGCGGGGCTGGCCGCGGGCGCCGCCTGCGGTGCGATGCCCCACGTGCGCCGTGGGGATTCCGGAGCGTGAATGTCCGGAGCCTGCACGGGCTTCCGGGCTGGCTGAGGCCGGGCCGGGATCCGCGCAGGTCATAGGGTCGCCCTGCTCCCTCGCCACACGCTGTGCACGCCCTGGCCCGGGCAGCTTCGGAGCAACCCCTCTGCCGCACTCGAAGCCATCGTAGGCACCAGAGCCCGCGCCCGTCCCTGCACAGGCCCAAGGACTCGGGCCTGGTCCGGAATGGCGGCCCGGGACCAGGCGGGGCCTGGCCACCCAGCCGAACGCGTCGCGCTCCGGCCTGGCGTCCTCCGTGGTCTCTAACACGGGCAACACCAAGCTGCCTACCTTCTGCCAGCCGGACGTGAGCCCCACGCGGGTTCCCGCCGAAGACTCGCCCGCCCCGCGCAATTGGGGCGCTGCCTTTGGGATGCCGCATTCAGTTGAAGAACAACGTTTGATTTCTCCCTGCCACTCCCACTGTGCAGTTTTCGTGGCACTGTGGATGGAGCCCAAGGCCATCACGCTGAGCCGCGTCTCCAGCTTTTCTTTCTTTTTTTTTTTTTTTTAATCTTTTGATTTTGAAACCGTCTAAGTCGTTGAATTGCCCAGGCTGAGCTAGCACTCGAATCCGTCCTATGCTGGCATCACAGGCCTCCAACACCTATGATTTTCTTGGAAAGTCAGCGTTCATCATGATTTCGTTGGGGAAAAATTAGCCTTGTGCTCGGGTGCCGGATTCTGACCCCCAGTCACCCCTGTGGGCGCCTGCTTATCTGGCCTCTGGCTTAGAAAGGAGGAAATGTCCAGGGCGGCAAAAAAAAAAAAAAAAAAAAAAAAACCTTTAAGTTCTACGTGAATTCAAGTACCAGCGACAACCTACGGGTGAGGGGTTGTTAATTGAATATATGGATGAAGGTATCGTGGAGACATTTTTGCATGAAAGGAATTGGAATCCTGAACAGACGAGACCTGGAAATGCAATAGGATCCCCGTGTGCTTGGTTTGTTTTCGGACTCTCAGGCTGTCCCCAGACCCTCTGGATTTGCTACAAAGGGAATTATTTAGGGCACGGGTGGTGCTGCGTGCACTAAGGACGCAAGTGCAAATGACCGACGGGAAGCTCGCCTAGCCCACTTACGAGGGGTGGGGCTAGGGAACGCCCCTGAACGCCGGACTCCCACAAAGCTCAGAGCTGAGAGGGGGCTATCGGAGGTAGGGCGTGTCGAAGAAGTTCCAAGTAAGGAAGTAAAATCTAGGGAAGAACTGGGAGGGGGCCAGGGGAACGGGGGCGGGGGGAGTTGGCCAATTAAAGGGCTGTAAGAATTTGTGTCCTAGCTGCCTCTCCCTCCTGAAGTCCGGGTGAGAAGTAGCTGAGGGCGCTACCTTTTTACATTCACAAAGTGACCTTCCTGAAAGCCGCGCGGAACCTGGTAATCGGGGATCTTGCGCAGGACTGCTGAGAGCGATCAGGTCTTTAGAAACGTGCTTTCTTTTCAGGCAGTATTTCGTTTTGGGCGTTCACGCCTTATTTTGCTTCCCCGCAGTCACCTGGAGCCGAGTAACGGTTGCAAAATTCTTTCAGGAAAAAAACCTTGAAATTTCTAGACACACACACACACACACACTTTTAGTTCCCTGAGTAAATATTTGCTGCCTCAATCCATATTTTTGAAGAGCCAACGTCCTTTGAAAAACAAAATAAATGGGGACTATATTTCCATTTCCTCTGGTATTTTTTTCTATAAGTTCATAAATGTCATATTTCTCAGTTTAAAAGGCAAACCTTAATCTCCAAGATCTGGAATTTGAGAACGCTAAGTTGAAAGTTGGTGGTGTCTGTTATCTATAATAAATATGAATCACACAAAACAGTTATTGTAACCGCGAGAAAATTCCACTTATAAAGTAAGAGCACGTAGTAGGGAAAACGATGCGGTGTCGTGATTTAGCATTTTATTTAATGTGTACAGCTAGGCTTTTATTTAACACCTCCTCCAAAGAATGTGGAACATAAGATAAGTAACTACTACTCACTATCATGAAATTAAAATTGCACCTGGCATTACATATCTATTTCAGAAAGACAGGAAACTTGACAGTCCTGCGCTGGACTTGGAGGTACTTGAAGTTTTGGGGGAGTGAAGCAGGGAAGACACGTCGGGCATTGGACACTGCATTCTCCTTCCAGTGCCACTCGTGTTCATAGTTCCTCCGGCGGTGTGCCGACAGGAAGCACTGCAACACCACAGGATGGAAAAGGGAGAAGAAACAGGACTCACCCCCAGCCCGCCCAAGTTACCAGTCAGGATTCCTCCAGGACATAAACGTAGCCGTTCCTTTATGACAGCGGCGAAGAGAACTGAGCAGCCGCGGCGCCTTGGGAATCAGCCGCACAGTGTAGGCGGCGTGCAGCTTCTCCGGTGCTCCCGCCAGAGGCAGGGTGTTTGTGCGGCTCAAAAGCCTGGCCAGGTCCCCTCGCGTCCCGCCAGAGAAGCCGACGACGTCAGCCGGGAGCCCTCGGCGCCAGCCCGCGGCCGCAGCAGGGCAGCCACGGCGGACCAGTGCCGGCCCAGCCGCGGGCTTCTGCCCGGATCGCAGCTTCGGATCGGGTCCTGCGGCTGCTGCTGTAGCAGCGTCCGGGCGGCGGCGGACACGTGCCACAAGGGGGCAGCGGGCTGGGCATGCCACAGGCAGGACGCGGGCTGGAACAAATGGCAGTAGCCCCACGGGGCCGGCGGCAGACGGGGCGCGACGCCCGCGCCCACCCCGTTGACCCCTTGCATTATGCTCTCGATGCTGAAGGAGGCGCCTGTGCCCTGCGCCGCGAGGCCTTTGCCCCGGTCCCAGGGCGGGGAGCCCGGCCGGCAGGGCGGCGCCGGCGGGGCGCTGGGGCTCGCCAGGTCCGCGCCGTCGGCTGTCCGGGGCGCCGCGGCGTAGGCGGGGGCGCAGAGCAGCAGGCAGCGCAGGGGGTGCGGGTGCAGCGGCGCGGGGACGGCGGGCGCGCAGGCCCCGGGCTGAAGAGCCGGCGGCGGGCCGTGCGGGGCGGTGGGCGCCGCGGGCACGGGGAAGGGGCAGTGCGGGCAGTCTCCGGGGGGCGGGCGGTGGCGCCTGAAGCGCTTCCTGCGCCGGAGGAAGCTGCCGTTGTCGAACATGCCCCGGGAGGCGGGGTCCAGGCCCCAGTAGCTGCCCTTGCCGGGGCGGCCCGGCTCGCGGGGGATCTTGACGAAGCAGTCGTTGAGCGACAGGTTGTGGCGGATGCTGTTCTGCCAGGCGGGGAACTTGCGGCGGTAGTAGGGGAAGCGGCCGCTGATGAAGGCGCAGATGCCGCTGAGCGTGAGGCGCTGGCGCGGGCTCTGCAGGATGGCCATGGTGATGAGCGCGATGTAGGAGTACGGGGGCTTCGCGGGCGGCGGGGTCGGCGCGGCCCGCGGCTGGCCGCCCAGCTCCGAGGACGCGCGCGGGCCGCCGTCGTCGGCGCGGTGCGGGGAGAGCGCCCCGCCCCCGCCGCCGGCCCGCGTGCCCCGCGTCCCGCGCCGGAGCGGCGGCGCCGGGCGCCCCGGGCGGCTGGGCCTCTGCCCCTGCTCCCCCCGCTCGTCCTCCCCGTCCTCCTCTCCCAGGGCGCCGATCCCGCCGTCCTCTCCGTCGGCGCGGCGCTCGGCTCCGGGCAGGCTCATGGCGGAGCGGCGGCGCGGCGCGCGCTCACCTGGCTTTAGCTGGAGTCGGAGCGCTGAGAGGTTGCCCGCGTAAGCTTCGTTTTCTTTTCTGTTTCTCCTCCAACACTCTCCAGCAGAGATGCGCGCATGGAGGCTGCTGGGAAACCCTGTGGTGCCCCCCTTTATAGCCTCTTAGCCCTTCCGCGGAGCTGGGCCACCTCCTTCTGACGCAGCCCGGGGATGAGGGTCCGCTGCGCAGGCACCCCGCAGCGACAGCCCCCGCGGGCTCCCTCCTTCTCTCACCCACCGCCGCCAAGGAAGACTCCGCTCTTAGGGTTTCGCCAGCCGGCCCCAGCGCTGCCGGGGCTCTGTCGAAGCGCTTTGGTTAGGTGACTCTGCATGAATAGACCGCTATGCTGAACGAGATTTATCACACTGCCCAAAACTACAGTATGTACCCGCAAGGTCCATAGGTCATGCCCCTACTCGGGCAGTTCTGCAGCTAGCTATTTCTCTAGGGGGAACGACAGTGTTCCCTAGGTCCATGAAGGAGCACTGATGCCGTTGATGTGCCTAGGGTTAGGTGGGGGTGTGAGTGTGTGAGTGAGTGGAACTCGTAAACTGGTATTTTGGTTGTGTAGGTATTGAGAGAATCATTTCATGAGAAACTAGAGACTATGTAGCTTCCAGCTGCCGGTGGCTACTTGGACATGTGAGCCTCTCTCCTGAGGACAGAACGTGGCCGAGGTTGGCATGAGGGTTCGTCGCTGAAGTGTAGAATGCTCTTGTTAAAGGGCACGTAACCAACGCGATAAAAGGGAGCTTGCATGTGTCGTCGGTGGCTAGTCACCCATTTCCGGTGTTGGTGGCGGTGTCTGCCTTATCCCAGAGCAGTGGAATGATTATCAGTGCTCTGTTCTCACCACAGCCCAAGAGAAGTGTCTCATTGCCTTTTCTGTCTTCCACACAAGCTCCCCAAAATGCTGTCTGATTCAGAATATCAAAAAGCCTGAAATACTCATCCTAGCATTGAGCTGTAAGTTTAGGGTGAAATGAAGTCTGGAGGGCTAAAGGGAATTCCTTTTTCCCCTTACAGCAACTTCTTTGAACAGCTGATTACAATAAGAAAAACATTGTATATCATTTTCTTGCACATGAGGGCAAGCAATAGAAACCTAGAATAGGTCTTACAAAACAATATGCTTACACTATTGTGATCACTGGATTACTGATACTAATTTTTCTTAATGGTCATGACCAACTAGGTTGGCTTCATCACAGAAACCACACAGTGACTAGAGAAATGAATGTGCTTAGTGTATACCTGCCTTTTCCTTCAGCCTGTCATTTCAGAAACTCTTAAGCGCAGGCTCATAACCTCATCATCTGGCAGTAGGATCACAAGTTCAAGCCCAACCTGGACAATTTAGCAACTCAGAGACTTTATCTCACTAAAAAAAAAAAAAAATGATCTGGGGATGGGGATGTATGTAAGATTAGTGAGAAAGCCCATGCCCAAATCCCAGTACCACAGAGAAGGAATTAAGTCGAGTATGGGTTGCAATGTCACTGTCATCTACTTGGAAAAAATTTGAGGTAGCATCTAATAAAAATGCAGCATAAAAATATCATTTTTATTCCATTGCCACCAAGTAAATATTAATATTCTATTAGTGTTTATAAAGTGACAATTTTCAGTGGGAAATCATAAACCAACCAAAGGGCAAAATATACTTTCAAAAGTAGTGCTGTGCCTTTGGAATTAAAAGTAGTTTAAAGTAGCTAGTGCCTTCTAGATAAAATGTAAAGAATAGCTTCCTTGAAAGTCTGTGAACCTTTATCCTCCTGAGGTCTTTGCTCCAATGCTGTCCAGTTATATGCTGTTTGAAGTAGGACACATAGCAGGAGACTTGAGCCAGCAGATTTGTGTTGAATCCTAAATTTACCAATGATGATTTGTGTGATCTCTAAAACTAAGCTCCACGAGGGCCTGCACAGGTGTCTTCTTCAACCTTACAATCCCTTCAATCCCCTGCTGGAGGCAGTTCCTTCCATCAATAATCTCCGATCACCTTGGAAAGCGGGTATTGTTAGTTTTCTGAAAGTCAACTTCTGCAGGGATTTGGGTTATTTGCAAATGAAAGGATGTGCCCCAAAACAGAACAAAACCCCAACTCTGTGTGTGTGTCTCAAGCATTGCAAGAGAAAACTGAAAGAGCTCCCCAATGGCCAATGCTGAGACAATCTGAGTAACAAAACAGTGTTGGATTATAATCCAAAGTGTAACAAATACATCCACATTGATTTTTTAAAAATGACAGTAATAAGGGGCAGGGGAAACTCTTGCAGAAGTTCAAATAAATTATATAGTTACTGTGCCCTCAAGGAGGCAGAACATAACTTTTCACTCCTTTGTGTGCAATGCTCTTCCTTCTTAAGAGTACAGTTTGAAAGTTTAGAATAGTTACGCGGCCCGGTGGAAAAACCTCTTCTTATATGACTTCAGGTAGGTGATCGGGGCCAGTGTCAGTACTCACAAATTATCTAAGTGCCCTTGTTATGATGTGATGAAGATATCTTCTAGTCTTCCTCCCATACTAACTGCCTAATCATGAAAAAAAAAAATCAAACAAATTTCAGTGAAAGAGCATCTTGGGTACCTGACCAGCATTCTTCAAAACTGCCATCAAAGGTTATCAAACCAAGGAAGTCCAGGAAACTGTCAGAGTCTAGAGACATGATTACTAACAGCAATGTGCTATCTTAGGATTCTCTTAACAGAAAAAGAACAGGAGGTAAAAATTAAGTGTAGTAAACAAACAGTACTTCTGTTAGTAAGAATGCATCAGTATTGGTTCACTAATTGTAACAAATCTACTATATCATTTTGGGTTTTAATAGTGTAGGGAAGTATAAGGAGACTTTATCTGCTCAATTTTTCTATAAATCTAAAGTTTCTTTTAAATTTTTCCATTAAGTTAAAACAAAAATAAAGCATGAGAAATAATGGACCAATGAGCCAAAAGTCCATCAGCTGGTGAGTGGAAAAAGAAAACATGATATATCCATACAGAACACTATTCAGCAATAAAAAGGAATGGAGTACCGGTACATATTACGGATACACCTCAAAAACATGCTAAGTGAATGGAGTCAGTTATGATTTGAAGTTTTTAAAAACAAAAAGTCATTAGGGGCTGGAAAAATAGTACAGAAGTTAGAGTGCTTGCCAAGCACTGAGGCCCTGAGTTTGTAAAGTAGGCACAGTGGCACACACCTGTAATTCTAGCAGGAATTCTAGCAGGAGGCTGAGGGAAGAGGACTGCCACTGAGTTCAAGGCCAGCCTAGACTACATAGTGACTTCAGAACCAGCCTGGACTACGGAGTGAGATCCTATATTCAAAGAAAAAGAGAGAAAAAAGTCCCTCAAAACCCTCTCGTTTTCAGAGGTGGAGCTTCAGGATGGTGAGCCGATCACAGGGTTGCTCTCCTCACCATTGAATGATTCCACTGATGAGTTCATAGCTGAGGGTGCTGTTAGGAATTGGGGCCTGGCTGCAGAAAACAGGTCACCTGGGATGTAAACTAGGATATCTTCTTTTCCCCGACCTCTTTGCCTTTCCTCTGGCTCTTTCTCCCTCATCTCCCCAGCTTTCACACCGCGAGCAGTTTCCCCTGCCACGCTTTCCACCACGTGGCTGCCTTGGAGCCTACCAGCCATAAACTGGAGCCTCTGAAACTGAGCCAAAACAAACATTTCCTCTTTTAAGTTGTACATGTCAAGTGTGTTGTCCCAGCAACACAGAGCTGACCAATACAGAATCTGAATAAAAGGTAACATAATTTGTGGAGGCTGGTGTAGGGGGACATGGGAAGTAACTGCTGCTGGATATGATCAATTAGATACTGATAGTGTTACCTAACACTGTGGAATACTAAAAAAAAAATGAAATGTAAACTTTAAATGTGTCAGTTTTAGTTTATATATAGATTTTATCTAAACATAGGTTGTTACCCCAAATATATCAACTGTTTGAAAACAAAGAGCTATAGCAGTGAAAATTAACTTGAATGTTTTGGGAAAACTCTAACGTCACATCACTTTAAAAAAGAAAAAGGAAAAAGAAAGAAACTCTTGCTGTCTTGGTCCATCAATTTCACAGTGTTGCCTGAAGAGTCAGATCTTACCATGCAGCTCCTGCAACACTTAAAATGGGATCTGGTAGTCGCAGGGCATTAAGTCGTGCTTGATTTCGTTTTTCCTAAACTGAGTTGCTTGGCTTTTTCCAGAACAACTATCCTAATTTGAAAAACAAACTTTAACCTAATCATCAAGAAGGATGATGATGTCTGGCTACTAATTCAGCCTAAAAATTAAAGGTAATATAGTCATTTACAGAGCTAAAGGGTAAGCCTGATTCTAATATGAAGACTCATTCTGAAAAAAAAAAAACTCTACTATTAATCTTTTTCATCCAAGAGGATGAGTTGCCACATCATCAGGGCAACATTCACTTCTTTCCACATTACCACTGCTATTGTAAGACATTTCTAGAAGTGACGGTCATTGCAAAGCAACCTAAAAATAGCTTACCCACCTACACCCAGAATCCAAAAGAAACAAGTATTCAATTTGTAGCAAGCAAACTTTATAGTATTAACAAGTTTGATCAACATTGCTTTAAAAATCTTATTATTTATTTATTTTTGGACAACAGCCTTCAAAATTCACCATCTGGAGAATAAAGCCTCTAGGAAGACATTTTTATATTAAATTTCCATCTGTAACACTAATTCACAGAAGTTAAACTTTTAAACTTTTAAAGTTTATTTTTAAATATTATTTGATACTGAGGATTAAACACAATATTAGTGTTGCAATACTAGTTACCAGTGAGCTACACACCCAGCCTCCAAAAAAAAGCATCTGTTGTAGTTCTATGTGTGGATGCTACTGAGGATCGATTCCGCATCCTTTGCACTCAGCTTCGACCTCAGCCCCTTTTTATTGCGACAAGGTCTCACTAAATTAGTAAGTTCCTCCATGTAACTCAGGTTGACCTCAAACTCACAATCACACTTCTTCGGCCTCCCAAGTGCTGTGATGAATGCCTTCTTTTAAAAACTCGGTTCTCAACTTAAGGACCACCTCTCCTCTGATACCTTTCATGTCCACTCAGACTAAAGTTATCTCCATTTATCAGCCTGTTGAGAGCTACTTACTTTCCATTTTCTTATGTAGGTATGTACCTCTACCAGATTGAGCAATGTGATTTCCTGTCCTTTCTCTGTGTGCTTCTTCTACACTAGCACTAATAAATGAGCCAGCTGACAGTTCTCTAAGAACTTTTTAAACCATGCACGTCTTCTATACTATACTCTGAATTTCTATGCAGCAGTTAAATCAGACATATTTATAGTAATGGAAGTATCTAAGACTACTAGTTGAGTCTTTAAAATAAACTATATTATAATATATAAGGAATGGTGCTTAACACAATTACAGAAATAAAACTTTAGGATATCTATGACAAGTTTCTGTTTCCTGAAAAAAGACTTACTTGGGTATGAAAATAAATCACTTCATGCAACGTAATATAAAAGTGAAGAGAAGTATCTTGAAGTACAGTCCTAACTGACGAACTAAGGAGGACTGTCAGGGAAGATGGATTTCGTCTGTAATATTTACATTTTTTAAAACAAAAATGTATTGATGATATATATGTGTAATGAAAAACATTCAAATATTCATGAGTCTTAGAGATTATTATTTCCAATATTCCTTCCACAACAGGGCAACTGATTGTAAGCCCCTTTATGTGGTATGGAATAGATCTAGACACCTGTTATTTACCAAAGGATATTACTGTCATTATGAATATATTAATTACACAATAAATTTAAATTAAGAAAAAGAAAGCTCTACTACCTGCCAGGAGAGGTGTTGTGTGCATAATTTACTTATTTTATCCTTAAGTAGTTGATATATTATTTACTTTATAAATAAGGAAACTAATCTCAGAATAAAAACTGCTTGAGATTACACAGCTATTACTAAAAGGCAACAGAGCTACAATTAAAAGCCCAGATCTGACTTGAAAAATCAGTTGGTGGTTTACTAGCAATTCTCTTCCAAAAAATAAGCAAATTCTTTCAAACATGAGCTAAGAAGGACTCAGGAAGCAATCAGGAGATTATAGACAACTGTATTTTTAAAAATATAGAAAGGATCAGGAGCCTTACTGGCAGACCCAAAAGAAGACAACAGCAATAACTAACTTGATGTAATTTAATTAACTGGCCGCCTGTTCCCAACCACAACAGTCATTCAAAACACAGAGCTCTAAGTTCATTACTTAAAATTCTGGGGAAAAAATTCGAAAACCATTTTGATAACTGCATCTCCCTCTTTTATTATGAAACAAGATCTTGCTAAGTTGCCCAGACTGACCTCAAACTTGTGGTTTTCCTGTTTCAGGATCGTGAGTAGCTGGGATTCTAAGTATGCACAGCCACTGCCAGTCATGATAGCCTTCAACGATAATTTAACAACTACTATGTATACTTTGGGAATTATCTTCAGTAAATTCCATCTTTATTCTCTCTTACAATTTAAGTACAGTTATGTTGATGTGGTCTTTAGAAATAGAAAAATTAGTCACTGGATATTCATGTACCAATGATTTATGTAAATGTTATGATCAGAGTTATTTGTAGTTACAAATGATGGTTATGTCTCACCATTTTTTAGTTTATACTAGAAACTAAAGAAGTTGAAAATAATCAGGATGAATTTAATAGCAGTAAAATTTACATAAAAGTAAAAGCTTTACAAATGAAATCTTCTAATGTATTACAAAACAAATGGCTGAAAATCATTATATTATCAGAAAGGTTTTGTATTGATTATAAAATGTAAAAAAGATAGTTTGATTCAAATTCCTTTCTGTTTTTAAGTCTCTAGGGACAACAGAGACTTATTTAATAAATGCAGTGACAGTATCTGTTTAAAAAACCGTCTCTAGTATAACAATTGTATCTCTGCATTTGGCTAAAATTCTCAGGGAAAATGAAGACGTTTAAGAAAGTTTTAGCATCATCACTATAAATAAAGATGGGTGAGAGACACAGCACATACAGAATGTATAAACTTCAAAATGAATTCTGAAAGAAACGTTTATGAAATGCTTGTTCCCCTCACCAAAGAGAAAGAAAAAACACTTCAGATGATATTTTATTGTATGTCAAATGTCTTACAGTATTAGTTTATTAAACTTCATGTATTTTATAAAATAAAGACTATATTAAGGTACACTGGAATTTCTCAAAGTAAGGAAGAAAATAAATGTACAAATATATCCAGTAAAGAATTTATATACTTTGGAAAAATGCTTCTAGTGTTATGGGCAAATTTGATCATCTTTCAAATGTGCTGTCTGCTGCTTTTCTGTTTCTGTTACAGTAGCTATAAATAGTAGTTTAAGGATATCCTTATCTAAATTCCTGCCTGTAAATAAAACAAAATACAGCATGATTATGTTATGCATATTAAAATGACAAAGTTTACTTATCAATTCCAGATTACTAAAACACTTGATCATCTGCAGAAATTTACAAAGATAATAGCAGGTGGGTGCTTATTTCTTTAACTTTATAGTTAAGTCTTAACACCAAATTGGTGCTTAGTACAATCACTTTTTAAAAACTGTATGAAGGAGAATAAAAGGCCTAACAAACTCATATGTTATCATGTGACTAAGACAAATACATTAACCATAAGCTTATTTACAGAAGTCTGATTGGTTAACACTGCTTACATAGCACATTATATCCCTTTCAAATCCATTTTATGTTTTGCTTTATGAAGTTTACATTTGTCACTTACCAATGAGGACCAACCGATTTGTTCTCTCAGTGTCATGGTCCCAGCTCACTGGCGTCTCTTCCAGGTCATAGAGTTCATGAACACCTTGGATGATCATTTGCTGTGGGTTGTCCTTGACTGACACCAGTCCCTACTCAAAGGAAAATAATCAGCATCAGCTCACATTTAAAAGCAGAAATAGTTCATGAATGCAGACAAATATCTGCCATCTACTTTTCCAAATATAAATTCCTAAAGAAGCTATGAAAATTATTTAATTGTAATTATTTGTGCATTGAAACATGTATTAAAAGCTCTAATTTTAAAAAAGTTCTGTGGGGTTGGGGGTGTTTCTCTGTGAGTAGAGTGCTTATCTAGAATGCGTAAGGCTCTAGGTTTGATTCCCCAGCACTAAATAAAACTTAGCCAGGTGTCGTGGCACATAGCTGTAATCCCAGTACTTGGGAGACTGAGGTAGGAGGATTTCCATGAATTTGAGGCCTGCCCAGGCTACACAGCAAGTTCAAGATCGGACTTAGACTATATAGTGAGACCCTATCTCAAAAAAAAGTTTTATATACATTGATGTTCTAAACAATCCTATTTTCTAGTGAAAAAGTAATATAGATGTTCTTTCGATATTATTTTTTACTACAAAAACAGAAACAACAAAATAAAATATGATGTACCATATCCTACTGATTATCTTACTCTGGAAAATTTAATGATTCTTTCACAGATTTAGTAGAAAAACTTGAAAATTCAAATGATTTTGGAAATTAATTAATTTTGAAAATAAGTTGTAATTAATAGACTACACAATGATAAATTAGAAGAAAGCCTAATATATTCACCTCAATAAAAGTTCACTTTATATTCATGTGCAAAAATGAGGAGCAAATCTGGCAAACTGGCTCCTACAGGAATGTAATTAACTTCTGTGAATTAGTGTTACATACATTTGTCGTATACATAGTGACATATATGTGTGTACATATATAACATATAATAAATATAAAATATAGGAGACAAATGATTATTTCCAATACAATTTTTGTGGATTTTTTAACATATCTGTATTATTTTGGGTGTATTTCCTTCTAGTATTTCTTTTTCTATGTCCTCTCTGTGTTCTGCTTTTCAGTTTGAATTTTTTATTAAGAAACACCTTCTTAAGAATTTTACATGAGCATCAATTTCAGTACTTATGTAAAAATATACAGCATTAGTTATTACTAGAATTACATTTTAAACATGATGATTTTAAGACTAATAATTTGTAACAAGAAAATGAAGGAAGACTATGAATATAAAACCTTTTTTTTTTAAACCCCAGAATCCCTCAGTGTTGTGACAAGAGCAGGTTAAAGGAAAAACCAAAGAGAACTATTAAAAAATAGTCACACAAGTAAGGCCAAAAATCCAGGCTGAAATGGCACAAAACAAGTCACTGATTCTGCACAGGTCTTGCTGGCAATGTTAGTATAAATAGTAAACTGCTGTTTTTCTAGATAACCCGGGGGATAAAAGCAGTTACAGAAAGAAATACACTTGGCCAGTTACAAGTCTGGAGTGTTGGCGCTGCAGGCATTAAGCAGCAGCAGATCGGGCTTAGTTTCTCTCCATGGGAGTGACGTGAATTCACCTATGCTGCTCTACAGAGCAAATCCTAGGCACAGCCAGTATAGTGAGTGAAGAAACCCAAACCTAAATAGTTTCTCCATAGCCAGGTCTATAATCCTCCTACTCTGGAAGGCTGAAGCAGGAGGTTGCCTAGTTCTGTCCCAACGTGGGCAATTAGCAAGATGGACTCAACATCAAAAACAAAAACTGGACTGGGATGTATGTGGCTCAGTGTGAAAGCCCTGGGTTTGATCCCCAGTACCTAAATAAATAAGCAGGGACGTAAATGGTGTCTTCATATGCTCAACCTCTGTTATTTTAGTACCCCAGGAAGTCTAGTGGATAAGTGGAGAGCAAACCTAGTTTTAACAGTAACAGCATACACTTGTAATCACTGACTGCTGAAGGGGGAAATTTTATGACATATATACCCAAATGGGATTCCTAACACAGAAAGAATTCTCTAACATTTTAGGTATGACAGATGTTTAGTGTCTCCTAAATGCATCAGGAAACAAGAGGATTTTAAAAATTATTTCTCTGTTAAATGAAGCTCTCTTGGAAAAATAAACACAGTTTTCTCTAGGTGACCAGAGTATGTGCCAAGAGCAGAAGAATTCTGACAGAGGCAAGCTCATTAGCCAGGTAACGTTTTACCTCAGAACACCAGGAACTGAGAACTGGGCTACCGTTTCAAAGCACACAGGTTATTTTAGCTGCAACAAAAAGTGAAGCTGTGCAAATAAATCATGTGTTTTGTGGTGATTTCTAAAGTTCCTTTCCAGTAATGGAAATGATAAAAATGAAAGGAGAGAAAGGTTATTTGTACTCAAACCACTGTGTCTACTTAAAATCAAATGTAGTCTTTAGGTAACAGCCAAGAAAAGGACTTGAGTCTACAAGGGGTAAACTGCATATCTCACCTTTAGCCGTATGACTTCCATGCAGTGATTGTCCTTGTTTCTCACGTTCTTTTCCCACAGGAGATTCTGTATCAAGTGACACATTTTAGAAAGACCAACCAATGCTAACAGCAACAACTATGCAACAAAACAGTCGATAAATTATTAATCATTTAAAAATTGCATTCACCTGCATAAATACATTTAGACTTTCTTCTTTTACATTTCCTGGTACTTCAAATGTGACTGTAACAATACTCTGTAAATCAACACAAACAATCTTTGATAGCAATATCAGTATTTTTTAAATTTTCATTTTATATTCAACACTTTTTTAAAAATACAATCAGTATTAGGATAAAAATCAAGACTTAGCATAACATTATAAAACACAAATTCCACCCTGATAATAAGATGCTTAGGCCATGATCAAAATGGCTTAAAATAAGGAGAAATAACATATTTGCTTTGCATGAATTCCTGAACTGTTTACCAAGCCCAGTATTTTTATCTGCCATTAGAAAATTATAAAGAATTACAATAGAAAATATGAAAAGGTGAGAACTGTTCTTTAATCCAAAGTTAAGACACAAGCTAAAACAATTAAAGATGATTTTAAGCATAAATATGCTGGCATTCATTCCCCACTATTTCTAGTATGGGAAAAGCAGACAATTTTCATGCTTAAACATGAGAAACACCAATCAGCTTTATAAAAAGTTCAAGTTGAAAAAAATCAAAATAAAAAGTTCAAGTTGAACTTTAAAAGTATTTACTGCAGTCCCCTCTTATCCACAGGGCATATGTTCCAAGACCCTCACTATATGCCTGCATCTGCAGATAATGCCGAACCACAAACTTCATGCTTTTTCTGTCTTCACTGAGCACTTAACATGTACTGGGGCCATAAGGTTTCCAGTCTGAGATCAAACAGCAAAACTAGAACGAGCAATTCTTTGTCCTTTTTCACAAGATCTGTGGACAGATCTGTTCCTACCATAGACCTTAGCAATCTCAGTATTTACTTATTTTTCCTTATTAAGAAATTTGACCATTTCACTGAAAGGTTATACTCTGTTTTTGGAATATATGAATTGTTAGCATCACTACTCTTATGCCTTGGAGCCACTATTAAACAAAATAAGAGTCACCTGACCACAACTCCTAGGATACCATGACTGGATCTGATAACTGTATGCCTGCCTGTAAGTGACTAATAGGCAGGAAGGGTATACAGTGCAGACCTGGTGGACAGTGGGGTGGCTCACACCCCAGGCATGACAAAACAGGATGGCAAGGGGGTTTATCATGCTGTTCAGAATGCCACACAACTTAAAATGATGAATAACTTATTTCTGGAATTTCCTATTTAATATTTCTAAACGACAGTGGAATATAGGGAACTCAAACTGTGGAAAGCAAGATCATGTGCATAGAATGGGTACTGCATTCTGTTACAATAACCAAAAGGTAGAAACAACCTAAATGTCCATCAAGGAATGAAGAAAATATACATATATACTATGGAATATTATTCAGCCTTAAAAAGGAAATTCTGTCATATTCTTATGGGAATATGAATAAATCTTGAAAAACACTGTGATTGCTGAAATAAGCCAGTCACAAAAGGACAAATATTGCATGACTCCACTTATATAAAATACCTAAATAGCCAAACTGATAGAAATAGGAAAAAAAGATTGGTGGTTACCAGGTGCTAAAGGGAAGCACAAATGAGTAGTTGTATTCACTGAATACAGTTTTAGTCATACAAGATACTACTAACGCTGTATAGATCTCCTATATAACAATGTAGATACGGGTGACAACACTGTTACACACTTACAAATGTATTGGGGGTAGATCTCAAGTTAAGTGCTTTTCATTGCAATCACAAAAAGTAATTATTTTGGACTGGAGGGATGGCTCAGCAGTTAAGCACTTGCCTTGCAAGCACTAAGTACTGGAGTTTGATTCCTCAGCACCACCTAAGCCAGGTGTGCTGGCTCACTCCTATAATCCTAGCACTCGAGAGGCTGAGGCAGGACTGCTGCGAGTCCAAGGCCAGCCCGGGCTCCAATAGTGAGTGAGTTCAGGACCAACATGGGCTACAGAGTGAGACCCTGTCTCAAAACAAAACAAACCAAAGAAAAAACCCCACACACAATGCAAACTCACCAGTATTCTGGATATACCTTGCTCTTAAATTATTGTTTTTTTTAATGTTTCAAAGTAATAATGCTCTGCATTTAAACAAAATGACAATTATTTCCTTTCTTTATTAAAGATATCACTGTAAGTACCTAAAATTCTGTATCATATATCACAAATAAAAATATATCGCAAAGCCAAGGAAAACATATTTTGTCACTTTCAAGATGGTAATTCAGTCTTCAAACAAGTGTTAAGTGTATTTTATTCAAGTTGGATAACTCAGTCACTCCCCATGCTCACTAAGGATTGAACCCAGAATCTCCAGCATGCTAGCTAAGTGCTGCTACACCCCAGCCCTTATTCCACTTTTTAGTATCATGAATATTTCAATACAGGACTCAATATATTCTCTCTTCAATATTAGCTTAAAGAGTTCAGTGACTTTTTTCAGGTTAGAGAGATGACTTAGTTTTTTAAATGATACAAGTAACTCCAGCACGAGACCAAAAAAAAAAAAAAAAGATTTTTAACATTAGGAATAATACATAATGGGGTCCAGCAGGGCATCTATCTTTAGAACTATAGTTATTCTATACTGATAAACTCTGAGCAGAGTTTTACTGGAAAGAACCAAAAGAAATAAAATCTGTAAACTCCCCATGCAGAAGATGATGGTAGAAGTAACTGCCTCAGTAGTAAACCCGGCACAGGCTTCTTCTGTTTCCGCACCCCGCCTCCCACCTACCCCATCCCCGCCCTGGGACACAAGGAAAACCAAGCTGTGTTCGTGAATGCCCAGAAGTGAGTTGCTAGCAAATCATACAGAGTGCATTTGACGTATGCTGACTTCAGAGTACAGAGGATTGTTTTTTTTTTTTACATGTGTGTTTTAAATCTAGGATTAAGTATTCTTTGCCTGTATCTGGAGGCAAGCAAATAAATAAATGCAGAAAAGTGAGGCAATAATTTAGAAAACTAAAGCCTAGTAAGCAAATGCCTCTAAAATAAAATTTAAGAATAATTTGGATTTTTCTGCTTTTTCTTTAGCCTTCTATGTCATTTCTTAACTAATAATACCTAGTAATAATTAAAAATATGTTTTCATTTGGAGAACTAAGCCAACTAATATGCCTCCACTCAACATCTGTACCTGGATGCTCCAGCCTTCTGTTCTTTTTGTGTTGGTGACGCCTTCTGCCACTAGACACAAAGGTAAGCACACAGCACTTGGCGCAACCACTTTGCCTTCCTGATGTGCCTGTCTAGGCCCCAATCACGTGGGCTTGCTTCACTGACCCAGGGAGTTGCAGCTCCTGCTTACCCCTTTCCGTCTCCCGTCACCAGCAGGTGCAGCCCTCACCACATGGCCCTGTGCCTTCCTATCAGCTCCTGACTCCACAGCCCAGTGCCCTTATGTCACACTGCCTCGTAGCTCTGCCTAAGTTCTTTTTGCCTCAAAAAATAAAGCCCAATACCACAGACCAGGAAGCCAGTAACAGCCACTCACCACTTAAGCACTTAGAGTCTACTCCTCCAAACAGCCCAGTTTTCCCACTTTAAGGAATGTGGTGGGGTTTTTGGGGGGTTTTTGTTTTGTTTTGTTTTGTTTGTTTGTTTTGTTTTGTTTTGTTTTTGAGACAGGCTCTTGCTCTGATATGACGGCTGGTCCAGAACTCACTATGTGGTCCCAGGCTGGCTTCGAACATACAGCAATCCTCCTGCCTCAGCCTCCTGAGTGCTGGAAGTATAGGCACATGCCACTTCGCCCAATTTATATGGTGCTGGGGAATTGAACCCAGGGCCTTGCACTTGCTAGACAAGCACTCTAACCACTGAGCAGTACCCACAGGCCCTCACTTTCATACATCTCAAAAGGTCTTTTCCCTTCCTTTTGCCTAAAAACAATCTACTAGTTCTACTGGAGCAAGACTGCTTTTTAGTACTTAAGTCAGTACAGCAATTATCCCATCTTTGACTAAAAAAGGGCACAAGGAAATTCTTTACAATTTTGGAAATTTTTATTATCTTAATCTGAGTAGGAATTGCAAGGAAAATGTGTTTTATGTATACAGATGCAGATAGTATGTAAAGATAAAATGAGTTATACACTAAAAACTTTCTTTTACATAAAAAAAAACTCATGAAGCCTCTGATGGAGTTCAGGATAACCTATCCTACAATATGACACTGGCATCTGAGAAAACAGTAGAAGTGAGATCATTTTCACCTCCTCTCTACTCTTCTCTCTTGAAGTGTGTCATGAAACCTAGGGGAGTCTTCTGACCTTCCCCGAATCAAGTCTTAAGACTCTTAGGTGAAACAGGCCCTCCCAGTATCCAGAGGAAAGGTGCCTCGTTGTCCTGAAGACAGTCATACCGAAGACTCTAAACAAACAGGCCTTGCTAAGTTTCTCTCCATTTGGATCACAATCTTCTTCATCTCATCAAATCTGGCATAAAAGTAGTCTAAACTCACTTATTTTTTCAGGTCTTCATTATGAAGGCTTCCATGTCATATAAACTTATTACATAAAACTATCTGCTTTTCTCTTGTTAATCTGTCTTCTGTTACAGGAACATGAACTATGAACTTAGCAGTGGGGAGGAAGAGATATATTTTATCTTCTCTACTTCAGACTTACTAAACTAAATTAAATTAATCATGTTTTTGAACCCCATAAACCTTTGTCTATAAAACATTTGTTCTATATTTATGAGTCCTTATTTGCCACATGTTTATATGTCTAAAGCAGGAAAAAAAAACCATCAGAATCAGACATTCCCTATTTACTGGTGAATGACATAATGTCTGCAGTTTTCTTTAACTCAGGTATTATGTATTGATACATACAGATTATAATGTTCTACTTTTACATATGTTTGAAATTTACCATTTAAAAATACATGTATTTTTAAAACCCCTGCAAAGACATGTTGGGATGATGGACTTCAAGCAGCAGAAGGCTTACACCCTCTATATGAGTACAAGGGGTCCATTTTAGTAGTCTCTCCACTTTTGTGTATTTTTGAACAGTTTCCATAACAAAATATTAAAATGCACATTAACATGCACATATCTAAGATACTTCAGGAGGAGGACTCACTACCCAATTTAAAGTCCCTAAGTGATTCTGAGTTAGATATCCATTTGAGAGTCGCAGCTTTTCATTCTTCTAACAGATAATTAACTCATCTCCTATCAATTACCAAGCCCTGTGCTCACAATGAAGTTTATATTTAAGGAATGTATAAACTGATACAAAAGACAAGCCTTCCAACCTAACCTAGAGGGCACTATAAATGCCTCTCTGGGGTATACTGAAGATACTATGAGCGTAGGCCTTGGCAATTAGGAAGGTGAGTCAAGAGTATCTTGTGTGTACTCTATTTCCTTCATGTCTTAATCCCTAGGGCTCCTAGTGTGATGTCCTTCTCCTAGAAGCTCAGGAAGAATGTGACTGCAATTTTTATGATGGCTATTAAGAAGCACAAAGAGCCACTTTTTCCCAAAAATTCTGTCAGAAACATGTTTCTCTCATTCACTATTTTCTATAAAGTTGTTCCCCACAGAAAGGCACCTCAAATATGTTTCCCATAAATGGGAGCTAGAATGAAGACCAATGAACCAGTGGCTGCTATTATCTTGGCCCTCTTACAAGGGACAATGACCCACAAATTGGGTGACAACTTCTAGAGACGAGAGGGAAGACAAGGTACACTCATACATCCTTTCCCTTTCACTGCTTAAAAAATACAGGAGTAAAGTGAAAATACTAATTTATTCCAAGCATCTGAAGTAGTTACTTCAGGGATAAAAATGTTAGAACATGAAAAATATCTTATGAGGTCAGATTTACAGTGTCACATCAAGGTGAAATTCAGTCGATTTTGATCTAAATATGCCATGTTTGCACCAGACTTTTCCTTAGTTACTTCTACACAGTACAAAGAAATTGTAACTAGAGCCCTCAGGCTGCTTTTAAACAGAAATTCTCATCACAAAGACTAACCAGAATGTGTTGATAGGACTTTAGATGAACTGGAAAGCACAACTCCTAAGATTCTAACCACTTCTCCTATAAAGAATTTGTACGATGTGCTAAGAAGTGGACTAGATGATCTCGAAAGCATTCAACATTCTGAACAAGATAAACAACGTTAAAATAAAGTCATTTTGGACAGTTAATAAAATGGTCGTAATCACAGCCAATTTAGTGAAAGACACAGGTTAACAACGTTGCTTAAGAAAGGTTTTTACCTGATCGAGGTGGGGTTGTGCTGCTGGCACAAGATGAAATTTTTCCTGCAAACTAAGAACAACCAATTAAGTTGCAAGATACGTACATTTCAGACTTCAAGCCTTATACGTTACTCAGAGACACAAAGCCTAGTAATGGAGAGCCTTTCCATAACAGGATCAATTCTAGAGTTCCAGGTTTGCTCATTCTAAAACAGAAATATCCTAACAGAGAATATTCACATATTCTAAAGAGAAAAGCTTTGACAGATTAAGCTGCTTAAAAAATTCCTTAAAATGCACTCAGATTTACACACATAAACATACACACAATAAAAAAGCTAATGTTTTAGCAACACTCTTTTGTGTAGTTAAATGTCAGTAGATTTCTTTATAATTCTGATACAACAGAGGCTTATAAAAATACAATCATTTTAATCTTGCCCAAAAATGTTCAATTTTCACTATGCCTTCTAATATGAAAATAACGCTGGTAGCTATGTAAAGTTAGAAGGGTAAATCTTCCTTTATTAAAGTCTTCCCTTAAACAAATGCATTTATTATAAGATAACCAGTATAAACACAAACTTTTTTTCTTGTCAACTATCAGTTAAAACAAAGTCAAACGTAAGAATGCACTGTTCTGATATGAAAAGAGCCAGAAGATCAATATGGCATAACAAATTACACGAATAACAACCGTAGCATACATTTAGACACTGAGGGAACGTTATGGGAGGGCTAGGCGGGTGGGAGGGAAGACTTAAAACCTCACAGATGTTTGCCTTGAAGAACAGTGAGGGGTAAATTAGTAACAGCAAGTTTAGGAAGGAGAGGGGGCTTATAAGAACTGGTCTACAGAATGAGTCACACTGGGGGGTCTGAGTAGGGAAAGTGTCAAATTAAATCCTTCCCAGCTGGTTACTCAGGAAAGGATTCTGCTGCTTAGCAGCCAACCACCAAAAAAAAAAAAAAAAAAAAAAAAAAAAAAAAAAAAAAAAAAAAAAAAAAAAAAAAAAAAAAAAAAAAAAAAAAAAAAAAAAGGAAGAAAAAGCTTAGGCGGAGACTTTATCTATAGTGGTAGGATCACAATGAACTGCTACTTTGTTAAGTGTCATTAAAACATTAGGAAATCACTGAAAAATCATGTTGTCTTTCCTTATATCCAATGTTCAATGTTGGACAATGGTTGTATACAATTTCATATACAAGCAAAAAGTCAAAAATTTGTGAAGTAAATGTTCAGTTCCTAGCAAGTCTCAGAATTCGGTGCCCTTAATTTGTTCTCTATCATAAAAACAAAGGATACATTATCAAAACCTGAAATTTCTGAACCAGAACCCCCTTTTGTACACTAACTGGTAACTTGTTAACAATTTCTGTCTCTACTCCAATAAATCGCTGAAGAACAAATACTGACTAATTCCCTCAGAACAGGTAGTTAGTAAAAATAAACAGAAGCAAAGGCCAGAATAGTGGTTGTCTAGGCACAGGGGAGGGTAAACAGAGTTGTTATTTAACAAGTACAAAGTTTTATTAAGATTTAGAGTTCGTGCCTGTCGTTAACAATACTGTATTGAATACCTAAAATTTTGTTAGCATGACAGATATTATTGATTACAGAAACTGACATCAAGAATACCTGATCTTTCTTCCTACCCTTATCAAAAATATTTCCCCAAGGAAGAGGCAGAAAATTGATCCATCACTCAGGGAAAGACAGCTGTCTGAGTGAGCCCTCCAAGCTACAATTTTCTCTGTATTTCATATACTTTACCATTGAAAAGAGTAGTTCAGTGACTGGTATGGAAATATTAACAATGTGTCCCTAAAGTTAGCTATCATTTATATACTAATTTCTAACAGGAAACACACTGTGACTTAAAAGCAATCAATTAACAAAACTTTGGGGATTTTTGTTTTGTTTTGTTTTTTTGAGACAGGGTCTCACTCTATAGCCCAGGCTGGTCCTGAACTTATGTAGCCCAGGCTGGCCTTGGACTCATGGCAATTCTCCTGCCTCAGCCTCCCGAGTGCTGGCATTACAGGCATGCTCCACCACGGCTGGCTTTATGCAGTGCTAGAGAATCGAATTCAGAACCACTGTGCCATTTCTCTAGCCCTTTAACAAAACTTTGAAGTACATAATTTAAGAATCAACCTCAATGGCAAAAGAATGAAAGCATAAATTAAGGGTGTGCTTATAAACCATTCCTGTAACAGTGGAATAAAAGTACATTAAATATGACAAAAATATTTTTAAATACCTTACTCCCGAGAGACTGTCAAAGGCATGAAGATCTAATACATTAGAGAGATCAACTCTAAAAGGAAGAAAACCCATGTGAACAGTTGAAATTTCTGGGAAATATACCCAATTAAGAAAAAATCTGTAAGACCATTATCAAAACACATAAACATAAAGATTAATCAAAATGTTATTTTGAAATTGTATGAAACTGATATCCAAGTAGCAAAACACCCTATGTAAAATTCATAAAAGTGGGCAAATGGTTAAAATCAAGGCAGAAAATTAAGTTATTGCTTCAACAAACTACAGTATTTTTGTTTTTTCACTCTCAATTGTCTTTACAATCCTGAAACCTAATTCATAAGCTTTTCAAATACTATATTATTATAGTTTTCTCCCAAAAAATTAGCTAAAGAACTAAAACTTTCCAAGCACTCTAGTATTCAAAAAAAATGACAAACAGAAATAACACAATAGGGTATGTACATTCCAAATACCTTTGGAGTTTCATATTTCCTTTTTCTTTCTCCCAGGATAAAACAGACAATATAAAAATACTAGGAGTCAGGGGCTGGATGTATAATTCAAAAACAGAGCATGTGCATAGCATTTACCAGGTCCTGGGTTCAATCCTCAGCATCAGAAAAAAAAAAGGGGGGTGGGGATTCATCTCATTCACTCAGAATGGAGTTATACGGGTAGAATGAAACTCCTCACTCTATTAGAATAGACATTTATCTTAGAATTATTCAGTGATAACCAGGCATCCTGGCACATGCCTATAATCCCAACATTCTGAGAGGCTGAGGCAGGAGGATAACAAGTTTTAGTCCAGCTTGGGCAACTCAGTAAGACCCTGTCACAAAACAAAAACACATAAAGGACTGGGACTACAGCTACAGGGTCAAAGCCTTGAGTTCAATTCCTGGGACTGGGGAAAAAAATAGCAATAATTAAACTTTATTAGGAATACAGTGGTTCAAATGGGATGAAAATAATATATCACAATATCAGATTTAGTTTAACACATAAAAGCACATTTATACAGATAAGTGGCTGATTTGCAATTATAACAGAAGCCCCTAAAAGAACAGAGGATAGTGACTCCTCCAAAATCAAAACTAACATGAAAAAACTATTTAAAGAAAATGAACAAAGTAAAATTCAATTTCAAAATAAGGCTCAAGGTGCTTGCCACACATGTATTAAACATTTCACAGTGGAAACAAAAGTTCCTCTGTTAGATTCAAGATTTTTTTAAGTGCACAAACATGTAAGATAAACTATGTCCTTTGGTCCAGGCCTGAGCAGCCAGCAAGCCCAGCACTCTGCTCCATCACAAACGCTCATCTTTGCACACTCAGATGAATTTCTATTTATTAAAAGAAGAATACTTCAAAGTTTTATGTTAATAGACTATGACAACATTTCAAATTCTGGACATTCTAGATGTGATGAATTAGGAAAACAATCAGGCAAAGAAGTATATGTCCCATGAAAAAATTTTTTGAATATCAATTTACACTGAGACGAAAGCCTTAACATTAAACATATATCTTTTGTCACCTTTACAGTTGAGCAAGTGTTTATACAGAGAAGTCAAAAATGCAGTTTCCCCCCAAGTTTATCATTTTCACAAAACAGCTTAAAGTTTAAATGTTTAAACTTTTACATGTTTAAAAATTTTCATATATCAATTACGGGAATATCTAAATTGAGTTTTCAAAGGTGACCTTCTAAATCCACTGATTTCACTGTGACAGTGTCCTTGAGAACGTATGTATCATCTTGAGGTAAGTTTGCATTATAGCCAGATTCTATTGTTGTTTCCCATACACGATGAATAATGGATCTGCACAACAAAATATACTCTGCAGAAAATAATAAAATGAGTCTCACACCAAATTCTCAATAGACATTGTAAAAGGAAAAAAAGTGGAAGTTTCTATAAATCTTCCTCAAATCCAATATTGATATGAAAAAGAAATTCTAGCCAGTCCTAGCATTCTAGGAGGCCAAAGCAGGAGGATCGCAAGTTCAAACTCATCCTGGGCACCTTAACAATTTAGTGAGTTGCTGCCTCAAAGTCAAAATTTTAAAAATGGGCTGTGGATGCTGCTCAGTGTCTAGGTCCTGAGCTTGATTCACAGTACACTGCTCAACTTTCAAAAGTTACACTGCTTTCAAAATTCTTCACTAATTCTTTGTTGCCTATATGAAAAAAAATCCAAATTATGGATCACAGTATTCAAATAAAGTGAATTCTCAGTCTCCTCTGTCATACACTTTGGTTTTTTTCTCTGCCACATAATACAATATGTTCCAATTATCCTAAAATACATAAAAATCCTGCAATATGAATTCTTCTTGCTCTGAATATAAATCATCATTCCTACTCCAGTCTATCTAGATAACTCTCAGGCATTAAGACTCAGTTCAATGAACACCTTTCCAGTCAAAGCTGTTCTGATTCTGCACCAGGAAGAGTTCAGTAGCCATTCCTCTACTGTCCTATTCTTAAGAGAACCCCATACATTTAATATTCCTATTGTGAAATGTAATATCCAGCATGTTGTTTCTCTGCTTCCCCTAAATGACTAATCTTGGTGACAACATTTGCCTTACCCATTGTTTAAATCTTGGATCTGCCACAAAATGCCTAGCAATGAGTAAAATGTTCAATATAGTCTGTTTGAAATTGATTAACTTATTACTGACCAGTTGGGTTTTGGTTTTCCTCTGTTCAGTCCACTTAAAAAAAAAAAATCTAAAAAGGATGGCATGTCTTCTAACCTTCCACTCCTACTTCTGAAATCAACGTAGTCCCAACAACTCCTATGTGCCTCTAAATCAGCTAAAGCTTCACCAACAAGACAACGTTATGCACTATTCATATTCCTTAATGTATGTATGCATGTATAACTGACTCTCAAATGCAATGGCAAACACCAGATACTGAAGACACAGAAAAATAATTCTTTTATTCACTTATTCTCACAAATGTTATCTGAATTTCCAATCACAGCAAGTTTACTATTTCATAATAGAGCAAATGTTGGAAATGATGGCAATGGTAACAAAATTGTTACATGCTAATCAAAACCAAACCTTTATTTAGGATATGAATATTTCCAAAATGAAAAAATTAGCTTAAGGTGATTATAAGTATTAGCTGAATAAATGCTATTACAGAATTGTAGCTATTTATGGATATGATTTTTAAAAGCTTACTTAAGCGTTATGCAGTTATGTATTGTTTTTCTGGAAAAAAAAGAAAAGAAAAATCAAGGAGAAAGGATATGTAAAATGCCACAAGAATGGCTCCTGGTATGAATTAGATAATCACATATTTCTCCAATGGAATCCAACATGCTGGTATATATATACATGTAGAGAACTTACACTGAGGGCACTCTTATGCCACCCCATCAGCAGATGAGCGGCTTCTGAGACGACATTCCAGATTAATTCCCCAGCTGTTCACACGCTTATAAGCAGCTGCTGCTATTACTGCCTACCACTCTGGCAGTCTGTCAGCACCTCTAATCTCTGCCATAGCAGGCAAGCAACTCCGTTAAGGCCCCTGCTGCACTTCCAAAGGAAAAAAATCTCTTAACTAGGGACTGGGTGGCACTAGATTCCCAGCTGTGAGCAACAGAGCTGCTGACCAGTCACTGAGTGGTCTATCAGCTGCTAAGCCATTCTCACCAAAAAAAATGAATTTAATAAAGCACCCTGATACAGAAGTTTTCTGTAAAGATGCTACTCAATGGAAAACAGCTCAGTGTACAAAAAGGACATTTCACAGGTGTTTTACAATTACATGTGTTTTATAAAGTAATGTACAACCATTTGCACAAAACAAGAAAAGTCTAAAGAGAAAGTCAAAAATTAATAAAGGAGTATACCAGAAATCTATTAAGTAAAAATTCCATGTATTTTTACATGAGATATTTTTTGCAACTATTAAACACTAAGATGTTTTCAAAAATATCAAAGAGCCATTTAAATAGCCCAAATTAAGATTCTCTAATATACTTTCAAATTCTTGTACTGGATTACTTTGAGTGGATGAAAGCCTTAATGTATATTACTTTACTAAGCAGAAGCACAGTTAGCAGTGTTTTTATGGTTCTGTGGTCTTGGTTATAAAGACAGCCAATGATATTCACTGAATATGCCAAACCAAATTGTAGGAATATTCAAAACAACATTTTTGGGTCCCATTCTTTAATGTACCTCTATTTTCCTTATACTATTAAATGTATTTCTCAATTACTTAATGGCTATAATTAATAACTAAAACTATTTTCTGTCAATATTACTAATAGTTTTTTAAAGTACCTTGATCTTTGTGTTTCTAAAATTTTTCCCAGTCCATTTATTGATCTGAAATAAATTAAAAAGTGAAAGTAAAAAAGAAATATTAATTTTTAGAAAAAGCATATAAATCACAGTATTTCTCAAACAGTAAGTAAACATAAATATAACTGAAAATAGAAAAACAAAATTTGCATGTTGCTATGGTTTAGTTATTCTTTTCCTTCAAGCATAAAACATAAATCTGACATAATCCACTCATGTATAAAGAAATCATGATACGCAAAATCTAGTGCACAACTAACAGACCAAAGATGACTTTGTTATTTACAAAAAGATCCTTCACTTTAGGAAAATGATTCACAAAGATCCAGTAAATCTAGTGTTATTAAAATGAGGAGACACTTCACATTTTTAGTAATAGCTATTTTTTCCCCAGTCATACATTTCAGAAATGGCTATATGGGAACACACTGAAGAATAGATTTACGTGAGATGTTTTTGCAACTGAAACTGTAAGACAGTTCAGAGGATATTTAAAAAGACAAGTAAATAGCTAAAATTAAGATTCCTCAGACTGAAATGACTTCTTAAGTGTTTGAAAGACTTATACCACTGAATATGCCAACCTAATTCATAAAAACCCTAAACTGTCTGCTATCAAAAGGCTCTTGTTAGCTCCTTTTCAACACCCTGGACATCCCAACTGTTCAGCTTTGTATTATCAAGGCTCTCATGTTTAGGGTCACTTCCTCAAGATACCTGCTATTCATTCAAGCTTCTCTCACACGGTGATTCTAAGGCAAGTGTCTTCACTATTTCTTTCAAACATTTTACAAAATTCTTAATCTCCTTTTCTGAATACATTCTATAACACGATAGCTATTTCTTCCCAACATATTAAGTCTGATGTACAAAGGAAGGTTAAAAAGTCAAAAGGAGCGTAACTTTTCGCACTACTTCTTTCCTTTCTGGTACTATTCAAAAGTAGTCTGGCAACAAGCTGGATAATAACCAACACTGCAAGTGCTGGAAATCCTGCTTATCTAGTCAATATGGTATAGAAAAGCCAAGTAATAATAATCATTATTTTTATGCCAAACATGTTTGCTAAATAGATTGTTCTTCCTAGTAAACTTTATTTTCTTTTCAAGTTGTAGAATAGGTATTTATAAACAAAGGACAGAGGGACAAAAGTTTCCACTATCTGGAAGGGGTCCCAAGTGGGGCTGCCCCCCCTCCCCCATAAATGTTAAAATACTATTAAAACAAGAACACTGATTTTAAAAGCATGAATTTTTTTCTTGCAATATTAATTACAAACTATTTCTTAAGGAATTTTACCTTTCTATTCAATTTTAACATGTATTATATGAACTAACACAAGAAGTTCCAATGTAATATCAAGAGAAGTTATAAAAACTAATTATTGTAATGTTGAGCCTCATGCACAAAGCATTCTACCTGGTAAAGATGAATAGTAATAAAAGCTACTGAGCACATGTATCTTTGTACAGGCATATACTAGCTAGGTTTTTCAAATAATTCCAAACAAAATGAACTCTAATTTCATCTGAAATGCCCATCTTTGGTTTCAAAAGGATTGGGAGTCTCCACAACAGTCAGCATAAAAACTGTAGGATCAGTTATTTAACACACAGTTGGGGGTCAGTCACACTGTCTTATGTTGACAGCCTTGTCCATAGATACTAAAGATCGTAAAGAAAGCTGGACACAAGGCATAGCTGACCAGGAAGACCAAAGCCAACAGAGATTCAGGCACAAGTGAGACTACTGGAGTCTGGTGCATCTTCATCACAAAATAGGAGGGAAAGAAAAAATACAGGCTGCACAGAAAAGATAAAATTGCTTAAAATAAAGTGAAGGCTTGGAAAAGAATTCAGAAGTGGTCAATGTAAGAAAACATTGAGTAAAGTAGGAACTTCGCAAGACACATCCATGGGAAAGTAAGTATGTGGGTAAAGTTAGAGAGTTTGATGTTAGGAAAGAGTCAAGAGAAGACAGGAAGAGAAAAATCAAATCAGAGGATTCTGAAAATTAGCTTATGAATTTTGAACTATATTCTGAGGAATAAATTTATATTGTGTCCATTTACAGCAACAGTCAGCTAGCTATCAATAATATATGTGACTCCCTACTGGTCCTTTGAAGCAGGTGATCCTTGAACACCAGGCTTCCACAGGGCAATACTGGGAGGTACTTAACAGTCTCGTACCTAATGGTTTTTATTCTTTAAACTTTTTATTTAAATGTATATTTAAGTCATAGATAAGGACACAAAATTTGCATATACTCATGGAGTACTAAGTGACATTTCAATGGACATACACACCATGTAATACTTAAGTTAAATATATCTACCCAAACCTTTATCCCCTTACAGTGAAAATTCAAAAACCTTTTAACTTTTAAACACAGATAACAACTATCTACCATACCTAACAGTTGTTCTTAATTTGTTTAGCTCCTCTTCTGAAATCAAGTCTGTTTTATTGATGAGAATGATATCTGCTAAAGCAACCTGCCTAGAATAGCAATGTCAAAAGAAAAATGTTAATAAATTAAAAATTTATAGAAGTAATTCATTCAAATTAATACATGAGTTAAGAACTGCTCAGGATTCTATAGTAGTGGTACAGTTACTCATACTTATTCTCCAAATAGTACATGAATTGTAAACATCACTGTATATATTCATATTTCATACTACAGTATTCAGAAAAAAAATGAAGTGCTCTTACTTGATACTCTGGAGCTGTAAAGATAAGCTTCAAAAAGTTTAGAATTAGGACAACTTCAATTCATTATTTTCTTTGTAAATAAAAGCATAAAATGACATTCCAAGATAGTCTATTTACTTTTTTGCGATATTTACCAAAATTTTCAAAGAATTACAGATTAAATGGTTTTGTTAGGAGATGGGGGAATAGCTCAATAGTTAAAGGGGTTGCCTAGCAAGTGGTAAGTAGCCAAGTTCGATTCCCAGCACCATATAAGCTGGGCATGGTGACACAGACCTGAAACCCTAGCACTCAGAAGGCTCAGGCAGGAGGATTGCTGAGTTTGAGGCCAGTCTGGGCTATGTACATAGTGAGCTCAGTACCAGCCTAGACTGCAGAATGAGACCCTGTCTCAAAAAAAAAAAATTAATCATAATGATTTTGTTAAAAAAAAATTAGACTTCAGAAATATATCAGGCTGTTACACATCACTATTAACACACATTATTTCTGTAAAATAAACATACATAAATTTATTATTCTGTTAATAGAATCAGGTAACAAAATATATTATTATTAATATATTATATTAAAATTCTATTTTCTATTAAGATAGATCAGTACAACTTGGGAATCTTTTAATTTTCCTCAATTCTTCAGGAAATTTTAAACACTGGACTGTTTCTAATCCTAGTCTTACACTATACATCAAAGAAGACAATCAAATTCTGAAAACTAAATTTGCTGAATGGGTATCACAATTCCATTTCTGTTTACATAAATTTTAAATGAGTAAAAATAGAATGTAAGTATTTCTAAATATAAACCAGTTGTAATCTTTTCTTTTCTTTTGTGCAAAAAAGACACATTGCAATCTTTAAGTTGGAGAACCTCTAAATTTAATTCTTCTTTGGGCTTTTATACTATTTCTATTTTCTATTTGGCTTATGTATATTTTCTATCATAAATGTATTTTCATAAAAAGAGAAACACTTAAGTTCATTGTAATTTGAATCATAACTATATAAATACAGCATTTAAATAGGGTTGCAAGACAACAGGATATCATATTCCAAAATGATACAGATCCGTTTGCTGACTCTATTCATTTTTTTATGTCTAGATCATCTGTGTCAAATCCCAGGATCTTATTCTTAAATGCAGCAGCACAGTGACATCTATCTCAAAACCTTTTTCTCAATATCAAGAATATGCATAGGGTAGGCAAATTAATTTAAGTATCTGTAAGTCTAATGCAAATCAATTAGAAACATAAGGGCATTTAAATAAAAAATATTTTAATTACCAAAAATAAAAATATCAACATCGTTATTCTATTCTGAGTAGCAGTGAACAGTGAGGCAGTTTTTACAGCAACAAATGAGTCAACATTTTTGTAATAATTATTAATCACAAAGAAACTCTACAAGAATAAAATATTTTAAATATTAATATACCCCAAATTCTTCATATAGCATCTTTGTACACACCATCCACTTTATACTATAAGACAAATGATTTTCAATATATATTAGCTATGAGACCATTATGAATACATGGCAGTAATTCATAAAAAAATAAATTTGCCTTAACTATGATTTATGTTTCTTAATTTTGTTTTGTAGTTTCATATTAATGAGTTCTCCTCTCCTTTTGTGGTACTGAGGATTGAATTTAGGACCTTGGTACTGAACTACAAGCCCAGCACAAATCTTGCTTTTATTTTGAGACAAGGTCTCACCAAGTTGCTGAGCTGCCCAGGCAATCTTCCTACTTCCCAGCCACTAGGCCCAGCTCTGTAATTTTCTCTTTCAAATTAGCCAATAATCAACATAAATTTTAAATATGAATACCTAGTAGCTTCACTGGCAAGGCCATCAGGTTTTTCTTCTGCTAAATGCTAAACGAAAACAAAGTTTGAAAGTTACTATAGTATAGTACAAAATCTAACTTTAGCAAAGGATTTTACTTTAGAGATACTGCTCTTGCCTCTAATAAAGACTAACAAGTTCCATTATACATTCTAATATACAAATTCAAAACCAACTTTTCTATTTTTTCAAAAAGCTTTACTTATTAATTGACAGATACCAACTGCACATCTTTATAGGGTATAGTGAGATGTTTCAGAACCTTGTACAGTGGTAAATTCAAGATACTCAGGTTATGCATCATTAAAATATTTACCATTTCTTAATGATAAAAACATCCAAAATCCTCTCTTCTTGTCATTTTAAATTACATTATATTGATAATACTGTTGTATATAATCATGCCTCTGTAATACAGCACCAGATTTATTTTTTCTTTCTTGTTGAGACTTCATTCCCATAACTAACCTCTCCCTTGTCCTCTCCCCAGCCTCTGTTAACCACACACACACACACACACACACACACACACACACACACACACACATATATATTATATATATATATATACTATATATATATATATGTGACACTATGCACTATTCTTTATCAGAACTAACTTTTCTAGTTGAAAGCATTTTTCTTCCCTGGGTAATTTTTTTTTTTTTTTTTTTTTTTTTTGTGCTGTGGATCTGTGGCATTTGGGAGGAGGTTAGCATTTTGCACCCCTACACTTTTTCTTAAAAAGAAAAATTCCTGTTTTAGGTAATATAAAACTACAGAATTATTTCAGACTTTAGGCATTTTTTCCTTTCTTCAAAACTGTTCTTGGACTACATATTCATTATTACTTATAAAAGGGGGTTAACCACTGAAATTATACTTCACCACATTTCCCTCCTTTCCTACTCTTTACTCTATGCTTGCCCTAATAGCACATACAATATGAACTCGGTACTGGGTCCTGCCAACTCCCTAGAAACAAAGCAGCTTGGGAAGAACATTGCCCTAATTCTGCCTGAAGCAGTTTTTTTTACCTGGAACCAGAGGATGATCTGGCCTCCAAGGTAACTGCCTACTATTCTGATCTTGGCAGAGTCAGCTAGCTCCAAAAACACACCTCAACACTAACTTAGAAGCCCGTGAGGGAGTGTTCATCTCTCTGGGAACAGGACTATCCTTCCCTACCCTGCTACCACCCCTAATACTGTTTAGATTCCTAAAGTCATTAACACCTATGGCTCTCTGGAAAACCATGTGCTCACTTCACCTGTCAACAGAGGTTCCGTAACACAACAAAAAGCTGGCAACTGAAAGATAGAGGCAAGCAGATTAGTAATACCCATAATATTTGAAGTGAACTTATTGTTTTTTCATTGGCTGGTTTATTTGTTTGTTTTGAGACAGGTTCGTGATCTGTAGTCCAGGCTGGCCTTGAGCTCATACTAATCCTCTTGCCTCAGCTTCCTGAATGCTGCACCATCACACCTGGCATACAGTGCTGGGGGATCAAACCTAGGGCCTATGCTTGCTAGGCAAGTGCTCTAACTGCTATACTATTCCTCCAGCCCTGAACTTATTAAGTTGTTAGATATTTTTACATATATTTCCATTTTTCAACTTCGTTAACAATTATGGAAAGTAATACTTTTACTTTACAGAGAAAGAAACACCCTCACTATCATAGGAGACCATATATATATATATATATATATATATATATATATATATCATCACAGGACAGTTTTTAAAAATTGAGGTCTTCTGGGCAAGATGGCAGCCACATAACAGAACTGTTCAAGGTGTCCTCATGGATTCACTTTAAAAGTTGAGATTACAGTTTTTAAATGCTTGTTCAACTTAGTTCAGAGAGAGAGCAGAGCCCCAGAAATTGAAAGGAGGCCATAGGAAGGCTAGAAAGCCCGAAGACACATCGGTACCAGAGGAAAACAGCAGCCCAGGAAGCTGACCGTGGAAGGCTATGAGCCACCAGCATTGGCAGACAAACCTCAAACTGAGGTAAGCGCAGATCTGGAAGAAGTGAGAACTGATAGCAGCTGGTAACCCCAGCCTCTAGAAATGAGCCTGTGGTTAGTGCAAACTTCAAAAACACTGTGAGCTTCCTCTAGAAAAGGCCTCCCAGAGCCTACACCAGCTTGGAAGAAGCAGCACTTGGCAGCCATAATAGGTAGTAATGTAGGAAGGAACTACCTTTAAAAAGAGTCTGAGCCAAAACCGTTTAGAGTAAAAGAAACCTCAGATGGATCACATCAGGATTTCCTGAATAGCTCAGGTGGTAGTGGGGGCACCTCTGAGTGTAGAGAGCCCCAACTTCATGGAAGGGAAGTCAGGATATACACAAATCAATTAATGTAATACACCATGTTAACAAAATCAAAGACAAAACCAACATCATCTTAATAGATGCAGAAAAAGCCCTTGACAAAATACAACATCCCTACCTATCAAAACTCTGTTGAAAATAGGAACAGAATGATCCTACCTCAAACTGATAAAAACAATTTATGACAGTCCTACTGCCAATATCATCCTAAATGGGGAAAAACTGAAAGCATTTCCTCTCAAATCAGGAACAAGACAAGGGTGTTTGTTCACTCTTACCATGTTAACTTGGGCTTGAAACCTTAGCCGCAACAATAAGGCAATAAACTGGAATAAAGGAATTCACACAGGAAAAAACAATCAAACTACCCTTATTTTCAGATGATAAGATACTTTAGATAAAGGACCTCAAAAACTCCACCAGAAGACTCTTATACCTAATAAACTAATTAGCCAATTTGCAGGATATAAAATCAATACACAAAATCAGCAGCATTCCTCTACAGCAACAATGAAAATACAGACATACAGATCAGGAAAACAATCTCATTCACAGTTGCCTCAAAGAAAATTAAATACCTGGGAATCAACCTAATGAAGCAAGTAAAGGACCTCTATACTGAAAACTATACTATTCTGAAAAAAATCCAAGAGAGTTTTAGAAAACAGAAAGACATCCCCTGTTCCTGGATAGGCAGAACCAACACTGCCAAAATGACCATACTACCTAAACTGATATACACATTCAATGCAATCCCAATCAAGATACTAACAGCATTTTTCACAGAACTAGAAAAAATAATTTGAAATTTTTATCTGGCACCACAAAGGCCCAGAATAGCTTTAAAAAAAAAAAAAAACCCTAAGCAATAAAAGCAGGAAGCATCACAATACCCAAGATCAAGTTATATTGCATAGCAACGGTGATTTTAAAAAAGCAACATAGTATTGGCATAAAAATGGACAGGTGGATCAGTGAAATGGAATTGAGGATGCAGAAACACCCCAAGTACCTACAGCCATCTGATCTTTGACAAAGGGGCTAAAAAATACACTGGAGTAAAGATAGCCTCGCTGACAGTTGGTTAAAGAAATTATGTCAACTCGAGGGAAATAGGAATCACACCTCCGTTAGGATTAGGGTTTGAGAACCACACCTAGACTGGGGATTGAGAACCAGCCTGGATTTGAATGTGAGTCATTTGTGGGCCGGCCAGTGAGGGAAGAGTACCCACCCAGATGTGGGAGGGCCAACTGGAACTCCAACGGTATAAAAGGAAGAAGGAAGCTTGGTATAGCTTCTTCCTCTGGGAAAGCTCTTGCCTTTGCAATTGTCTACAGGTGCCAACTTGGTACACACAGCAGATTTTCATCACATATTTTTTCCAGGCTCGATTTGTGCCTGTCTGCTTGTCGCTGATCTTCAGTCACCAATCTTCAGGCTCCAGTTTTCGCCATTGTCCTTCGAACAACTGAGATCCGCAGCAGACTCTCACCTCACCAGCTATCCTGTAGTCCCAGAGAGGAGATCTACTTCGTGGCTAACCAGCCATCTTGGACTATCTCTACCCTTAGATTTGTAAGCCTTCCTAATATATCCTTGTTGTGATAAAATCTATAAGTTCTGCTTTTGAAGAACCCAAAGCAATACAGCCTCTTTAACAAATGGTGCTGGGAAAACTGGCTAACCATATGCAGAAGAATGAAACTAGACTCACACCTTTCACCATGTACCAAAATCAAATCAAAATGGACCAAAGACTTAGACATTAAAACAGAAACACTGAACCTACTGGAAGAAAAACAGGCAAAACCCTTGAAGACACAGGCATAGGCAAGGACTTTCTCAATAAAACACCCAAACCACAAGAGATAACACTAAGAATTAACAAATGGGACTATATGAAATTAAAAAGCTTCTGCACAGCAAAAGAAACAACTGAGTAAAGACAGCACCCACTAAATGGGAAAAAATATTTGCCAGCTACTTCTCAGACAAAGGACTATTATAAAGATAATTTAAACATCTTTGTGAAAGAATTTTATATAATACAGAATTAGCCTAATATATAGGGCTACCTAAGTGTTAGTAACTGCCTAAGAGAACATATATGAAGATTATCTAGAAATTATATTCACAATTTTACCAAGCCAGTTTCACAACTTATTGATGAGGTGATCATGAAGGTACTTGATAATTTAGTAATCATTTTATTTAATAATGTTGTTTAAGATTATGGAAAATAAAAATCTTTCTTTCTTCTAAAAGTTTACCAAATAAACTACACTAATCTAAGGCCACAGCAATGACATACTCTTTTTCACGTTGTGTACGGCCCTATCAATTTAACTGTAAACACACTCTGGAATTATGGAAGTCACAGAACTTGGACATTACTGTATTAAAAATTATTCCATGTTAAAAGATCAAAGTTAATATTTTTGCATAATTATTCTTGATCCAAAGCTGTAAGAAATCCTTTTATTATATACTCTGGTCCTAAAAAATGAGGTTCCTACCAGAACCTGCAATACTGACTGGCACATAAGCTCAAAAAACTATTCCCTGAATGACCTGTAGTTAATACCTTCCCCATCTGTTGACACAAATACATAAATATTATTTGAAAAAACATTATCTTACATTAGCAATAAATCCCTCCCCAACGAGCTGTAAATCTATTTAACAATACCCAGCAAGACATGTGCCTTGAGATGAACATTTAAAATTGATAATTGTTTTTAAAATTTTTGAAATACTTTTCACGATATTGTATTACTCACCTTTCAGAAGCCTCACTTAGAATTTTGACAACACTTATTTCTTCAAAAGGTTAGGAATCTCTACTGAAAGCTACCAAAGCAGAAGATTTTACTACCTCCAGCCAAAAAGTATTAAACATAAAAATAAGTTAAAGCCTCCAAAAATCAAAGCCTGCCAATACGCATGACTCTGTTAAGAACAGATAATAATCATCTACAGTTACAGCAGAAGAGATAAATGCCTTATTTTCTACATATATGAAAGCTATACAAACTTTTAAAAAACATATACTAACATTTTTTCCCTCTGGAAATCAGTCCAACATTTCCCTTATGAAACTTCCTCTACAAGTCAAACTCTGCAAAAACAATAACCTATGTGTGCTATTTGAAAGAATATTCTCCAACATAGGGTCATTAAGTCATATACCTTCTATTTATAAAATAAAAACAAAACAAAAATTTTGATATTCTATTCTACTTACATAAGCAATTTAAAATTTAATTTTTTTCATAATGTTTCTTGTTATATATGTCCAAAGGGCTCTGCTTAGAGACTGAAGCTTTTACTTACATACCCTAAAAAGGACAATAATAAGTTGGATACTAATTAATACCAACATGTACAATAGTTCAAACTCCCAATGTAGTCCAAAAGCAAGTGGGTGGTGTAAGACATTGAACAAAGGGTATGAAGTTCCAATTACGCAGGATAAACAAATTATGGGAAGTAAATGACAGCCTGGTGATAATGGTTAAGACTACTGCTTTGAATACTTGAACTGGCTGAGTTTAAATCTGAAAATATTCTCATCCCACACACCTCCAAAAAAAATGGTAACTATGTCAGCTGATGGATGTGTTAATTAGCTTGTTTCACAATGTTTTTCATTATAAATCAAAACAGCAAGCTGTGCATCTTAAATATATGCATTTTGTGTTTCTTAGTTATAGTTCAATTGAGGCAGTGAGAAAAATAGAAACAATTTTTTTGAAATAACACAGCTATAACTACTTCAAGAGAGACTACACAGTGTACTTTTCTGTAGAAACAAAGAAACTGGACCAAGAAAAGGAATACTATTTTACAATTCACTGGCAAAGAAAAAACACTGTTGTTGACCAAGGTGGAAATAAATTTAGTGTCAAAGATGTCAGATATAATTTAAAAAGAAAAAGAAAAAGAAAGCTGCCTCTATTTCTTTCAAATGGATTGGTTATAAACCTAACTCTATTTCAGGTTTAAAAAAAATATTGCATAATGTCAGTCTATTTATTTTTCTGGCATTTTCCAATCCAAATTGTTTTCTGACTGAACTGTCTTAACAGTTTGTGCAATGTAACAGAAGAGCCAAAAAGGTACCTCTCACTTGACCTTTCCTGTGTAACTTCATTCATTGCTTCTATTGCATTAAATGCTGTCTTATTTGTAGAACTGAAAAGAACAATGTCAGTAGGCTAGGTGTCAAGTGCTGAAAATAGAGAGCTGTCATTTTAAGTTGTCCAACTCTTTGCCCATGATTAAAAAATGAATATTTTAGATCAATGGGTGACAATCCCATTAGAGTGATAGCCCATGATATCAATTACCACTTCAGTTTCAATTTGGCTGGCTGGCCACAGGGTACCATTTCTCAGCTTTACTTGTGACGGGCTAACTCTGTGAAGCATGACACCCTTAAATTGCTGCCCATTATCCAAGTGTCATTACTTGTACTGCCTCAGAATTTCCTGAATCACAAGCAGCTACTGAGGTCAGGCTTTGCAACCAGAGGCAGTGGACAAGTTGGCAAATTCTTTACAGAAAGGCAAAGTTATTTATCTGGCATCTAACTTAGAAAATCTAAAGTTTCCACTATCCAGACAGAATGTCACCTTTGTGTAGGTATATTGATTTTATAATTGAAGAGGTTTTATCAAGGTGGCTGGGGTTAAATGTATACAATGTTTGCATTATTCTGAATGTTGCTTTGGATTTTTTTGGCCTCTACCGTACCAATAAGAAGATTCTATTTAGCTCTTCTCCATACCCAACTCTCTTATCTATCTATATCTAATAGATATAGGTATAGGTATAGATAAAATTATTCCTACACATATAAAATACACAAACAGCTTGATTTTAGGTATGGTATGATAAGTCTATTAAAAAAGAGAGAGAGAGAGAAATATCTCAGCTGCTATCTATCCCGTAAGTATTCCAAACTGGTAAATAAATTTGTAGAAGACAAGGATTCACATATGCCTAAAATACTTAAAAATTAAGAATTTAATGGATTTTTCTCTATCTCCAGTAATGTTTTGCTATAAATATAACTTCAAGATAGTTATTAGAATTTTTCTAAGAAAAATAGTATTATTTGAAATCACTCTGAATTCTTAAGACTATTCATAAATTTAGATTTCAAACTCTATAAAAGGAATTATTTCAAAATTCTCTAATTAATGCACTTTACACAGTGAGGTTGGGAAAACTACAGGGAAAGTACTATTGGTAGCCATTTGAAAACCCCAATATATCTTCCCATAGCAGAATTTCACTGAAAATTTAGAATAAAAACAAACTTTTAAAAATTAACAAATTCAATTCATAGAACACAAAGCTGGCATGAATTTTAAACACTGAATTTAAAATTGTAAGTTTTAGGCCCTCTGCATAAACCCAAATTGGGATTGGTGTGTATACTTGGAGAAGAGGATAATTTCATTCTCCGATGTCTGTAACAATTATTTCATTTGGAAAGTTGAAAAACACTATTCTATCGTATGTAGGACTATTTTTTAAAACTCTTCAGTGAATTGTATAAATTGAGGCCAATTAAGTGCATTTAAAGACCCCAGGAGTTAACAAAAATATTCATAGCAGGAAATCTTTTAACAGAGTTCTCCAACCTGGAGGAACAGCAAAGCATTTAAGACGTTTGCCTAGCAAACGCAAGGCCCTGAGTTCAATTCTCTTGCACCACATAAGCTAGGCATGACGGCCACAGTTGTAATCTCAGCACTCCAAAGGATGGAGCAGGAGGACTGTCCTGCTATGACGTCAAGCCTGGGGAATAGCGAGTTCAGGAACAGCCTAGCCTACAGAGCAAGACCCAAACAAACAAAAAATAGAGTTTCTCCTCACGAATCCTATGTTCAAATCTCAATTGCTTCAAAATGAGGTAAAGGAGTATTTTTTGAAAACTCTTTTCTTTTTGACAATACTTCATAATAAGCTCAACATCTTTTATCAAACAGGAAAAACTTACCAATATAGAGGCTGAATTCTAATGAGGAGTTATGCATACCCAAACTTTATCCTAGCCTGATATCCTTTATCAAGTACCACAATAATTTCAAGTTTTATTACAATATGAAACCAGACTAATAGAAAAGAAATAGTTTAAAACATAAAATAATAATTTAAAAATAAACAAATTGCATTATTCAGGATATTATGAAAAAGATTTCTGCTGAAAGATTTCTAACATACAAATACAGTAAAAAATAGTACAATATTCCTAGCTCTTCGCAAACAATTAGCAACTCATAATCTTTCAACTTACTTTTAATCCATACTTGGAATCTACAACTGTTATGATACCTAAAAGGGAACAAACATTTTAATCACTCATTTTAGAAAAAAAGTTTATTAATATTGTACAACTATACTTGAGAAGGAAAATTAAAACTAATCTTTCAGTTCACAGATGCTATTCAAAAAAAGTATTTTTTTCTTCTCTTATTAATGCTGCAATTTAATTCAATCGCAGGAATAACACAATACAAATGTGCCAAGTGCCAACACTGCTTTAAGACATTAAAGATATAAAAACAAAGTTTAAAAATAAATTAAACCAGCATTAATAGCATACACCTCTAATCTCAGCACTCTGAGCAGCTGAGGAAGGAGAATCACAAATTCAAGCCCAGACTGGGCAATGCAGCAATTTAGTGAGATCCTGTCTCAAAATTAAAAGTGAAAAAGGGGTGATAATGTAACTCACCATGGATTTAATCCCCAGTGCCAAAACATAAAATAAATTCAGATTTATTTGATGTTTAAAACTTACAATTTAAAATAAGGCAAATTTCAAAATACATATTAAGATATAATAAATGATTTCTACTTTATTTTTACATAATCAAAATCAAGTCTTTTATTAACATTTAAATGATTGCTTTAAAAAATTTAGACAATATTGGTTGGTATTAAAATGCTGACAAATTTTACACTGACTCATGGAAATAAATTTTTGTTTAAATTTTCACATAGTAAAAATTAATATTATGGCATTAATGAGTAGCTCTGAAATAATGTGAAAATGTTTTGTCTAAAATGATTGTATTTTATGCTTATATTTTTTATTTCTTAAATTTTTAAAGAAATAATTAAGAAAATAAATACAGGAAAAAAAGAATTTGAGACATCTTAGGACACATTATTTCTAACACCTCTTATTAAATCAAGCCACAAATAGTTTTATATAACACGTACCTAAGTTCCCTAAAGATCATTTAGGTCAGCAGTTTCTGAATATATACCAAATAATCTTTTCAAAAGATAACAGCAGATTGAGTTTAATGTTGCCCAGGGAATTCAACCTGCTATATCCCTCATAAAGAAGAGCCTACTGCAGCCCAGCTTTGACGTTTCCTATTTCATCAGAGGCTGCTATAAAGAAAGGTGAAAGAGAGCAAGGGGCAGAGAAGGAGGGATGAAATGTGTCGCAGCTTGGATCTGGAGTGTCCCCCAAAAGCCTCATGCTCCTATGGATACTGAGCAGGGTTAGGAGGTGGGGCCTGGCTGGAAGGGGCAGGTGCTTGGTGCTTGACCTGGAGGGGCATGTGTTGGTTCCGCCCTTTCTCCCAGTGACTCCCTGTAGCAGTATTCTGTGAGGACCTCTGCCTTGCTGTAGCTCCAGCCCTGCCATGTGATTCTACCATTTTCCGGCTGCCGACCTGTGAATGGCCTATGACCTTCTGAAACTGTAAGCTACAATAATAAATCTTTCCTGCCTAAGTTGTGGATTTTCGGTATTGAGTCACAGGGACCAAAAGTCCCTAAGACAGAATGTAACTGCTTAACTAAGAAAGTCAGCATGCAGTTTATAAGATTGACAAAAGTATGAAACAAAGCAAGAGTTTATATTTGTGTGATTAATTCTTTGCTTTAAGGTAAAATGAAAGCAAAAACATGACCTTATGTTATCTGGCTAACTGAAATAAGAAGTTCTAACATGACATTAAGTAAACAACAGAGGATACAGAAAATGGACTTATCATTTTAAAAGGAATGCCTTAGTGGAAGCACCCTATTAGGAGTTGAGATTAAAACCTGATAATGGAGTTCCGCCACTGTATGGGTCACACAAAAATTTACCATAAACTAAACAAGTTTGAAAAGAACACCAACGGAAGGAATTAAAATAATGAACCAAATGAGCTGAACCATAAAAGTAAATTTTACCTAAAAACAAAAGAAAGTTGTTTTTAACTTACCATCAAGATAAATATCACTCCCTAGTTCAGCATCAACCCAAAACATAGAAGCCACAGCACCTGAAAATATACATTGATAACATGAAATATATATTACAATAATATTCATCAAATAAAAATATTTCTTCAAACTGCAAAATATGATTTTAACTGTTTTAATCTGCCCCAGTGGAAGGAGAAATTAAACACATACGTGAATCAAATCTGGAATTCCAGTCTTCTTATGGGAGTTATGGTAATAGAACTCTTTACTGTTTAGTCATTTCTGCCCTTCTCCCTATTTCACCTAAAAAGACCAACACTTGTTTTTTCAGGCAGGTTAAGTGGATGATTTAGCTGGTTGACGGGTTTGTTTGTTTGTTTGAGACAAGGTCTCACTCAGTAGTCCATTCTTGTCCTGAACTCACTACGGTGTAGCCCAAGCTGGCTTTGAACTCATGGTAATCCTCCCCCATGTTGAGTGCTAGGATCACAGGTGTGCACCACTATGCCCAGTTAAAATTCATATAATTTTTGTGGGAGAAAGAAATTAGAAATAAAAATATAAATTCTCTAGTATTACTAATCCTCACACTATCTAGTACTATCATAGAATCTGAGTCTGAGGGGTCAGGGGCATAGCTCAACAGTTAGAATGCTTGTATAACAAAAGCTCAAGGCCCTGGTTTGATTTCTCAGCACAATATAAACCACACATGGTGGTGAACTCTTGTAATCCCAACACTCAGGAGGCTGAGGCAGGAGGACGGCCATGAATTCAAGTCCAGCCTGGGCTATAGACTGAGTACAGGATTAGCCTGGTCTACAGAATGAGATTTTGCCTCAAAAAATAAAATTAAGTTAAATTTTTAAAATCTGACACTGACAAAAAAATTATTTCTAAGTAAGACATTAAAATTTATTTTTGACAGAAACTGGCTCACTACCAAACCATACCTGACTGGTATGCCACAACACAAGAAAAAGAGAACTGACAGCAAGGAAAGTATTTGATTTTTCAAAGCTTCACAGGCCCAGTTAGTGACAGTGCTGTCTAAAAGAATGAGCTTGGGGGGAAAACAAGGATAAGCGAACTCATTCCACCGTCTAAAGCTGTCTACCTGCCCTGATAAGATGTGGTCCCTAAGCATCACTCTGTGTCAACAGTGAAATACCTGTCAGCTGTTTACAGTGATTACTCATGCAAGATATAGCAAGGGCCACAAGATCTAATGGTTTCCTGATACCTATTGATTTTTTTTTCCAAAAACTTAATAGTTTTCCAATTTGACTGAAATAGGATTTGTGAGTAACAGGGGCTGAATCAATGTCTGTCCTTTTCAAGGAAATTACTTTACCATGACAATTATTTAGCTTAGAACTGGAGAGTGTCAGTCTCCTAAACGAGAAACAAGTGAATTGCCAACAGAAATTTCTTCACCTTTATGGCTAAAAATATTACTTTAATTAAAATAGCAGAGAAAAAGACTAATCTATTATATCATTACTCCCTCCCACAACAAATAAGCTAAACAAAAAATATTTTTTTCATTCAGTAAAATACCTAACATTGTACATAAATCAATGCAGATAAATAGATTATAAGTCACACCATTAACATTTGCTTATTATTAAGCTGCATTCTAAGAACATATTAGAGCTTTTGTTCTCAATCAATTGTTTACTTTGTTATAATATTTGCCGGGCTGCACAAAAATGAACTACTTGAAATTTGGACATAAATGAAAGAAACGTTTTTTTCTTCTCCCCAGGGAATACTTGACAATCTCTAAAGATATTTTTATCTGTCTCTAGGGGAGTACTACTAGTACGTAGTGGACAGAAGCCTGGAATACTGCAAAATATTCTATAATGCCCAAGACAGCTCCCTTCCACAGCAAATAATTATCCAATCCAAAATGTTACTTGTACCAAGGCTGGGAAACTCTGAGCTAGACTGTAAAATCTCTCTTTAAAACCTAATAAAAAATAAATATATAGAGTATCATAATTTTATTAATAATAATTAATATAATGAACATACAACCTCCTACCATATATTTGCAAGAGCAATAATCAAAACAAGAAACAAAATTCTTGGGGCTGGAGAAATGGCTCAGCAGTTAAAGCACTTGCCTAGAAAGCACTAAGCACCATATAAGCTGGGCATGGTGGCACACACCTGTAATCCCTGTACTCAGGAGGCTGAGGCAGGAGGATTGCTTTGAGTTCCAGGCCAGCCTGGGCAACATAGTAAGTTCAGGACCCGCCTGGACTACAGAGTGAGACCCCACCTCAAAAAAGAAGACAAACTGTAAAGAAACAAAACTCTATGTGAGTTATGGTCATTCCTAAATTTACACCTATCCTTAAAAGACTGTAGGAAAGTAATTTACAAAATCCTAATACTTATCAGAAATACCTCACAAAATGCCAAGAAGTGGAACTGATAGAAGAATAAGTAATACAGGGAAAGGTCAACAGCAATAAACTGCAAGAGTAATGTACTCTTGCATCTGGGAGATGTGCATCCCCACATCTGGGAGGGAGTCACTTGGTAGGGTCAAGAGCAAAATTAAATAAGAAGCCTGCAGTCTAATTATATTCTAAAACAAAGCATTATCAAATATATATTCCACAGTTGGAGCAAACCCAAGAAGGGCACACTGAGTATTTTAAGAGCACAAAACTTAATAGCCACATTACTCATCTGGCTTTCTAGGTCATCTGTTTCCCCTGTACTTCTCTCTCCCTTTTCCCCAGTCATATGCAGCTTCTAAACTGATACTCAAGAAAAACACAAGTAAGTAGGATAGGTAGAGTATTGGAAAGAATTCAACACATCTAAATAAATTAAGTTCTCTAAGGTTCCACATTAATAACAAATATATGCACATGTACTACAAGAGGAAAAAAAAGAAATAAAGCAAATACTATATACTTGTGGCAAAGGATCCATTCTGAAAAGAAACATAATCCAAGAAACTAAAGACAATTTCCTGGAGGAAACCAAAGGACTCCTTTCTAGGAATATAAAGATAATACAACCTTAAAGAAAAACTAGTGGAAAGCAAGAAAAAGCACATTATGCAAAGATAATGCTAAAGAAAAGTGAAGCCAATAAACTTAGTCAACCATTAACTGTTTAATTCACTTGAAATAGTAATGAACACAAGAGACATTTGTAGAACCAAGATTACTGGCAAAAAAAGACTTTGAGATCCCAACTCAAGAAAAAGACTTTATATGACACAGTAAATGCAGATGCAAGAGATTAGTGCATTTGTTTCCATATCTATGGAAACAAAAAATCTATAGGAAGAAGTAGAATGTCTCCAACTTGACAAAAAATTATTCATAACAAACAAGGAAATGTCCTCATGTGAAGAACACAAGAACACTGTAACTTGAGGAAAAAATTAATTACTGATTTCAAAGTTTTAAAAATTGGGGGTATTTTGAATGAAAAAGCAAGTCACTCACCACGAGGGAGGGAGGAATCAGATTTCTACAGTAACACTGAATGCTCCATAAGAAAAGAACCACAAAATTCTAATGAAATGCTCCCAAAGGATAATAACTACTATGTTAATTTTCAGGAATGGCAGATATTCTTAAACATTAAGGGAAATAGCAAGTATCGAGACTCAGAAACTAGAGCACTCTTACATTCTTCTTGATTAAAAAAAAAAACACTGGACAAGAAAATCTAGGCAATCAAAAAATAATAAGAAATTATGTAGCAACACTTGCTAAGTCCTGACAAAAATCTAGAAATTGTATACATAGCCAGGTAAACCTTTAAAAAACAAAAGAAAATATTCTCAAGTGTGAAACTATACAAGAACTCAGAAAATGCAGTATCCATAACTTACAGCTAATCAAAAGATAGATTGTTTTGGTTTGGTTTTGTGGTCGCTAGGGCCTTGCACATGCTAGATAAGCACTTGTTATGGTATGACCTGGAAGTTCCTCCAGAAACTTCATGTATCTAGAAGGGACTGGATCCAACAGGGATTAAATGGACCTAATGGATTACTCCACTGGAGATTTCATGTGCTGTTAGGAGGTGGGCCTGGCTGGGGGGGATAAGTCACTGTGGGAGGCACAACATGGAAGGGTATATATTCCTGTCCTTGACTTCTTTTTGATTTCAGCATCCTGGACACAATGGAATCAACAGCTCTTCCCCAGCTAGGCCCCCATGTCATGCAATTCCATCACCACCAGCCAGCCATCCCTGGGCTGAGGCCTCTGAACCATGAGGCAAGACAAACCTCTCCTCCGTTAAGCTATGGGTGTCAGTTACAGTGTTCCAACAATGACAGAGTGACTAAGGCAGCATGCTACCACTGACCTATGCTCCTGGCCTCAAGAGAAATACTAACTCAGAAATAGAGATATGCCAGGTGTGGTGGTACATGCCTGTCATCCCAGCACTTAGGAGGCTTAGGCAGGAGGATTTCTATGAGTTCGAGGCCAGCCTGGGCTAAATAATGAGTTCAGGACCAGCATGGACTATAGCACGAGACCCTGTCTCAAAAAAATAAAGGAAAAAAAAAAACAGAAATAGAGAAAATATGACACTCGTAATGAGCTTTAAACCATTTAAATACAAAACAAAAAAATTATGACAGAATATAAATGTTAAAACCTTGATGTTATACAGAATACAAGTAAACAGAACTAGAAAATGGGACATGTGGAAACATAATTCCCTTATCTTTTCCTGACTTTTTTTAGAGTCAACAGATAGTCACTTAAAACTTTAAAAGTGCAGTATGAGGCTAGAGGAATGGCACAGAGGTTACACTGCTTGACTAGAAAGTGCACAACCCTGAGTTCCATTCCCTAGCACCACATAAAAGTCGGGCATGGTGGCGCAACCCTGTAATCCCACCACTTGGAGAGGCTGAGGCAAGAGAATTGTGGTAAGGTTAAGGCCAGCCTGGGCTACACAATGAGTTCAGGACTAGTCTGGGCTACAGTCTTAAATACATACATACATAAAAGTATAGTTGGAAAAATGTGTATTTTGTTTTTAGTGATTTGTTTTCTCTCCTTAATTCAAATCTTTTACCAAGAAGCACCCATTTTATCTGATATTCTGCATATTTGGCAATTCCTTCACTTACTCTTCTGTTTCTCTTAGATTCAAGTAAAACTAAATTAATAATCACTAATAGTATAACAAATAATGTAATTTTAAATCCATACATTTAGATACTTTCAGAATAGAAGAGGGCCTATTAAACTAATGAAAATGCAAGAACCACCCAGAGAGTTACCAAAGAGGCTTTGCTGAAGCTCCATCCTCATAGATATAGATTAAATACAACTCAGCTGGTTTCAATAATCTCTTTTTTCTCCCTGGTATTGACCATTGAATCCATAGTCTTCATAATGAGCTATATCCTCAGCCTTTCTGTTACCTTTATTTTGAGACAGGGTCTTGCTGGGTCAGTAGGCTGTCCAAGCTGGACTCTTGCCTCAGTCTCCCACAGTGCTGGGATTACAGGTTACACCACCATTCTTGTCTAACATGTACATTTCTAACGAGCTTCCAGCTCAGGTTGACGTTGTTATTCAACATACCACACCAGGGATGACTAGTGTAGCAATCTCTGGCATGAAATGTATTAAGTGTACTTCATGGTAGTGGTACAGGATTTAAAAAAATTTTTTTCTTTGTTTTGCTTTTTTAGGAGTATACTGATTTTTTTTAAAATAATGAATGATCTATTTTTATCCAAACAATAAAATCATTATTCTAAAGGAAGCTACAAGCAAGATACATTAATCTATTTTTAATACCTACACATGTACAAAAGTTTTCTCTGAGAACTTTAACTTTCTCTTCCTCTCAAAAGCCAAATCATGTTTTTTTAAATACAGACACTCTCAAAGCAACATTATCTTTTCTCCATGAAGGCTAAAAATTCTGTTTCTAAAACAAACTGTTACTTGTTGTATCAAAAACAGCACATATAGCCAAACACTGAAGCACAGACCTAAATCCCAGAACTCTGGGAGGCTGAAGCAGGAGGACTGCAAGGTCAAGTCCAGCCTGGGCAACTCATAAACTCAGTAAGTTCTTGTCTAAAAATAACAAACATAAAGGGCTGGGAGAATAGCTCAGGGTGAAGGTCTTGGGTTGGATATACAATACTGAAAAAAGGAGAAAAAGAAAAAGAGAAACAAATAGAAAAAATGCATACTATATATTTTTATACTATGATATTTTTCTATCCTACAGTTAATTTAATATTTAACACCAACATATTAGTCCAAATCTATCATCAGTCAAACCCATCAGAAATGTATGAAAATATAAGAAAAACTCATGCCTACAATATGGGCCAAAACAATCCCAATTCAATGCTACTCTGAAAACACAAAGATGATGTTGTTATATTTAAGTACCAAAAACACTGATTACATCTGAACTCTCTGTATTCTTAAATATTGCTTTCAGACCACTCTGGCTCTTTACCAAATTATACCTAAGTGCTTTAATGCAAATCAGACTAATTCCATAGCTAGATGAACAAAGAGAGGACAGACTAGATCAGACTCACAAGAGAGACATTAAATATTATATAAACTGTGAACAAAGATTGTACCAATAAGTTATTTAGAGAAAATAAGAGGACCTTATTAGACTTTGTAATAAGGTAACAAAAACCCATTGTTAGAAACAGGTCAATTTCATGTGGGAGTTCAGACTTAATTCTATGCAGCCAGAAATTTTTATGAATTATCACTAGTATTACATTTGACTAAAGGCTAAATAGACTTGATTAAAATGTATTCTTTGGTACCTCGTGGCAACATTTATAAATAAAATTTATTTCAAGTTTGACAAACCTCTAAACTCAACAAAAGAAGTAAAAGCACAGATTAACACACTTAGAAATGAAATGGGTGAAATTACAACAGACTGCAGAAATTCAGAATATTATGAGAAGTTATTTTCAACACCTATATTATAACAAGTTAGAAAATTGGAAAGAAATGGATGACTTTCTAGACATATACAAAATATCAAAATTGAATGAAAAAGACATAAAAATCTTGAATAACCCCATTACACACAAAGAAATTGAAGCAGTAATAAAGGCTCTCTATCTACAAATAAGAGCCCAGGACAAGATGGATTCATAGCAGAATTTCTTTAGTACTTCAGGGAAGAACTAACTCCGATCCTTCTCAAACTGTTCCATTAAGTTGAAACAGAAGAAATACTACACTACCAGACTTATTTCTGGAGGCTAGCATCACCTTACTCCCAAAACGAAAGATGTAACTAGGAAGAAAAATTATAGACCAATATCATAATGAATACAGATGCAAAAAATCTTAAATATTCTGGAAAATAGAATCCAGCAAGTAATCAGAAAGATTTGCGCCATCATCAAGTGGGCTTCATTCCTGGGATGCAAAGCTGGTTCAACATACATAAATCAACCAATATAATACATCACATGAGCAAAAGCAAAAACAAAAAAACATATGGCCATCTCAATTGATACAGAAAAAGCCTTTCGTAAAATTCAAAACCCTTTCATGATAAATACTCTGACAAAAATTGGTATAGAAGGACTTTATCTCAAACTTATAGAAGCCATATATATATGCCAAAACTACCACAAATATAGTAAATGGAGAAAAATGGAAAGCATTTCCCCTTAAATCAGAAACACGACAAGGCTTTCCACTCTCACCACTTTTATTGGAGATAGTCCTTGAAACACTTGCCATAGCAATCAGGCAAGAAAAAGAAATAAAGAGAATATGCATTGGAAAGGAGGAAGTCAAACTATCCTTACTTGCAGCTGATACAATTTTCTACATAGAAGACCCCAAAAATCCCACTATGAAACTCTTGGAAACAATAAATAAATTCAGCCAAACTACAGGGTACAAAATCCATGTTCTTCATAAGCCATATTCTTCAAAATCAATAGCTTTTTTCTATATCAACAATGAACTCTCTGAGAAAGAGCTCAGAAGAATAATCCCATTCTCAATAGCACAGCAAAAAATTAAATATATAGGAGTATACCTTAACCCAGGAAGTGAAAGATCTATATAAAAAAGAACTACATCACACTGAAGAAAGAAGTTGTAGACGACATCAGAAAAATGAAGACATCCCCTGTTCTTGGATAGGCAGAATCAATATAGTAAACATGACTGTATTGCCAAAACTGATACACAGATTCAATGCAATTCCTATCAAAATAGCAATAATTTTTTCACAGAACTTGAAAAAATAATCCTTAAGTTCATATGGAACCAAAGGATATCTAGAATAGCCAAAGCAATTTTGAGTAATAAGACTAAGAGAGGAGACATTAGAATACCATCCAGTTATACTACAAAGCAAAAGTTGAAAAAACTATATGGTACTGGCACAAAAACAGACAGACCAGCGGAACAGAATTAAGGATGCAGAGACAAACTCAAATACCCTCAGCTACCTAATCTTCAATAAAGGAGCCAAAAGCATACACTGGAAAAAAGGACAGCATCTTCAACAAATTGTACTGGGAAAACTGGACATCCACATGCAGAAAGAATCCAGATAGACACCTGTCACCTTGTACCAAAATTAAATCAAAGTGGGTCAGAGACCTAGATATTAAAACTAAAACACTGAAACCTCCTGGCTGACAAATTAGGCAAATATCTAAAAAACATAGGTGTAGGAAAGAACTTTCTTAGTAAGACACCAAAAGCAACAGAAATAGTCCCCAGAGTTAACAAATGGGATGTCAAAAAGTTTCTGTATGGCAAAGGAAATTATCAAGAGTGTAAAAAGAGAACAGAACAGACAGAATGGGAAAAAATATTCACCACCAATACCTCAGATAGGAGGCTCATAACCAGAATATAGAGGGAACTGAAGAAAAGAAAACCCTCAAAATCAAAGATCCGATTGAAAAATGGGCAAAAGAAATGAATAGGCAGTTCTCAGATAAAGAAGTTCAAATGGCCAATAAATACATGCAAAGATGATCCACATCCTTAGCCATTAGAGAAATGCACATCAAACATCATTAAGATACCAGCTAACTCCAGAGAGAATAGCACATATCAAGAACACAAAGAGCAATCAGTGCTGGTGAGGCTGAGGGGAAAAGGAACCCTCCTGCACAGCTGGAGGGAATGTAAACTGGTAAAACCACTACGGAAAGTAATATGGAAGTTTCTCAAAAGACGAAATAAGTATCTCCTTTGATCCAGCAATACCTCTTCTGGGAATTTTCCCAAAAGAGTTAAAAACAACATATAACAGAGATACATGTATACCTATATTCGTAGCAGCACAACTAACAATAGCTAAAATGTGAAAGACACCAAAATACTCATTAACAGATACATGAATTGTGATATTTATACACAAGGGAATACTACTCATCTATAAAGGCAGATAGGCTGCAGGCTTTTGTAGGTAAATGGATGCAAAGTGAGTCAGAAGCAGAAGGTGAAATACCAAATGGTTTCCCTGATATGAGAGACCCAGATCACAACTATTTCACAGAACTTATTATGGGGAATAATGAGAACTGGAGGAAAGCAGGAGGGAGTGGGTGGGTCAAAAAAGGAGAGGGGAAGGATTTGTTATTTTGCCATGATACGTATGTGCACAAAATACTCAAGATCAAAATTTTATGTATTGCACTTATACATATCAATAAAAGGGGGAAAATTATTTCAATTTTGGCTGTAGAAAAACTAAATACTAATATTTATTTATTTATTTATTTATTGAGACAGGGTCTTGCTCGAGAGCCCAGGCTGGTCCTGAACTCACTATGGAGCCTACACTAGCTTGGGACTCAGCCTCCCAAGCACTAGGAGTACAGGCGTGTGCCACCATGCCCGGCTTATGTGGTGCTGGGGAACTGAACTCAGGTACTCAGAGCTTCCTAAGTGCTCGCTAGACAAGCGCTTTAACTGCTGAGCCATTACTCCAGCCTCCTAAAAATTGAAGGGAGTAAGTTTTTCTGAGATTAAAGTCCAAAAGCCTGTATATATGTAGACCTCTTCATTATCCTCTAAGAAAGCTAAAACAGAAACTGAGCAGAAAAGACTAGAGACATGGGTCACTGGTAGAGTGCATGTGCAAGGCCTGGATTCTATCCTCAGCACTGAAAGAAAGACTGAATGAATGAAAGAAAGAGAAAGTAAGCAGAAGTAAAATGTCTGTGTTCTATAATCAATCAATCAAATATATATATAAAAGCAGAATGTCTCCATTTTCCCTGTGTCTCCATCTTTTAAGCAATTTCTGCTCCTGTCAATAACCGTTAAGTCAATAAACAGAACTTTAAGTTCCATTACAAGCTTAAGCATACCAGGAAGTACTTCAATCATTTAAACGTGATATACTCCCAATTTTTTCCTCATGAAAACCAAAAAACAATTTTTTTCAATTTAAAATAAAGCCTTACTACACATTTAAAATATTTCTCAAATACAACTACTTACAATGTCAGAGAACCATATTCTGATTACTAATAATGTCACTTCTTACCAGGATCTGCTAACCCAGTGGTTTCTAAGAGTATGTAATCAAATTTTCCCTTCTTCTGCATCAAATTCTCAATAGCTCTAAGGCCATTGTCCCTAGAGAATACCAAGATATGACACATAGTTGATTATTTGAGTATTTTTAAATGATCATTATAGACAATTTATATTCAATACATTGTATGTTTTTAGGCATATAAAAATTTGTTTCCTAAGACTCTAATAAAATGTCCACACAACATTAACCAATGAGAAGAAAACAGATGCATATGCAAATAAGTTTTAAAAATTACATATATAATTAGTTAATATAATTTTTTTAAATTAAAAGATAGAACATTATAAAACTAAAGTCAGTATTTCTTATTTGTATGGCTTTATGAAAGAAAAAAGCCAACATCCAAAGTAATATAATTTGTTACCTACAGTAATTTTAATAGCTAAAAAGACATTGTTATTAAACATCATTTAGTTCCCTCTCAAACTACAGTACAAGTCTATTGTGAATTTTAGGATATTCTTATAACAACAAAAATGAAGGAATACTGTGTTATATTTTGGTTGTTTTACAAACTCTGTTATGACTTCATCCTTCCCAAAATATATGACTTAACTCAAATATCTAAGAAAGTATAAATTTTTATTATTTATCATTCACTATTTAATGAATGTATCAATTGCTATCATGTATCAGGTATACTCCTAGAATTTATGGCAGTTTAATAAACAAAAGACATTGGCTTTAGGCAGAACATAAGGTTCTTTGGTTTTTTTTAAGTCATTTACATTTGTTTTTAGATAGGTTGAATGTTTGAAAAATAGACTAATAATGTAATAAATTCAAAATAATCATTTTTATATATGAAATGAGACTTTGGTGTACCAGAAATTTTTAATTAAATAAACTCTGACATGGACAAAAATTTAACATTTAATAGAAGGTTAAAAAGTATTAGAACAATATAAAAAATAACAAGGAAAACTCCTTTAAAATAACTAAGTTTATTTTCATTTAAAAATACAATGAAGCAAGCTGTCTAAATTCAGTTAAATTACACAAGAAAATAAAAGCTGGGAATATAACCTATAAACACTTCCAATAAACAAACAAGCAGAGTAAACCTATTCCTACTTCACTGAACAGCAGAGGCAACCATTTCCAAGTTCCAGCCACTCTTCATAGAGCTCGCCACCTTGACTTACAGCTAAGGATTTCTCTACTGCACTTCCTGAAAAAAAAATTAACAGAAAGTACTCTTTTGATTATATTTACAAGCCAAACACAAATAATAATGAGGATATTCAAAACTAAAGATTTCAAAGCAATTAATTTTATAATTTTTATTTTATTCATTTAGGCTCAATATTTAAAATTATAGTACTCTAGATTGTTTTAGCTTTTCTTTCATTCTATATATGCTCCTAAAAATGTTAATCCCCATGGTAATGAATGTACCTCTTCAGACCTTGTTTGCCCACTTTTCTTTCTTAATAAAGTAGCTACACTGAAAACATTTTCTCTTGTTCATGGCAAGCTTTCTAAATAGACTAGTATGTTTTACATATTGGCTTTTGTATGCCCGGTGAACTCTTCTGAGGCTATTCATATTTATTCTTTTTCTTTTCATTCTTCCTCTGAATTGTTTAGACAGCTTTCCCAGTATCCCCAGAATGAATAAAATTTTCAGTTCAGGCAGGTTTCATGCTTTCATTTAAACAGTAAACTCTAGTCAACAACACAAAAATCTCCTATTAATGCTTAGCTGGGAAATAAGCATATGAGAAGCTTGTTATAAGAGTGACTTTTAAATGTTTTACTTTTAAAAGTCCAATAACGAGAAAGGTACCAGGGCAGGGGATGTATGCAGCTCCAGAGCAGGATGCTCGCTTAGCATCTGTAAGGATATGTATGGCTCAATTCTCAGAATAGAAAGAAAGGGAGCGGGGTAGAAGGAGAAAAAGAGGGAAGGAGGAAGAAAGGAAAAGAGGAGAAAGAGAAAGAGAAAGAAGAAAGAAGAAAGAAAAGAGAAAGACAAGAAAGAAAGAAAGAAAGAAAGAAAGAAAGAAAGAAAGAAAGGCAGGAAGGAAGGATGGATAAGCAAGTGCACAATGGAACAAGCAAAATATTATATCAAAGCCAGGATAGCTCTCAATGTTCAGAGAAGCACATGGGCGGGGTAGGGAGTGAATAGTTTTTGTTTATGTATTTTCTGTTCATATTTCAGTTAGGTAGTATGAACAGCTTTCAAAGGGTTTAGTGCAGACTTTAGGCTATATAAAAACTTAGTAAAACATGAAGAGAAAGTAGTAAGAACATTTAAAGGAAAAAATTGTGAAAATGGTCCCAAAAATGAAAATAGTAAGCAATAATAATATAGCAACTAAGATCAGTGTGCCACAGAAGATCAACTAATAAGAAGTTACAATTAATAAGAAGCTACATCCTAGATTACTGAAAATCTAGGATGTGAGGATCCTACAGCATGCAAAGCTCAGTGGTAGAGTGCTTGTTGAGCATTTGCAAGACACTGAGTTTGATCCCCAACACAGTAACAGGGAAAAAAAGGAAAAAGAAAAATTGTTTTGTTTTTTGTCTAAAAGGTTTTTCTCTTCTTCCTGTTGAAGCCAGTTATCATGTTTTACAAACATATGTCCCATCCTGCTCATAAAACCTAGTTCTTACAAGCCAAGCATGGCACACATCTGTAATCCCAGCACTCAGAAGGTTGAGGCAGGAGGATTGTCATGGGTTCAAGGCTAGCCTGGGCTCCATAGTGGGTTCAAAACCAGCCTGGGATAAAGAGCAAGACCTTGTCTCAAAAAAAAAAGTTCTTTTACTCATTTATAAGTGAGGAAACATTTAAGAAATATTCTAAGAAATTGTATTTTTGGCTGAAACTGAGATTTTAATAAAGTTCATAGTTATGACGAAAGACTCCAAAAAAAATTAGTTCTACCACTGCTGTATACAATTTTAAACCACAGTTTAATATCAAAGAAAAAAATTTGAAAAGTTAGAAACATACTTTCGCAGATAATTTGAGTTGTCTTGAGTATGGGAACAAGATATTTAACTTATTTTTTAAATCTTCAGTTGTATCTAATTGGCAGATAATAAATATTCAACAAGGTGAACTTCTTTTTCATGAGTTGTAATATAAAATGTAGTCAGTACAAAAGCAGCTTTCTAGTTCATAAAAAAATTTAATTTAGATTTTTACTTTTGGAGTCGTTTCTTTTACATAAAAAATCTAAGTTAATCCTGTTAACATGAATTCCAAATCTACACAAAATAAAATTTTATAGAAACAATTACTTCAGCATCCCAAATCCATATAAAATGAAGCCTGACAGGAATTAATTTCTCCAAAGTTATCCTCATGAGTGTTCACATTTTAATAGTCTTCATTGTCACTTTTATATACAAAATAGCAATTCGCCAGAGGAATAAATTATCCTGGAAGTTCTCACACATAACATTTATTAAATTGTACTTACCTTCACCAAATTCATTTAAAATAACTGCTATTCTTTTACTATGTTGTTCTGTCAGAATGTAGTTCAGAAGTGTTGTCTTTCCAGCACCTATAAAATATGTCAAAGTAACATAATTTGAAGATTAAACTTTATAGGCACAAAAAGGATATAAAAACATCCTAATGTTTTTTTAAGAATCTGCATGCAATTTATCATATATCACTCAACTATATATAGACACGGGTGTGTCTGACCTGTGGCTTTGGCCCTGTACAGCAAGTACTGAGGCCCTATAGTATATATTATTTTATACATAGTAAGACACTTTTTTGAGACAGGGTCCTACTCTGTAGTCTCGGCTGGTCTTTAACTCACTATGTAGCCCAGGCCGGCCTCCCACTCACAGCAATCTTCCTGCCACAGCCTCCCGAGTTCTGGGATTATAGGCATGGTGCCACCACACACACTTTATGTGGTACTGGAGGGGTACTGGAGGTTGAACTCAGGGCCTTGGGCTTGCTAGACCAACACTTCAACCACAGAGTCACACATACAGCCCCTGTAAGGCAAATTCTAAATCAAGTGTTGTTACTTATATACATTAACAGTATTACATAATGCATTGCAGCAAAGACAGTTCTTCAGTTAATGCTGACCAAGCAGGCCAAAAGACTGAACACCACAGTACAGAAGATTCTAAAGTGGCCCACCCATCTAAAGCATGTTTTTAGTCCTTGTGTTTTTGAGTGAAGAGGAACTGTCTTGGGCCACTTATAAAATACATAATATAGCTAATATATGTAAATAATAAAACTTCCTTTAAAAATATTTTATTATAGCATTAAAGAAAAAACAAGGGCAAAAAAGAAAAACCCAGAGGTCTCAAGTTGAATATGCCTATTAAAAAGAGTAAAGTAATCTTTGAAAACTATTTATATATTATATAAATATTTATAAATAATCCTGCAAGTTCAATAAGCTTTTCTTCAATCTAGTGTGTCTAAAATACTATTCCTTCTTCATAAATTATAATACAATAAGCAAAGGCATCTAAACTGTCTACTATAAGGAATTAAGGAGGTAATAATTTCTAAGAAATACTGTTTGTAATTTATAAAATGTAAAATATGTTAGCCCTTTTACATGATAACAATGTTTCTAAACTAAGAATATCTGGTTTACCTCCCTACAGTTTACATATAAATACCTTTCTTTTGTTTCATCATCAGCTAAACAGATAAAATTCTGACTGGCTCTATGGCTATTTTTACTATGCTTACAATAATCTATAAAACTGATTTTACAGAATGGGGAACAGAGGTAGAAAGTTGTTAACAAAAGACAGAATATTCAGTATTTAGAAAAACGCATTCACAAAGCTATGCTAACTTTATCCAGCAGGTGGCATATTAAACCTAGTATGTTCACCTCAGGTAGAAGAAACTATTTTGTGAAATAAAAACACTGAAGTTCTTTTCAGAAAGAAAACCTTAACTGTGTAGTAAGACACATCACTTACCAATTTTTCTGTAGATAACATCCAGATTGCTTTCATTGTTTTACAAACCGTGCTGCTACAAGTTTTTATAAGTAGCTTGTGCTAAATCTAATCAAAAAATAGTGAGTTTTTTAAAAAGATAAAAAACACATTGCCGTTAAGCCCTTCTTCCAGACACACTTGTCCCGTCATTTCTCCCCACTTTCTGAACCACTCTGGGGGTTTCTTTTATGGATATCTTTAGTTGTGGCTGTTGTAGCTGCCTCAGTGTTCTGAACCGACTCAAAATGTTTACCATTCAGTCTCTGACTTTGGGGAAAAGACAAGCTGCCCAAGACCAGTTTCAGTGCATAAGGTGGCTGAGGATACATTGGCATGTTTCTACCAGCATGCCTTTCCTTTGGATGGCACTGAGCAGCAACACTTACTATGTTTTTTAAACATACTCTGTAAAAATAAGGATGACTCCAAAACAGCTTCAAAAAATGGCAAGAAGTTATATGCAGTGGCACAAGCCTTTAACCCCAGTGCTCTTGGAAGCTGAGGCAGGAAGACTGCAAGTTCAAGCCAAGCCTGTGCCTCCTGGTGACCTCAGCAAGATCCTGTCTCAAACTTAAAACTAAAAAACAGACTGGGGATGTGTCTCAGTGCAAAGGCCCTGGGTTGGAATCCCAGTACCACAAAAAAGGAGAAGGTGGCAAGAATGATGGGATAAGTGGGATAAGTCTGGTTTTTTGTTTTTTGAGACAAGGTCTCAATCCGTAGTCCACGCTGGTCCTGAGCCCATTATGTAGCCCAGGCTGACCTAGAACTCACAGCAATTCTCCTGCCTCAGCCTCCAAGTGCTGGGATTACAGGATGCACCAGCACACCCAGCTATTTTGCGTGTTGGGAGATGGAACTAAAGGCCTCATATTTGCCAGGCAAGCCCTCTAATCACTGGCTTCCACACCAGCCTGGGATAAGTCTGTTCAAAGCACAAGAAATAACTTAGGGGGCAGCGTTAGGTACCTTTTACTATAATCGTTTCAATTTAAATATTCACCATATGTTTTGATCACATCCCAAATATGTCTGTTGAAATACATTTGCAAGTTTCCTCAGATATTAACTAGAAAAAATACAGGGAGTGATATAGGGCATTAATATCGTCAACACATAGGTGATCCCCCTTTAAAATCTTTTAAAGAGATGAGATGTCACGGTTAGAATGTGACGCTCAGCATTAAAGAAGCGTGACATATTGAAGAGACGGACTCCAGGGAGACGGCCATGAGGGATCCTCAGAGCTGGTCCAAACCTGAGAGCTCTCGAATTTGAGTGACACACAGGCACTGATGGTGAAAACTAAAAGGTGCAAATGTAAGAAACCACCTGATAGAAGAATTACTTAGACTTGATAAATAACTACATCATGAGAAGGCTTGAAGACATAGTTTATTCATTCAAAAGTATTTACTATGGACTAGATTTATGCTGGGTCTTTAACGAAAAGTAAACATGGCAAAGACAGTCTCTGTTTCACAGAGGTGCAAAATATTGTGGAAAGGAGAGTAGGGAATGCAGGCGAATGAGGCCATTATGTCATGAGTATATCGTCAAGAGAAGAGGTACTGGATGCTATGGAGAACCTAAGGGGACATCTGACCAGAGAAACAACCACAGGAAGAAAAGTATCCCAGGGGGCCAAAATGCTAAGTACCTTCTAAGTTAGTTTAAAGCTCTCAGCTACCTTTTGTCAGGATGGAGAGGTTGGCAAGAGTCAGATCATACAGTTCCTTGTAATTCATGCTAAGGAATTTGAACTTGAACTCAAGTAAAAGCCACTGAAGGGTGTGATACAACCAGACTGACATTTATAAAGATCACTAGGGCTAACATTAAAGGGCAACAAGACTCAAGACAGCAGCAGTTAGGAGTCTGTGAAGTGAAACTATCAGCTAGATTCTGAAACACAAAGGTTGCCACGTTAGTTCTCAGTCAAGGTTCCAGACTGAACCCCCAACAACTCTCCAGAGCAAGACGTGTGAGACCATAGGGATGTGTCTGCAACAGAGTCTTAGACAAGGCTCCACCTCTTAGTAGAGCAACCTGAGCAACGGTGGGGAAGTACTAAAATCTACTCCTGAGTTAAGACACAAACTTAAAAAACAAAAGGAGAGGGTAGAAAGAGGTAAACAAAGTAAAAATGATCAACACGTGATATGTATATGCACCAATTCCTCAAATTATTAAGTATCGCAGATATTTACTACAAAAAAGAATAATTTTGGTGGAGAAAAGAGGAAGCAGAAGCACCTGAGATTTCTTTATGCACAAGCATCCTCAGAGGTCTCTAGCCACATTCAGGAATGATATTTCCTCTGAATGACATGACCACAATAGTTGGTTGCATGGCTTTTTCAATATAGTCATGTATTTATTATTCTAGCCCTTTTTAACTGAAAAGTTTTAAAATATTATTTAAATGTTTTCAACGGTTAAAATGCAGACTATCCAGGAAATTGCACCAAGTTCACAAATCTGTGTTTTCAAGTATTCCTGTACACTTCTGAACTCAGTTTGAGAAACGGCCTTGAAGGACAAAGATTTTATTCTTATCCTATCTCCCACAGTGCTTTGCAAACAAATCTCAAAAAAGTTTGAGACAGAGTAAGTACTTCCCACAAATGGCCCCAAGGGAAATGCAATCTACGGAGGAAAGCATCCAACACACTAACTAGGACATTTTTACAGATAGGATATTCTTTCTTGTTCTTTTCTTTTTTTTATTTTTTCTTTTAATGATAAAGACTTTTGAGGTAGGTGTTTCCTACCCTATTTTGCTGATGCGAAAGCAAGCTCAGGTGACCAGTGTCATTTTCATTTTCGGGCGAGGTAGTTGAACTGCAAAAATGTAAGATAAGACTTGATAAAAGGTCTCACGAAAAATTAAAAGGTGGGTGCGAGCTTCGAAACCTTGTTTCAAAATGTGAAGCTAACTTTTCCCTCGAGAACTGCAGAATCCATTCGAGGAGAAAGTGACCCTGTCCCCACCTCAAACGCATCTGCTCTCGGCCGGCAGGCCCCGGTGCCTAAGGACAACAGACACCAGCAGCCCCCCAAAATCCCAGAGTCCGCGGCATTTTCTGGCTGGGATGACGAGTTACCTAAATATCCGGTGATAATTGTGACGGGAATCTTGGCGTCAAGGCCAAGCTTCTCCTCTTCCTCCCTTTGCTTCGTCTCAATGGGAACCAGTTCGGGACAGTCTTCCTCCGCTTGCTCCTCTTCCTCCTCCACAGTTCCCACAGCCGGTAACATCCCAGCGGGATGGAGCTGCGGCCAGACGCCGAAACGCGGGCGCGCACGCCTACCGCGCGAAGCCCGACCGGGATCGACGTCATCACACAGCGACGCGTAGCTCCTCCCTTTCCCGGGCGCCAGCTGAGGACTGGCCCTCCCCTTAGCCACGCCTCCAAGCGGCAAGGGACCGCCCCGGGGCGTGTCTCTGAGCCTGAGTTCTCAGGCCTCTTCAACTCTGACCGGCAGCTGTCACTGGCCAGCTCAGGCTTAAAAGCCTCTGGATGTTGCTAAATTGAGACCAGGCTGGTCCTGTTGGAGTTCTACAGAGCATATAGATTTTACCAACTTGACATTTTGTAATCTTATGAAAAAATTTGATTCATGATGTAAGATAGGACACCAAAATGTTAATTGTAACTTTTCTACCTATGGATAACCAATTGAGCTTTTTCTCATCATAGCTACATGTATATGAGTGCGTGTGTGTGTGTGTGTGTGTGTGTGTGTGTATAAAACTTACAAAGAACCTGATTTGCTTTTATTTTTCTTTCTCATTTATTTGAGCTACTTCAAGAGTTCATTAATCACATTTGCTGGCTCATGATACTCTCTCATCCTAGTCCAGTGAACTCCCTAGGCCTCATTCGTAACGCATGTATACTATTACACCCCTGTCCCTCCGCGATTCAGCCTACAGCCTCTAAGATACTAACTTCAATCTCGAATTGGCTCTGAATTGTGGATAATTCCCTTTGTTTGCTTGTATCCCATATGTGTGCACTTAGACCATATATTGATTTTGCTTCTCATTTTCATAAAAGTATCATACACTATAATCTCATGAAATCGCTATATTTTTAAAATTCTTCAACTGAGGCTAGAGGAATGGCTCAGCAGTTAAAGTGGTTGCCTAGCAAGAGCGAGGTCAAGTGCTAAGTACCGAATCCGGTTCCCCAGCACCACCGGGCATGGTGGCGCATGCCTGTAATCCTAACATCTGGGAGGCTGAGGCAGGAGGACTGCCTCGAATCCAGGGCCAGCCTGGATTCCATAGTGAGTTCAGGGCTAGCCTGGACTACAGAGCAAGACCCTGTCTCAACGCCCCAAAAAAGAATCTGAAATTCTGCGACTGAATTATACATTATTATGTGTTTATACACAATCTTGCGTGTACATTTCTTGTCACTTGTTTTTTCATTTTTGCTTTTTTTTTGAGACAGGATCTCTCTCTGTAGCCCAGGCTGGCCCTGAACTCACTGGTGCAACCCCAGACTGGCCTTGGACTCAGGACAATCTGCCTGCCTCAGCCTCTCAAGTGCTGGGATTACAGGCGTGCACCACCACACCCAGCTTTGTATGGTGTTTGGGAATCAAATCAGGGCATTGTGTTTGCCAGGCAAGTGCTTTAACTCCTGTGACATTCCTCCAGCCTCCAACTTTGCTGTTTTGAACACATCAACTATGAAAATTTTTCCTGGTGTACGTGCACTACAATTTCTCTTTCAGGTGTATGTAACACTAGAATTACTGTATCTTGGGTTATCCAAAGGTCATACTATATAAAAATAGAAGTTATCTTTTAAAATATTTGTATAAATTTATACATTCCCCAACAATGTATGAAATCTCACTGATGTGAATGTCAGCATTAACAGCCATTAATTTTTACTAATCTCCTTATTGCAAAACAATACTTCAGTGTGGTCTTCATTTGTAGTTCTTTGTTATTAACACGGTTGAGCATCTCTTCCTATGTTTTAGCCACATTTAATTCTAAAAACAATCCTAAATGTTACTATCGACTTTTCAACATTAAATACAAAGAGGTTAAATTATTTGGTCAAGTTAGATTTTTTTTAAAAATTGTATCTGGCACAGGTTATATTTTTTATAATTATCCTGATGAAAATAGATGGTTGATTTCTTCTTTCCTTCTCTGAAATTCTCCATAAAATATGCCACGTATTCCTCTTGCTCTGCTGATGTGTGTGTATATATATATATATATATAGAGAGAGAGAGAGAGAGAGAGAGAGAGAGAAACTATCATGTCTATTGCAGAACAAAACTGTGTTAGTCTGCTTTCTGTGACAAATATCTAAGAATAACAACTTGAAGAAGGAAGAGGTTGTTTTGGCTCACAATTTCCGAGGTTTCGATTCAAGGTCAGCTGGCTCTATTGCCTTTAGGGCTATGGGTAAGCAGAAACGTTGTGACTGTTAAGTTTATCAAATTGAGTGGCCTGGAGATATTAGGGGATTATGCAAAGCACAATTCTGAGTGTGTCTGGGTGGATCAGCTTTCTTGTTGCTAAGTACAGTATCTGACAACCTCAATTTAAAAGGAAGAGGAGAGATTTAATTGGGTTCCCTCTTCAGGGGACTCAGTCCACATGCAGCTGGTTCCAAGGCAGAAGCATCTTGGTGAATGGGCACTGGGGAGAAAATCTGCTCACATCTTAGTAGCAGTGAGCAAAGAAAGGAACTAAGGAGGAAGATGGATCCTCCAAACGCATGTCCCCAGTAACATCCTTCTTCCAACCAGGCCATACCTCTGACAGAACATTTAACTAGGAACTCATCAATAGATCAATCCTCATAACCCAGTCACCTTCCAAAAGGTCAGAGCCCATGAGACCTTTGGGGACATTCTAGATCAAAACCTAACACTTGAAGTCCTTACATGGTCTCTCACCCTTATTCTCTGGTGCTGTTCTGCTCTGCTTCCCTGCCACCACTAAGGAAGCAGATTTGCTCTTCATGCCTTTTCGCCATGATGCTCCTGCCTTGGAGCCAGCCAACAACAGACTGAAACTATGAGTCAGCTAAACCATTTCCTCCTTTAGCTTGAGGGTTCGAGGTATTTGGTCCCAGAGCTGGGGAAGCTGACTAATACAAACATCATGGCAGAAAAGCACGGTACAGCAAAGCTGCTTACCTCATGGCAGCCAGAAAGCAGAAAGAAAGGGAAAAGGAAGGACTTGGAATGATATGTACCCTTCCACGGAACTACCCAGTGAGGTTCCTCCTCCAACTAGGCCCACCTCCTATAGTTCCCACCACCTCTTCACAATATACTCAATTGTGAATCTATCAATGAATTAATCCACTGATGTGACCAGAAGTCCCATAATCCAATCAACTCCCAAAAGCCCCACCTCTGGACATTGCTCTACCAGGGACTAAGCTTTCAATACATAAGCCTTTGGGAGATACTTTATTTCTAAATCACCATAGCAGACAAAGTAAAGGGTTCAGGCAGTGCAAATGAACTAACCATTATACTGGCACATGTATACATCCCAGAAATCAGGAACTGGAAGCAATGCCAGCTCTGACAATATCATAAACTGGCTAAGGAAAAAGAAGGCAAGTATCTGGAGTGTGGTGTAAAACTCCACCCAAAATAGATGCTTGAAGCCCTTCACACAATGGTTCATACTCTTTGGCTTCCAGATGCTGTTTAACATTGGACTTTTTCTGGCAAGCTAGAGGAAGGAGTAACATTACACCGACAGGCATTGCATCGTTCAGATGAAGCTACCTCAGGAGTCAACATCAGCTTCTCCTTATCTATCAAGGAAGTACTTATGAACATCCTTATATGGTTCCGGTTAACTGTTATATACATATATATATCTTATCTCTCACATAAAGCAACATGGGCCTAAGGAAGACAGCTTAATCAAGATGGCCCACGTGCTTTAGAGCCTCATCCAGAGCAAAGGAGCTTTAAATATTGGCCAAAACTTACATGCACCCAAAATGTGCATCAGCTGATGGACAAACAAAACATGAGACATCCCGGAAGTGGGAAGTTATTTGGCAATAGGCAAGACACTGGTAACCTGTTACGAGATGACTGAATCTCAAAAACATGTGCTAAGGGGGGAAAGCCAATCACAAAAGATGCATATTGTATGATACCATTTATATAAAATGTCCAGAATACACACAGTGACAGAGATGGAAAAGAAGTCAGTGGCTGCCAGGGCTGGTTGTTGGGGATTGACTACTGATGGGTACTGTGGTTTTTGGAGAGCTGCTGAAATGTTTCAAATTTGGTTGTGGTGAAGGTAGAACAATTCTGTTTTACTAGAAATCATTGAATTGAATATATTCTACTGGTAAATTGTATAAAATTTGAGCTTTGCCTCAATAAAGCTACTTTTTTAAGTTAAAGCTCATCTCTGTATGTAAATGTTACAGTGCTAATGTGCTTTGTAGAGAAACACTGACATTGATAATTTCAAGTTCTGACCTTAGATACAAATGTCTGTTTCCATATTCCTCTTTAGCAACATAATTATCTATACAATCTATGGAGTTGTCATTTTCTTTTCAAAATCTAGAACTGATAAGAATTTAACAAGAACTCATCTGAAAAAGCAAGGTTTTGATTTATTCAGACATATGACTTTGGGGGCTGGAGGAATGGCACAGTGGTTAAAAGTGCTTGCCTAGCAAGCTCAAGGCCCTGAGTTCAATTCTGCAGAACTATATCAACCAGGCTTGGTGGCACATGCCTGTAATCCCAGCACTCAGGAGACAGAAGCAGGAGAATTGTCATGAGTCCAAGGCCAGCCTGGACTTCATAGTGAATTCAGGACCAGCCTGGGTTACAGAGCAAGACCCTGTCTTCAATAAATAAATAAATGAATGAATAAATAAATAAATGTATGACTTTATAATTTCAGTTGTCCTTGAATAGCAAGATTAACTTTTTTACTTTTTCATAACACACGATTTGCCAATTTTATCTATTCTAAGTGAGACTTTGTTTTTGCTCCAAAATACCTTTTAAAATAAGCATAATATGGTAAGACACATTAGAATTATAATATACTTTATAATGTCTTCCTCACTGAGCTTCACCTTTTTGTTTGATCTCAGTGGTAAAATAGCAATAAAAACAATGATGCTATGTTGACCCCATACTACTTAATAGGCGCTAAGTAGATTGAAAGCATTTATCTCATGTAACTCTTTGAGATAAATGCTACTTGCAGACCCATTTTATAGGAGAGGAAACTGAGGCTTAGAAGTTAAACATCAAGTCATACAGCCAGCCCATTCCCTCTCACCCATACAGGCCTGTAGTCCTAGCACTTTGGGAGAATCACAAGTTGCAGCCCAGCCTGGGCAATTTAGGAACCTAGTGAGACCCTGTCTTAAATGGGAGAGAGGTGTAGCTCTATGTGAAACCATGGACTCAATCTACAGTACCACTGGGCGAGGAATGGGGGGCGGGGGGGAGCGACGGGGAAATCGGGTCACACAATCAGTAAGTGGAAGCCCTGTGTCTCAAACAAGATCTGCCTGCTGCTAAATTTTGTAATCCTCTAACTCAGGGATCAGAAAAAAATTTTTTCTTTGTAAAAATAGTAAATATTTTAGGTTTTAAGGCCAAAACAACAAATTTGAGAAAATTGTGTAGGTACTTACATAAAGAAAAAAGAAATGTATATTGAAGTTTGAGATTTGAATTTCATATAATTTTACATGACATGAAATAATAGTCTCCTTTTAATTTTGCAACCTATTAAAATAGTAAAATTCATTCTCAGCTTGCAGGCTATAGAAAATAAAAAGGCGGGACTGGAGGAATGGCTCAGCAGTTAAAGTGCAAGTGCTAAGTCAAGCACTATGTACCCTAGCTCGATTCCCCAGCACCACACGAGCCGTCCTGTGATCCCTGTGCTTGGGGAACTGAGATAGGCGGATTGCCCTGAGTCCAAGGCCAACTCCTGATATAAGGTAATATAATGTTTTCTTAAGCTGAACTAAGTATAAATGTTTGCAAATACAGCTCTTCCTCATTGTTTTAAGCTCAGTTTTTAGGTCATTTACCATGATCTCAAAAGTGCTAGATGCCACAAGCACTAGTAATATTCAGAGGAGGGCTGAGAAGCTTGTTCTGCTCTTCCAAGGGCCTTGATACCTGGCCTGGGAGACCACAGTTAGGAAAGGGCTGTGTGTGGCACTGCACTAGGAGCCCTGCTAGGAAGGAGCAGATCAGATAAAGTCTCCAGCTGTCTGGATTCCAGCAGCTCAGCTTTGAGGAATAGCCCTGATTTACTTCCTTGGGCTTAATTCCCTGCTTCTCCCCATTGCTTCATTTTCCACTCGTCAAGTTTGTCAGTTGCCGTGAGAGAGTAAGCACTATAGCTATACCTAAATCAGAGGAAAGCTTAAAACAAAAACAAAACAAAACAAAAAACAATGCCAACTGTTTCCCCCACCTCTTTCTTTCTCCTTTCTCTCATTTTTGCAACTTCCTGCAAAGGCAAGAACACACTTGCCCGACAATAGCTACTGGTTTAGAGAAAAAGGAAACTGGGGGTTTCAACATTAACCAACTTCCTCTTGTCTAGCTGGGGAGAATAAATGAATAAAGTACTTTTTAAAACACTGAATATTTGTCACATTTTTCATGAAGTACACTGAACACATCAGGAACAGATCCAAAAGACCAGATCTTGTGACTGCTTCAGTCAAAGGTAGGATATTAGTATTCAAGTACCATGTTTCTCTCTGTTAAAATACACTTTAAACATGAAATAATATTTCCTCTCCAAAATATTAAGGATGGCAGGATCAAATAAAACAGCTCCATTTTTTTCTTCCTCTTACTATACCTCAGAATTCCCTTACATACTGTTCAACTGCGCTTCCCTGCAATCCCACACCATTGGCAGTGCCAGTTCCTCCGACAACCAGACCAATACCTTTTGATCCCTTAGCCCTGGCTTTCAATCCGTCCATCAGACTCTGGTCACAGTGTCTTTGCATTGGTACAGCGTAATACCTGAGACAGGTAACTGATAAATAATAGAAATCTATTTCTCACAGTTCCGGAAACTGCTGAATCTTAGTGTCTGATGAAGACGTAGCCTCTGCTTCCAAGGTGGTACCTCAAAGGCTGTGCCCTCCGGAAAAGGCAAACTGTTGTGTCTCACCTGGCAGATGGGACAGAAGGCCCATGGCCCAAATAGCTTCCTTACAACTACTTATTTACGTATGTATTTATTTATTTTTGTGGTACTAGGGATGGAACCCAGGGCTTTCATACTCTGCTACATTTTTAGCTTTTTAAAAAATGTTTGTTTTGAGACCAAATCTTGCTAAGTCATTAGTTGCCCAAGCTGTGCCCAAATTTGTGATCTTCCTGCCTCAGCCAACTGCCGTTCTGGATTTACAGCTGTGCGCCAGCATGCCGAACTACAAATTTTGAATAAGAGTGTTGATCCTATCCTTTAGAACTCAGTCTCATGACTTAAACTTCCCCTAAAGGCTTCATCTCTTAATATGATCACGGTAGTGATTAAGTTTAAGTGTATGAATTTCAGCGACACATTCAAATCACAGCAGTCACCAGAATCTTACTTACGGTGAGAACTCATGAATTCTTTCCTTAGATTAATTTACTTGCCTTCCTCTGAGGTAGCATTTCTTTACTGCCCTTAAGTCTAAATGTTGGCTCCAAATATATTTTCGGAGTGTATTTTCAAGACACTAAACCACTTCCTTCTCTCCATCTCAGTCACATTATCTCTCTTTGGGGAAGTTCCTTCCAAAATCTTCCAGCAGGCACACTGACCCTTATACAGGTCAACTTTACATCATTTTACCAGTTCTTCCAAATCATGTCAATAATAATTTGCAAGTTCCTGAACTAGAAACTATATTGTGCATTTTTCCTTTTTGTTTTTGTTGTTGGTGGTGGTTTTTGTTTTGTTTTGTTTTCAGACAGGGTCTCACTCTGTAGTCCAGGCTGGTTCTGAACTCACTATGTAGCCCAGGCTGGCCTCCAACACACAGCAATCCTCCTGTCTCAGCCTCTTAAGTGCTGGGATTAAAAGCGTGCACCGCCACACCTAGTTTATGTGGCTCCTGGGTTTCAAATCCAGGGCCTTGTGCTTGCTATGCAAGCTCTCTATCTGCAGAGCTGTACCCCCAGCCAGCCCCTTTCCCACTTTTAATAATAACAGAACTATGCTTTTGAAGTTAGGTGCTTGGCTTCCAGAGGAGAAGACCACATTTCCCAGTCTACTCTGAGCTACATAGAACTAAGTAAGGAAGTCCTGACTGGTGGGAAACACCAAGAAATGTCACGTAACAGCTTTGTGAACATCTTTCTTAAATTTTTCTTTATTAATTGTTAAACATTAAACAGTTCAGCAGTATCAGGGGAAAAGCATACCCTTTTTCACTCCCATCTATGCCCCTTTCTTTCCATGAAGTTGTGTAACCAGCATGAGCAAGATGTGGTCATTAGTCCACATCTTTTATTTTTGGTGCATATCTTTGCCACTGCCATGTTAAGTATTTTCCTATGCATGTGTGCACATATGCAGGTTTTTGGTTTTAATATAAAGAGGAACACACAGAGATTTTGTTCTGGAATGCACTTTCATTTGACAATGTGCTCTGATACCTTTTTAATCTCATAGAATTAAACCTACATCATTTCCTGGCACTCCATAATATAACTATTTCATAATGCCCTTGGAAGGCAGCTGAAAATTGATTAAGTCCCTCTTCAAAGCACGCTCAAAAGGTAAGTTCAACAGCTTCTAAAAATGCATGAAAGTGTTCTGATTAGCTAGAGCCTATGCATTTAAAAACAAGCTTCATTTCTACTCCAGTTTATTTTAGAGTTTATAGCATATTAAATTGTATTAGGGCTTATAACGCAATATTATAATTCTAATATTAAAGTTTATTAAGAAATACTTATATTTGAATTAATGTTATTTAATTAATTTTAATTATTTTTACCAGTTCTGGGTCACTTATGATTAATGTGATTCTGTGAGACTGCATTTACTTTACCATAAGCTCTTGCTTTGGATTATGTATTTCTACCCATACATCTGCAAGTGTGCTTTCATAAATTAATTTTGGGCAGTGAATTTAGGGCAGTAGTATACAATACATGGATTAAAAATCACTTCTGAGTTGCTATTAAAGAGAACTGAGTTTAAGCCAGGACCTTTGTACTAAACTACATTCCCTGCCCTTCAAAGTTTTTTTGTATGTTATTTGTTTATTTATTTGAGAGATCATGTAGCTAAGTTACTAAGTTATTGAGTTGCCCAGCAGGCTGGGCTCAGACTTGCCATCTCCTGCTTCAGCTTCGCAGAGTGCTAGGACTGCAGACGCGTACCGCCACACCTGGCTAACTGTTCTTCATTGTAGTGTTGCTTTGTGTCTAAGATACAGCTTAACTACTCAAAGCCCAAGGTAACACTGCTGGAAACCACTAGCAGACAGAGCATTATTTATATCATTTTGCATCATAATGGTTCATTGTACTTTGTATATTTTTGTTTATGAAATGCTCTAAATTATAGAAATTATGACAGCAATAAAAATTCAGTTTGGGCATACTTATTTTTGCATGAACAAGCATAAAATATATATAGAAATGAGTGTTTATATAATTAGATACATAGAACTATTAGAACATAGTCCGGCTGTTAACATTATTTGCCTTTAGAGGAGAGAGAGGAGGGAAGGAAGTCTAAGTGATAGGCCAAAAGGAGAGAGAAGCCAGTATGGTGGCCCAAGCCTGTGATCTCAGCACTCTGGAGGCTGTGGTAAGGAGACCACAAGTTAGAGCCCAGTCTAGGAAATTTAGCAACTTAGTGAAACTTTGTCTCAAAACAAACAAAAAAAATTAAAAAGCTGAGAATGTATCTCAGTGTGAAGGCCTTGGATTCAATACCCCAGCATTAAAAAAAAGGGGAAGCTGAGGAAGGGTGGAGAAGCAGGCTGTCTTCCCTCCTCACTTTAAAAATGGAATGTGTGAAAGTAGAATGTGTGAAATACAAAAATAGAAATGCATTTATGATATGATTATGTTTAGATAAGCTTTATGTATGTGAATATGTGTACATGCATACTTGTACATGTAGGTAAAAATATAACAGATAAATTAATATATATATATGTACACATAAATATCGATTTGAAGAATAACAATAGTTAGACCAAGTGGCACAATCCTGTAATTCCAGCAATTTAGAAGGCTAAGATAGGCAGATCACAAGTTCAAACTCAGCCTGGGCCTGGACAACTTACAGATTTAGTGAGATCCTCTCTGTCTTAAAAAATCATAAATAAAAAGTGGTCAGACAATGTAGCTTAGTGTGAAAGTCCTAGTCTCAGTTCCTGTTACCACATACACACACACACACACACACACACACATAATAATAATAATAATAATAATAATAATAATAATAATAAATGCTATGTGGTCTCAACCTTACACAATATCCTTAGGAACATGAGGCTTTTGGGGGACACTCCAGATTCAAATCACAACATTCTTTATATCATTGCATGTTGGAAGAAAACATTGCATGTTTTTATTTTTACAGGAGCTCACAGCTAAGAGTTGCCTTGAGTCTCGGAGGAGACTTTGGATTTGGACATTTGAGCAAAGCTGGAACTATTGAGACTCTGGGGATTTCTGTAGATGAGCTGAATACATTTTGCATTATGACATGGTCATGAAACTTTGCGGGGCAAGAGTGGCACCTTAAGGTTTAAATACGAAATATCTAAAAGTGTTGAGGGTGTTCAGAGGTGGGCTTTGGAAGGTGGCAGAATCATGGGGACCCTATCTCCAGTAGTGGATTACCTTATTGTTGAGATCACAATTTACTGGCATTACTGTGAGGTAATAATCACAGGAGATGGGTCCTAGCTGAAGGGAGTGGATCACGGATGCTAGACCTGGGGGAGGCTTCCTGGGCTGGTGCTCAGCCCCTTCCTCTGGTTCTTTCCTTCTCTCTATTCCCAGCTGCCACAAGGCAGGCAGCTTTGTTCCATGGCACCCTTCTGCTGTTATATTCTGCCTGGCCTCAGACCCACAGCAATGGAAACAGCTTTTCATGGGCTGAAACTCTGAAGCCAAAAGCCAAAATAAGCCTTACCTCTTTAGTTGTTTTACTCAGGTATTTTATCACAGTGATGAAAAGCCTACTAATATGTACGCACTGCATATTATTCTGCATCTTCCTTTTCTACTTAATATATATTTTAATGACTTTTTAAAATTCAAATTTGTTTTTATTTTGGAAAGAAAAGTTTACTGTAATTTTTTCATAATGACTTCTTAAAAATTATGATGCTGGGGATTGAACCTAGGAGCATTCTAAATTATAGCCTCATTCTTTTTTAAGACAAGATCTAACTCAATTATGTAGGCTGGCCTTGAACTTCGGATCTTCCTGCCTCCCGAGTAGCTGGAATTACAGGCATGCACCAAAGTCTCTAGTCAAATAACTTTTGTATTTTTAATCTAAAGTTATAATTCAGCTTTGTTTAATATTTTTTAAAAATTGCAAGTGACAATATTATTTGATACATATCTTGGAAAGATAGAGCTTATTGATCCAGGAGTTTTTAGATTTTAAATACTATTCTGGTTTTTATTCTGGTGAGTAACAGCAGTATTATCCTTTATATTAAACTTTATCTTCTAGATCTCAAAAGCACAAGAAACAAAGAGTAAGTGGGGCAGAGGTCCAGGTCAGCTCTTTTGCTATTATTAAATATTTATCGTATGCATATACTGTTACTATTGTAAAATATTAAATTATTTTTCTCTCCAATGTTAACTGAGAAATAGCAAGTTGATATCTATGTAAGTCAACAGCTAGCTTCAGAGTTTTTACTTAATCTCCCAGGAATACAACCTTTAACTCAAAAGCATGTAATGACCATAAAACTTAGAAAACATGTTTCTTAAGGAAATTGTAATTGTACATCTGATCTATAGGATATAAATGTCATAGGAAATTAAGTTTGTTCAAGTTGAAGATTAACTTTTCACTTTCATGATCAAAATCCACCATGTTAAACATAAGTTTTTAATTAGTCAGAAGTTTAGCATGTGTTAGGCCCTGAGATCAATCCCTAGTACAAAAAAAAAAAAAAATTTCAGGCTGGGGGTGATGGCACATGAAAGGCTGAGACCGATGGATCCTAAGTTCAAGCCTAGTCTGGCTATTTATCAAGACTTTGTCTCAAACAGACACTTAAAAGAGGGGTGCGAGGTTGGGGCTGTAGCTCAGTGTAGAGGCCCTTGGTTCAGTCTCTGGAACCACACACACACACACACACACACACACACACACACACACACACACCCCAGAATGCTTGATTCAGTCTGTTTCTGTCCAACCTTTTCTTGCAGGCTGTTCAAAATAAATGCTTTACCAGTTCTATTTTAAAACAAAATACAAAGCCCTGCTTTCCCATAGAGATTTAGCATAAGCCAAACTTACTCAGGTATGCTTTTGTAAGTGAAGAGTTAGAATGTTTCTGACATTTTATCTTGAAAATGATACTGCTAGGAAAGTCTTAAATGTTGGCTGACATGTTGATATAAGATAAACTGCAATCAGTAGGGTATCTAGCCAAAAAGCTGTACACAATTGATATTTTAATACACACCTTTAAATTTGCCCTTTGAGCTGGAGGAATAGTGCAGCTGTTAAGAGCTATCCTCTAGCAAGTGCAAAGCTCTGACTTCCATTAGGTCAGGTATTGTGGTGCACTCCTGTAATCCCAGCACTGAAGAGACGGAGGCAAGAGGATTGTTTAGAATTCTAGGCCAGCCTGGACTACGTAGTGAGTTCAGAACCAGCCTGGACTGCAAGACCAAGACCCTCTCTCAAAATAAAATAAAATAAATTTGCCTTCACAAAAGATTTACTAGTATGTATCCTATTAATTTAAAAATAATTATATGCTTTTGTATCTAGTAATATGATATAGAGGCATTTTTTAAAAAAAGAGAGATAGTTCCTGTAATTTAATAATTACCTCTCTGAGGTAGCCCATGTTATTACAAAGGCACATATCCTGCTAAACACGCAAATAATCAGCTTCTCTGTATAAATCATCATACACATACATATGAATGCAAGCTACTATATACTCATACAAGCACTTTTTTGTTAGTTTTTATCACTATGAAATCATGAATGTATGATTGATTTTCAAATGCTAAGTGGTGAGGCGTGGCTGGAAGGAGCGGGTGCTTGGGCCTGACCTGGAGGGTTGTGTGCTGGTTCCGCCCTTCCTCCCAGTCTCTTCCTGTACCCCCACGCTGTGAGGATCTCTGCCCTGGAGCTCTGGCTCTGGCCCTGCCCCGGCTCCAGCCCTGTCATGTGCTTCCATCATTTTCCAACAGCCCGTCTGTGAGTGGACTGTGACCTTCTGAAACTACAAGCTACAATAAATTTTTCCTCCCTAAGTTGCGGATGTTGGGTATTGAGTCACAGTGATGAGAAAGTAACTAACACATAAGGTAACCATTCTCATTCCAAAAAAGGAGGAATAGCGGAATCGATAGGGGGTATGAGATCAAAAGCCCCACTTTGAACACATGAGATGAGCCTTTCAGGGGACATTTTGTACTTAAACCATAGCAGTGCCATAGCCAGGCTCTATGGTGAAGGCCTGAAAGCATTCTGGGAGATTAAGTCAGGAGGAGAGAAGTTCAAGTCCAGCCTGGGATATTTACAGACTTAGTGAGACCTTATCTCCAAACAAATACATAAATAGATAAATAAAATGGACTGGGAATGTAGCTCAATATAAAGGTCTGGGATCAATTCCCAGTAACATAAACAAGACAAAACGACAGCAAAACAAAAACAACAAAAACGACAACAAAAGAAACATGGTTCATGGTTCCATCTGTTTGAACGGGAGAAAAGAAAAAGTATTTTTATTAAGAACTCCTCTGAGACCACTTATTTACTAAATTATTGCTTTAGAGCAATGGTCAGAAATGTAGGATGTTGATCATCACATCACTATTAACTTTTTATCTAAATTCATTGCTATTTTTCCAACTGAAATAGAAAAGACTCTTCATATTTTCACTTCTTATTTTGAAATTATTTCAACTTTTACAAAGTTAGAAAAATAGTACAGAGAATCTCCTAAGTCCTTCATTTCGCTTTCCCAATGTTAATGTGTTATTATCACTGCACTAGAATCAAAAGCAGGACAGTAGCTGACAAGACATCATTAATTAATCTATAGGCCTTTCTGAAATTCTGCTGGTTGGTTCACCAAATTCCTACTCCTAGACGAGGAACTAAACCAAGAAACACTGTTGCATTGAGTTGTCAATTTTTGTTCTATTTTACTCAAGGCCATTGTGTGGTCTTTGTGTTTCATGACCTTAATACTCCTTAAGGGTATTGATCAGTTATATTGTCAAATGTCTCTCAACTTGGGTTTGTGTTATATTTCCTCATGATCAAATTTGGGTTACACTTTTTTTTGACAAGCAAATGACAAATTGCTGTTCTACTCTTCTGTGTGATCCTCCCTGCAGCTGTACATGGTTACATAGTGTCCACACGTCCTTTTACCATCCAGGTTAACTTTGATCCCATGATTAAGTTGTGTCTCCAGTTTCCTCCAATCATAAAATTACTTTTTCTCTGTTGTGGTTAATAAGTACTTAATGGAAAGAAGCTTTGAAACTGCACATCTTGTTTTTTGTTTTTATTTTCCTCATTGCAGAAGATGAAACCTAGAGCCTTGCTCATTTGACATACTCTACCAACGATCTACACCCTAGCCCTCTCCTCTTTTTAAAATTATACTAATTTTATCATCTTTTCTTCTAAAATAACAGCTTGACACATAATTTACTTAGCACCCAATGTGTTTTACCTAGCATTCAATGTGTTTTAATATATTTATACAGTTGTGCAAGAATCACCATTATCTAGTTTTAGAGCACCTTTATTATTCCAAAAAGTCCCTTTGGGTCTCTTCCTATCAATCTCCTGTTCGTGTCAGAGCCCAGGTACTGTTGATCTTTCTGCATTTTTATAAATGGTAACTTTTTTCCCCCAGTGTTTACTTGCTTAATTTTTTTACCTTTGTTCACCAGCACATGAACACACAGTTTATGAATGAGATCACTTCATTCTACCATGTTGGTTGGCATATGGTACTAGATTCTGACCAGCTTGGAAGTCAAGGGAAATGAGTCATTCACTGCCATCAGACTAAACATGCATTTTAGATATGATAGAACCTAGATAGAGGTTAGCAGAATCTGAGCTCTCCGGTTGCCTTCGACCTTCAGTTGAATCACAAACATACAAATTAAATTTTTTCTCTGAATCAATGCCAAGATTAAAGGAGGATAAAGACAAAATGCAACTAAACTCAATCAGGGACAATAGAGTGGATCTTGGCTCAGAAAAAAACTATGAAAAAGAATAGCATTGGAACAGTCAGTAAAATCCACATTTGAATTTTCCTATCTGAAATCTGTTCCTTTGACAATGGTATTATACCAAAGTTATACTTCCTGAAGGTGAAATATAATCTTTAATCTCTTAAGCACTACACAATTTTGACTTTTTGTTTGTTTCCTTGCTTTTGTTTTGGCTTGGTTTTGGCTTTTATGCTGAGCTACATCTCCAGATCTTGTTTTTCCTTGAGCTTTTCTTTTGATACAGGGTCTCACTAAGTTAACCATACTAAACTCAAACTTATGATACTCCTGCTGTAGCCTCTCAGAATACTGGATGATGAGCATTTGTATGGATGTATACCAGCACACCAGCTTTTAATTTTAAAAAATGACTTAATACCATTTCATGGTTGTAATATCTCCTGTGTAGCTTACAGAGTCAGAACTGAAGCATATACAGTAGTTGTCTGTGAGATCCTTTGTCATGAGCCCAGGAGTGACTGAGGAAAGAGTTTGCCATCCTACCCCTTTGATTATTAAAATCTACTGAAGTTACTTTTTGGTGAGCATTAACATGAGGCACAAATACCTTTAAATCTTTTGCTCACTTATATAAAAATATCTATCCACATTTCTTTTGTATTAATTTAAACAATTCATACCACAAACTATTGGTACTCTGTACATTATCAGAGGGAGAGACCATGTCAATTTTAAGTTACATCAAACTAGAAAGCCAATTCCAGAAACCACTAAACCAATTAGAGAAAGTGTCAGTATAATTCTATTTCTCTAGAAACACCTCACTTCTGGTACTAAAATCTGTATCAGATAAGATTCTTAGTAAGATAGAATTGTTAAGAAATACATATGTATATATGGCTTTATTAGGTCAACTTACAGAGTTAGAAGTGAAGCAGCTACAATAACTGTCTGCATGATCAGAAGGGAGAATTCAAAATTATCATCTGCATGTAGAAGAGCCAGAAGATATAGTATTTGCTCAGATGAGACAATGGAAACCACAAAACAAGGGAGTCAAGGACAGGACACCAATCCATGATGACATCCACAGAACAAGAGAGTGGAGGATGAACACCAATCTGAGATTGAAGGTCTGGAAGATCATATAGAGCAGCCAGTGTGAGTCTGAGATCCAGGTCAGTGCCTAGAGGCAAGGGTGAAGACTCTAACAGAAGAGGTGAATGTTTTTTCCCTTTTTATTCAATTCACACTACAAGACTATAAGTTGATGGCACCCACATCTTTGGTGGGTCTTGTTCCCTCAGATTGCGAGTCTACAGGTCAGCCATCCACAGACGCACCCTGCCCTAATCATTCATCAGCTGGGCATTTTCTAACTCGTTCAAGTCAACATACAATAATTAATGGTCATAGATTCCAAGGCAACTATCGGCTTAAAATGACTCTTTTTCTGCAGTGTGAGACCCCCCCCCAAAAAAATAATGCTTCATGATTTAGAGCTGAGACAGCTAATGAAAGATGGAGCACCAGGATAGAGGCTGTACTGAAGTCATCCATGATTGTCAGGCCAAGAGATTCATGAACACCTTCAGTGGTGCAGGCCATTTGGGAGAGATCTACCACGGGCCATTCTGCCTAAGGCTGCAGAGCGGAGAACCGTAGGTGCTGGAAACTATGGTGGGGAGGGGGCTGCAAATGAGCTACAGGTAAAAAGTAGGAATAAAAACGTATGAACCAGGTGAAATAGGTATAGGATAGAAGTTTTCAGAAAAAAACCTCCCCCAAATCCCCAAAAATACCCAAGAAAAGTCCGTTTGAATATTCACCGCAGGAAGTGCAAAGACGGTTTATACTGTTATCAGTTCCAAAGGATTTTTCTTACTCTTTGCAATTCTTCTAGTTTCAAAGGCTGAGAACATCACTAGCCGGTGGAATAGGAGGGGGAAAAAAGAGAGAGAAGTGGTACCAAGTGGCAAGAAGCCAAACCTACGTTCCTCCTCTTTGTTCCGGCTGCAGGCTGACAGCCTGGGACAGAGCACATACTCTGCCTCTGGGGGAAGGTTTGCCATTATAGATAAAGTGCTGCTGTGATTAGTATCTTAACTGGATATTCTGGTCTCAGTCATGAAACTACTTTGCAACTAGTGATTGTTACCTGATAGCAAGATTTAAAATCATGGGATCTTCCCATGATTCCTTATGGGAAGAACAAGGATGACTCCCACCAGAAGAGCTTTGACCAGGCATTAAGAAATCATAGTGAAGATGAGTTTTAATTTTATTTACTAATTGTACATAAATTGTAGGCACTATGTGAACTTTTGTACTCAAATACTCCATTTTCAAAAAGTGTGTTGTTGAATGATAATCAAGACTTAAAGAAAGAACTGCTTCAGCATCCTTAGTTTGTAGTATGCCTGCCTGTGTGAGCACAAAGCTCCTCTTGGCCCCAAACAAACACATCTGCTTTCTGAGCTCTTACCCTCATTTTGGTCACCCTAACTCTTAGGATGCTAATTATACCTGCAATTTCTGCTAATTAGTCCCCTCAACTTTACTAAAAACTAGAGCTAAAATTCTTGGTGACTTTTGAGAATATTTTCAATTTACTTAATGGCTCAACCACCAAGAACAATGGTTCTCAAAAAAAAATTTTTTTTTTGTTTGAGACAGGGCATTGCTCTGTCTCCGTAGTCCAGGCTGGTTCTGAACTCACTGTGTAGCCCAGGCTAGCCTTGGACTCACAGCAATCCTCCTTCCTCAGCCTCCCAAGGGCTGGGATTATAGTCATGTGCCACCATTCTCAGATTTATGTGGTGCTTGGAAATGAATCTCAGAACCTTGCACTTCAGTGCCATCTTCCAGTTCCTCAAATTTTGGTATATAACAGAACCATTTGGGAAATTTGGCTGACCTAAAAATATTCATGTCTCCTTTTACTTCAATAAATATAAATTTCTGTGCTTGCTATTAACTTTTTAGGCAATTCTAAGACTCCCAAAGTTTGAGAATTTCTGACTTAAAGTTGCTAAGGAATGGGGCAGCATAGGTTTGGGACGTGGCAGTCGTATCTTCCAGATCTCACACTGCAGTTCTGCTATTTGCTCTGCACCAGAACTGTTACATTGTTCACTGGAGTCACAGAGACCACATGGTTAGATTGTACCAGAATGTGATGACCAATGACCCGGTCAATGTGTGCGGGGAAATGTGGTTACAGACCATCATATAGTTGTCTTCTCTCTCTCCTGAAAGTGTCCTGATATTTGTCCCGATTCCTGAATATGTTATTGAGTATGTGAGATTTGAGTTGGGATGACCTAGACTGAAAAATACTAGGTAATACTGAGATGGGCAAAATGCATTTCTCAGAAGCTTTGCTCTAATGATGACAGATAGCAGGGGCTAATATAATTTCTAATAATCCTTTTGACTTGCCCCATTTCTATCCTCCAAATAGCTCAAGGCATTAGGGGGAATAGCAGATATTCCAGAATATTGACATACTATTAAAGGCTTAAGAGAAACCAGTAAAAAGACGTGAAATGATTGCAATAGACATGTGGGAAAAGATATACAGAGATGAAATAAAAATACACCTATATAGTGACCTGACATTAAAAAATATTCAATTCTCCTAGCTAAAAACACATCAGATACACTGTAGCCCATAATTTTAGCCTATAAAATTGCAACAATGAAAAATAGCATCAGTGAAGATGCTATAAAAATCTTATAATAATTTATAGGGTTGGTGCAAACCAGAAAAAGCCAGAATTATGTAACATTTCATCTTAAACTCTTTATTTTTAAAATATATATACAACATGAACTTCTTTTCATTGTATTTACCAGTTCAATTATTTTACTACCACTTGCAGTTTTATTTAAATGTTGTTAATATTAGTATCTCATCATTGTTGGTGACCATCTAAGAGTCATTTATGGAAATCATGCAGTGCTGCCTCCTCTGCCTCAAATAATTCCACATGTATTTGTAAGAATAAGAATACCTCACGATGCAGCTCACTAAGTTATCTCACCTTCAGAAAGTCTAACTTTGGTATAATATTATTGCCAAAGAAACAGTTCACATATGATAATTCAGATGTGGATTTTACTGACTGTCCCAATACTATTCTTTTCAGTAGTTTTTTTTTTTTTATGAGCCAAGATCCACTCTAGTGTACCTGGTTGAGTTTAGTTGCATTTTGTCTTTATCCTCCTTTCATCTGTACCAGTATGTTAGCCTATTTTTGGTGTCATAATAATGCCTTTTTTGAAGAATATAAGCAGTTTTTTAAATAGAATGTCCCTTAATTTAAGTATACTATTTTCTGACGAAGGCATTCCAATTGGATTTCTGGTGCCATGCTGCTATGAACATTGCTAATGGGTCCAAGTAATGACAATAACACAAACAATGACATGTTCTAAGTGCTTGATGTTATTGAATCTCTATGACAACCTTGTGAAAAAGTTACCACTGTTAACCCTGTTATACAGGCGAAAAACTAAACGCAGAGACATGAAGCAATGTGCCAAACATCACAAACCAAGAGGTCCAAAGAAGTTGGAATGTGAACCCAAGCAATTTGATTTCAGAACTCAAACTCTCCCGATCTTGTCTCTTCCTAGGCAAACATATAGACGTATGAATTATGACATATATTACCAGTGAAAAATTATTAAACACATGCTAAGAAAGGGTAAATTGACATGTTTGTAAGAAAACATAGTTCTTTTATTTATTTGTTGTTCTATGCTCCATTTTATTAGTCATTTCTTTGTTGGTCACTAATATAAACAATCACAATGTACCAAATGGCAGCATGATGTAATTATTGGTAAGACTGGCCTTTAGTTTCAAACCTCCTGTATTTCAGTCTGGATGCCACTATAACTAGTTTGGGCAAACTGCTTAATTTGTGTCTCAGTGTGACCATTGAAGAGATTAATTTGAAGGGATTAAGAACCACACCTCCATTACGAATAGGGTTTAGGACCCATGCCTAGATTGGGAATTGAGAGCCAGCCTGGATTAAAGTGTGAGTGATTTGTGGGCTGGCCAGTGAAGGAAGAGCTCCCACCCAGTTGTGAGAGGTCCAACCGGAACTCCAACGGTATAAAAGGAAGGCAGACGGAAGCTTGTTCCAGCTTCTTCCTCTGGGAAAGCTCTCGCCTTCACAGTTGTCAGCAGACACCGATTTGCTACACTTCGCAGATCTTCAGCACAGATTCGCTCCAGTCTCGACTTGGCGCCGGTCTGCCTGTTGCTGTTCTTCGGTCACCAATCTTTAGGCTTTGGTCTTCACCCGACACCTGCAGCTGACTCTCACCTCACTGGCTGTCCTGCAGTCCCAGACGGGAGATCTACTTCACCGCTGAGCAGCCATCTTGGATTATCTCTATTTTTGGATTTGTAAACCTTCCTAATAGATCCTTTTGTGGTAAAATCTGTAAATTCTGTCTTTGAAAGAACCTAAACTAATACACTCAGTTTCTTTTTCTGTAAAATGGAACTAATGATAATGCCTATTTCATGTATTAAAAAAAAAACAAAGATTAATTTAGCTGGACCTGTGGCATAAGCCTGTAATCCCAACACCCCGGGTGACTGAGGCAAGAAGATCAATCACAAGTTCCAGCCCAGCCTGGATAATTTGGCAACTTAGTTAAGACCTTGTTTCCAAATAAAAATTAAAAATGGGCTGGGGATATAGCTCAGTGTGAAGGCCCTAGGTTTAATCCCCAGTATTACAAAATTTTTTTAAAAATGAATGAACAAATAAGATGAGATTAACTGAAATAATACATTCTTGAGCAATTCATGGTATGTAATATCTTCTCAACCAATAATAACATCTGTCATTTGCTCAGAGACTAAGATCCAAGTGTGCTCATTGGAATTGATCAAGAATCCGTCTTCTCTCCCACCTCTTAGCTCTGCTCTCTTCCTACCTTGGGCAGCTGTTCCTCTTGGGGACTGGATGACAGTGTAACTACAGCATTATAGCCATTCCTGTCATTCTCAGTGGAGGATCTGAGGCTTTGTGATTCTTATTGATCCTCTGATCTAATGAGGGACAGGGCAATAGTGCTTCTGTGGGCAAAGCTTTGGTTGGATACTCACCTCTTGTGCTTAGGGTGAAGGCAGCTCCACTCAAACCCTGGCCTGAGGCTGGAGAAATACATGTCATACGTGTCATACATGTCCCCAAAATGTAGATGTTGTTCTCAGAAACAAGGGAAATGGATGCAATCAGCCATGTGTATCCGCTACAACCCCCTCACTTCTCAGAGCTAGCAGTGACAGGCAAATAAATACACACCATACAAACATCAAGAGAAAGGAGACAAAACAATAAATACAGAAGCAAAATTAACACAGAAAATTTCATGTTTAAATTAGTGTAAAATGCAGATTTTAGAGCAACATGGTTGCAGCATGACGAACATATGTGGTATTCATGAGGGGACAAACTGGCAGAAAATATTCCAGCATGCCAACAGTTATGAAATGTGCCTGAAGGTAAGAGGCGACGCGCAGGAGCTTCTCTCTTTGCATCCTAAGGCTAACATTACTAATTTGTAAGAAGTAAGACCAGGACAAATAAGTGGGAAGAACATGATTTCTTTATACAGACTTTCCTGAGGACGATGGAATGGAAGCCCACTACTGAATCTAGCCGAGCATGAGTCAGAGCCCACCAGGAACTGGGGGGAAGGGAAACGCCTTTTAGTGGATGCCTGGGAAACTATGACACAAGAGCCAAGCAAAGGAAGAGTAATTGGTTCATTCCTCGGTTAAACACACATGAGGGAGGTGCAGGGAGAGGCTGGGAGCCAGGAGTGAGCAGTGACCACAGAAATGTGGAGACTTCAGTCAGGGTCAAATGTTCTCACTTGAGTTTCTGCACTTGATGTCTGCCTTCATAATAAGTACTCCCCCCCCCCACCAGATAGGATTTGGGGAACACTGCCTAATTATCCTGCAAAGAGGATTTATTTATTTCTTCATTAGCATCCAGTGTGCTTGAGCAGGTTGAGGAAGGTGGGCACAGGAGTGCTGCACGTGGTGTATGCCCACGGCCCTCCACCCAGTCCTCTCCCAGCATCTTCACCATGGGATACCGAGTGACAAGAGAACTGTCCCAAGAGAAATGACCTAGATACGGAGATGGCAATTTCCATTTGGGGGTTCCAGTAACCTGTGGGATCAAGTCCATGCTCTTTGAAGGGACTGTCATGCTCAGGCCTTGTCTACCTTCAAGGTTCAAGTTGTTTTTTTTTTTCCCCACCTTGCTGCTAATTCCCTGCATGGGCCCTGGTGTTTGCCCTCTCTCTGCCTTTGCATGTCGTGCTCCTTCTGTCTGGGCCATCCTGAATACATTCTTCCCTGCACCAGCTCCACTGTCACCGTGTCAGTGAGGTCATTCTTGCTCAGTGCCAGTATCTCTGTTGCTACCCTTCCCACAAGAGCAAGTCATTTCCTCTCCAAGCTTCCTCACTCTCCTAGAGTTCTGCATAGCAGAAGTTCCTACACCATCACATGGAGCCTGAGTCCTCTCTTCCCTTCCTTACATGTTTCTCATTCCTAGACCATGAGTTCTAGGAAGTCAGGGGAAAAGCATTGTTGTTTTGCTCTTACTGTCACCTAGTACCAGGCCTGATGGGGTAAACAACTTGGTGAATGTTCAGGACGTGAGTAGGAGATACATTAATGAGAACAACAGAATTGGTTCATTCATTGTTAAGTTAATCCAAAGTCCTTTTAGTTATAAAATACTGGTATGAATATTCCTATCCAATATAAAATAACCTTGTATATTAGGATATGGCCTAAATCCCATAGTTAAAGTCCTAACATATTAAAGTATGAGTATGAAAATAAAAGTACTATGTACATTATAAAATGATGAAATATTGATAGAAAAGTTTCTTAGTCTTTTTTCCTTCTTTTAGTTTCTTAGTCTTTATTCCATATTTACAAACTTCTTGTGGCAAAACAAGGATGTGGGGAAAATTAGGAACTCCATATTTTAATAGCTGACCTATGGTTAGCTGTAAACACTGGAATACAAATCTTTCTGTATCTTCCCCAATTTATAAAACAACAATAATTCTATGTCCTTGTTAATAATGATCTATATACTAGGTTGGTCTCAAAACCAGGGAAATAAATACAAAACAAAACTGGCTGATATTCGTTGAAAGGCATAACTGAAATAGTCAAGGGAATACAATGCAAAGATTTTTCTTTCTTCTGAAAGACAAGTGAAATTCAAATTCATTTTAACAAGTATTTATCGAATGTTGCTACTTAACACTGAATTATTCATTCGTTTATTGAATATGTATTTATGACGTACCTACAGTATGCCACACTTTGTTCTATGCACCAGAGAAAAACAGTGAATCAAGCAAAAATCCCTGCACTTATAGAACTGATGTGCTAGAAGCATGAAAAAAATAACCAAATGATCAAAATATACAGTATGTCAAGTCATAAGGGCTACAGAGAAAAGTGAAGCTAGAAAAAGATCTAGCAAGCATCAGGTCAAGGGAATAGGGCACTGAATGGTCACGGGAGGTAACATTTGAGCAAAATGTTATGGGAGTTTTGGGAGAAGTGAAGGACTGTGCCACTGGCCACAATCACCAATATAAGTAAAATAAATGTAATAAATATGAATCAACAACATTTCTTAACCAATGAAAGGGTGCTGTAAAACCGAAGGTATTCCTTCAACAGCAGTGGAAAATGATGACCTGATTCAAATTCTGAAGGCTGGAGAGAGTCTGGAGGTGACATAGGATCAGGACAGCTGGACAGGTAGCATAACCAGGGGAAGGTTACAAGCAGAGGGGAAAAAGAATGGCCTTCCCTAGAGGCAAACAAGAGATCTGCCCTTTTCCAACTCACAGGCCACAGTTGATCACAGGGGCCATTGGCAGCCATTCTTGTGAATGAAACAGAAGAAACAGGATGAAATAGGCATTTTAGTCTAGTCCAGTGGCGAAGTCAGATTAGAAAAGAGGCTGCCTGCAGGAAGCCATTTAAAATCTTATTTTTATTCCCTAGTGCCACATACTGGGTGTGGTGGCACACACTCATAATCCCAGCACTCCGGAGGCTGAGGCAGGAGGATTGCAGTGAGTTTGAGGCCAGCCTGGGCTACATGGCAAGAGTGAGACCCTGACTCAAAAAATTTTTAAGAAAATTTTTGCTATCCAGACATTAATTTGTGGGCCAAAATGGGAGCAATGACAATGGCAATATGTATACAAGGGTGACATTTATCAAGAATAAATGACAGGCCTTGGAAGGTGAGTAGATCTTAAAAGTAAAGAAGAGATCTAAGTTTGAGTTGACACATCCATGAAGTTCAGAAGGAGGCAGGCAGATGGTGTCACTCCAAGTATGAAGATTTTGTGATCCAAGAGAGTGTGACTCAATGTGTGATCACACCATGAGCCCAAACAGCCCAGACTTGCTTTCCTCCATTTGGTGAGCACAGTCTCTAAACTGGGGAAAGGAGGAAGTAGCACCTCTATCACAGAAGTGGGTGATTGTTGAGGGATGGCAAGCTGCCAATTGAGTAGTATTATACTTATGGAGTTTAAAGATGTTTTAAGTGCAAACATTGAGTGATAGGCAATACTTTAGAATTACAAATGGCTCAGTCCTCACTGTTTTATGATCTTGGACAAGTCTTCGACCTCTCTGAGCCCCGGTTTCCCCAGTTGCAAGGTTGATATAGTGCTATTATGTAGAGGTTATTATGAATTTGCTATCTAACTAATTAATGTGTGTGTGTGTGTGTGTGTGTGTGTGTGTGTGTGTGTGTGTGTGTGTGTTTGGGACAGGGTCTTACACTAGAGTCGAGTCTGGGCTTGAACTCATAGCCATCACGCTGCTTAAGCTTCCTGAGTGCTGGAATTATGGGTGTGCACTACCACACCCAGTTTATGTGGTGCTGAGAAATCCAACCAGGTCTTGTGTTTGTTAGGCAAACACTTTAACCACTGAGCTAGGCCTCGCCCCTTAACATATTTTTATAAAGGCCTTGGAACAATGCCAGGTACAAAATACTATCTAGTTGTTTGTTAAACAAAATAGATAACCTGCAATGTGAAAAAAGAGGTTGGTTTTCTGGTAATGTAAAAAGAAAGCAAGGGCAAAATAAGGAGAATTTAGGGCAACAGATATATGGTTTACAAAAAAGTCAGTGGGGAAATTTTATAAAGGTAAAACATTGGATGATGAAGGAGTAGAGAAAGAGAAAGGCCAGGAGAGGCTACCTGGTGTGGAAGGACAGTCTCCTAGTGTTCCCTTTGGACAGAAGGGCATGAGGAGAGAAGCTCTACTACAGGAATTAAAGAAGAGGTGAGAATGAGGAAGTCTGCCTACAATCTGTGAACTTGTCTAAGATTAGATGAGGCTTGAAAATGGGCATTTGACTGAACTGAAACATACTCATGATAATTTAATGACTGTTAAGGAAATGTGGAGTGCTATCTAAGCACCAAAGAGTCGCATGGAGGAAGCCCATGTTGGCCTAACCACTAAAAGAGAGGTACCACACACTAAGCAGAGCCCAGTGTGATCTAGGGTAGGGGATTTTATGATTCTTTCTAGTCCAAGTCTCCTTAATTCCAATTTCTGAAAAATTGGGATATTCTTATTATCTTCTTGTGTGGGAACCAGTATTTTTCCCTAAATATGAAGGGATACCCACACATGTCTATAATCCCAGCACCCCAGGAGGCTAAGGCAGGGGGATCACAAATTCAAACCCAGAGAACCTCAACAGAAAGGCTAACAGTACACAGTGGACTAAAGAAAGAATGGTGTAAAAACTTTGCAATGAATTATTCCATTTGTTCCCAGTATGAGGAAGCACTTGAAGAATCATTCTCTTTAGTATTTTACTTTACAAATATTTAGTCATAAATTCCAGTGTAATAAATACACTTGGGAGAATTTTGAAAGCCAGAAACAACCAATTTCCTTTAAAAAAAAAAAAGCCTGTTTTTCTTCTAGTTTGTGTAATGATATGCTCATGAACTTTGTCTTAAACGCTTAAAGGCATGGCAGTGGGGGCGGGGAACGTTACCTAACCAGATCTGAAGGTTTCCTGAATGACCTGAAGTAGCCTAAACCAGAGAAATGTGGCCACTGAGAAGCAACATCCAGTCCACAAACATTTTAGTATCAGGTTATAAATAAGTCTGTACTGGGCCAGCACTAACATGTAGGACTTCAAGGACACCTACAATTGGGAGCCACATAGGTAATTTTAAATTCTTTTTAGTTAAAGCCATATTTTACAAGGTGAAAAGCAGGTGAAATTAATTTTTGGAACATATTTCTTTAACATAACATATACAAAATAGTCACTTTAAATATGCATCCAACACAAACGTCATTCATAAGATATTTTGCTTTTTTTGAGACAGGGTCTCGCTCTGTAGCCCATGCTGCTCCTGAACTCACTGTGGAGCCCAGGCTGGCCTTGGAGTCCTGCCTCAGCCCCCTGAGTGTTGGGATAACTGGCGTGCGCCACCACGTCCAGCTTCTGTGGTGTTGGGTAATCAAACCCAAGGCCTTGTAAGTGCTTTCACGGCTGTGCCATTCCTCCAGCCCGGTATTTTGCATTTTTCCCTGTGCTGTCATTGAAATTCAGTGCCTTATTTTCCAGTCCATCTTGAGTCAAACTAGCCATCATTTCAAGCTTGGTCGCGTGTGGCTTGTGGCTGCCATATCCGGACGCTGCAGTTTTGAACCAAAAATACATCGCTTTGTGTTTTTCAAGGACAAGTTGACGGAGAGAGACTTAGGGAGGGAATGCCCTAGTAGGTAGGGTACAACTTGGAGAGTGGCAGCTACTTATATGCCCGCCCGTTTTCCCACTCCAGCCAGTACTGGGGCTTTTCTGATCTTCTTGAATTCATGGCTGCGTTTCTGAGCAGGCATCTGAGTCTGAAACTGAAACAAACAGCGAATTTTTAAATCATAATAATGTTGCGGGAGGCCTTTCCCCTGAGAAAAGCGGTCATCTCAGGCTCTTAAAAAAATGAAAATAAAAATTCTAACATGTATCCTTGCAGGGAAGCACTGCACTCATTCATTCCAGGTAGGGCGAGTACAGGGCCCGCGCGGGCTGGGAGGGGGTGCAGGCGAGAGATGCTTCTGACGCGGCCGGCGGGCGCGCCGATTCTCGCAGGTAAACGTGACGGCGGCTGTGTGGTACAAACGCGCTAATACAAACAGTGGTTATGGGGGGAAGAGGACTAGCATCCGAAGAGATTCCCCAGACTCTATTTTTAAAATCTGCTTGCTCCCACTAGGCTGTCACCCCGAGCAGGGCTGACCCCACAGAATGCGGGGCGGCGTGCCGGCCCCGCGGGCTCGCGGGCGCTCGCGCGGCGCCGCTGTTCCCCCGCGCCGGGCGCACGGAGCTCCGGCCGCGCGCTGGCGCGGAAGTCGGCCCTCCCCCGGGAGAGCGCAGCGCCGAAGGTGGGAACGCGGAAGCGCCCCTGCGCGCCGACAGACGCGGCCGGCGCCCGGCTCGCGCCCCGGCCCCGAGCCTGCCGCCGCCGCCGCGCCGGCATGGCCACGCTGCCCAGCGCCGAGCGCCGCGCCTTCGCGCTCAAGATCAACAGGTAAGAGCCGCGCCGGCGCCGCCTCCTCCCGGCGCCCGCCGGAGCCCGCCCGCGCCCGCCGCGCGTGGGGCCTCTCGACAGGTGGGCCAGCCCGTCGGGGACGCGGGCTCGGAGGTCGCCGCGGCGGGCGCGCCACGCGGAGTGTCTCGGAAGTCGCGCCTTCCCCTCGGGCTGCTCCGAGCAGGGGAAAGAAGTGGCTTGAAAGGAGACCGGCTCCGGCCGCTTCGGGGCGTCTGCCGCCGGAGCGGGGCGCTTTCCCCTTCTCGGTCAGTTATTCCAGAAAAAGGTTGGCTCCTGGTGACATCGCTGTTTTTATTCCCTGGGCCAAAGGAGCCATGAAGTGGAAAAAAGGATTTAGAAACTTCTCCCTTTAAATAAACAGGAAGGAATGGCACGTAGCTGACATTATTTTTAGCTGTAGGGCGCTCAGCGAAGGACCGAGGGCTCGCGCTCCGACTCCAACTCAGAATTGCGCGCGCCGGCGTAAGCACATTCACTGTCCTAAGTTCCCAGGCGAGGCGCCCTAACTGCACGTTTTCTCCTCTGAAAACTGCTGACAGGTATTTGGGGGCATTTTTGCCTGACCTGAGAAATGTAGGCTGACCGGTTAAGAGATAATATGTAACTCATCGCGAAGGGTCAGCTTCTTCTGTTGCGGCCTCCCAGCTCTAGATGCTCCGGTGTCCTTTTACTTGGTTCCACAGTAAGTTCTCCTTGTGTGTGAAGCCTGAGCCCAGGGTAAAGAAGGGGTGAGGGCTTGCAAGGGCATACAGAGCTTCCTTGGAACTTTCCTTTCCACCCCCTGGGGAGCTGTGAGAAGCTCTCACTCTTACTTTACTATATTATTCGTCTGTAAAATGAGCTGAATTATCGATACGGGGTATATATTCGTGTTGAGAGTCAATCGGCGTTAGGCTAGAATCGTTGATTTACATCAGGGATCTTCCTATGAGAATATTGTTATGCATTGGGTTTTGTGGCTGTTGCATTTCAGGATAGGCAATTTGTTTGGAGAGAAGGGGGAAATCACACTGAAGGTGCTGATGGCTGCACCGTTTGCCTTAACTCTTTTCCTTACCTGGCCCTTGGGTTTTAAGCAAGGAAGTGTGCCCCGGGCAGAATGATGTTACCTACTGAGGTTGGGTGGGGCTGAGTGACCGACATGGAGGCTAATCCTCCAGTATTGCAAGCACCTGTGGGCTTGGGCTAGCCCAAGGGTGCAGAAAAAAGGCTCCAGCTCGATCTGCTTGCAAACTGGCGGTTGAAAATTAACTGTGGGACATTGGGCATGTTATTAAACCTGTCTAATTTTTATCAGTACTTACTTATATGTCAGATGAGATAAAAACAAGTACCTGCTTCTAAGGACTTCTGGGAGGATTCGGTAAAATAATAGGTACAAAGTGCTTGTAGGGCCTCCTTCAGAATACATGTTAAATAAATGGTAGTCATTGCTGTCCGTTTTGCCGTTGGCTTTCTGCCATGATCTCCATCTTTAGCACTACCCTCTTTGAGACCCCATGAAGGAAAAGTAGGAAGCAAAACTGAAATTGAAGTACTTTCCAGGCAGCGGTCATTTGGGCTGGGAATGGAGCTGCCACAGGCCAGCCATAGCCGTCCTGGGGCCAGTGCTCTCCCGCGTGTGCCTTCTCCATCCCGGATCTGGGAACGGCAAATACACTCGAGGAATGAAATGTGTACTGGGGTCTGACAGAGTACAGCCCTCTCTAGTTCATTTATAGAATGTTCCTTGATTTTGAGGCAAGGTTATGGATTCCATATTACTATTGTTAGAGCTCTGTTTCCCCTTTTATATATCTTATATATTTCATTGGAAAGGTTATGCTAAACAGCTTGGCAGAAATTATTTTCAAAGGGGCAGATTTAGTAACCACATACATAGTATTAATTTAATATTGAAATTTACCACTATTAGTCTATTTGTTCTGGACATTGTGTTAAACACTTGATGAATTATATCACTAAATCCTCGCAGAAACCCAATGAGACTTAAGTGAAGACTCATACACAATTGGAAGACAAAGCTTGGAGACACAGTTGTAAAAGCTTACGTAATTTGTTTGGGACCAGACAACCAGCAGTGGTATTTCAGGCTGCTCCAGAACATTATTGTGCCTGTGTCATTTTGATTTGGATGTCTTAAAGCATTTTATTTAGGACTGGTGGTATAGTTCAGTAGTTGAAGTACTTGCGTAGCATGTCCAAGGCCCTGGGTTTTTGATTCCTCAGTATCACATAAAGAAATTAGTAAGACATAGTGGTGCATGTGTATAATTCCGGTACTTGGGAAACTGAGGCAGGAGAATTGTGAGATTGAGGTGATTTTGGGCTTCTTAAAGAGTTCAAGACCAGCCTGCACTACATAGTAAGATCATGTCTCACAAAGGAAAAGAAAAAAGACAGAGAGAGACAGAGAAAGAGAGAAAGAGAGAGAGAACTTTCTTTAAAAGCAAGTAGAAAATTAAATTTTTTTTTTGAGACAAGGACTTGCTCTGTAGTCCAGACTTGTATTGAAATCACTGTGTAGCACACACTGGCCTTGAACTCACAGCAATCCTCCTGCCTCAGTCTCCTGAGTGCTGGAATTATAGGCATGAGCTACCACACCCAGTTTATGTGGTGCAGGGGAAATGAACCCTGGGCTTTGTGTTTGCTAGGCAAGTGTTATAAATTTCAGTAGCAGCATTGGAAAATTTTTCTGTTTATGAACAGAAATAATGTGACATTTTGCAATTTTGAAGGTAAAAAGAAAATTGTTTTCTTTTGTATGCCTACCTGTTAATTTTTTAAACAGACCAAGTTACAAAAGTAAGACAGTGTTTGGGGCTGGAGGAATGGCGCAGTGGTTAAAGCGTTTGCTTGCCTTGCAAGCGCAAACCCTGAGTTTGTTTCCTCAGCACTACATAAATCTGGGCATGGTTGTGCACGCCTGCAATCTCTGCACTTGGGAGGCTGAGGCAGGCAGACTGCTGTGTTTCCAAGGCCAGCCTACAGAGTGAGTTCAGGACCAGCCTGGGTTACAGAGCGAGACCCTGTCTCATTAAAAAAAAATTTAAAAAAAGTAAGACAGTGTTGAAGTAAGGCCACTAGTATATTCAACATGTGTTCATCCTTTTTACTTAAAACTATATAGAGCACCCTTTGCAGATATTTATATAATAAAACCGATGTGCTTCCTATTAATGAAATATTGAAACGACATTAAAAATTTTATATGCAAAGAGATCTGTTCTGTCCACAGCAGTCTCACCAAGAAGTAGGCAGACTGTCTCATAGTCTCTGAAGAATGACCCCCACTGTTTTTTAACTCGGATTCTTACACACAGCATTTCCCAGTGCAGGGGCTGGGCTGCAACCTAGAGGCACCTGAGGCTGCCTGCTCGTTACCATCCCCATGACTGCCCTGGCTCTATCAAGATCTTCATTTTTTTCTTTTTATAAGCATATGTTTGCAACTCATAACAGATACATTCACCTTGGAGAATCGGGCACACACAGCATTTTAGATATTTTTATTTCCCATCCTCGTCTTCCCATTTTCTCCTTTCACTAGATCCCCTTGCCCTCTCCGCAAAGTCGATCTCCCTGATCCCATCTTCCCTTTTATTTTGCCCTTTAAATTATTTATATTTTGGATTTCCCATATAAAAGAAACCATGCAATATTTAACCTTCTGTATCTGATTTGATTCACTACTCCATTATGGTCTCAAGGTGCGTCCATCTTGTGCAAATGAATCAAACTTACCTGTATGGCAGAGTAGTGCTACATTGCATAAATACACCACGTCTTCTTTATCCATTCAGCCATCATCCATCCATTTGTTGATGGACATACAGGATGCTTTTAAGGTTTAGCTATTATGAGTTGTGCTGCTATAAGCACGGGTATGCATGTATCATTGTAGTAACATGTCTTTAATTCCTTCAGAAAGACCCAGAGGAGGTACAGCTGGAAATAGAATGGGATTTCTGTTTTTCAGTTTTTAAAGGAATCTTCCTACTGATTTTCATAGTGGTCACACTAGCCTTACGCTTTTGTAAAGTGTTCCATGCACCTCTAAAGCCTACAGTTCACATGTTAGAAATCATCATATAGAACTTGCTTTGAGCACCAAGGTATTTGTATGGAATTTGTTACACTTAAGAGTTTCTCAGAAACCCACAGCTCAGGAATATACAAGAGAAAGATCTTCCACTTAGGAGTTTATAAAAAAAGAACCACTGAAATTTTCCAACTTAGAAGAGTGAAATTTCATTTCCTTTAAGCATTATATACTTGTCTCCATTTCATGTTGTCATTGGCTTACCTGCTAAAGAAAGACTTGATCTGAATTTGGCAGTTCATTAAGATGTTTGCATTTCGGATTTTAGGCACTGGAGCATTAAGTATCATAATGTAGTCCTTAAGGATAACCCAGTCTTGTTACTTTTTTTCTTATTGGAATTAAGTACTTTTGTAGATTATAAAAATTATTATTCTATGAAAACTAATTTAAAAATATTGATTTTTTTCAAATATAGAATAGATATAGAACTTGATCAAATATTAAAGGAACAAGAACTTTAGCTAAAAAGCAAAAGTGTAGAATGCAGAAAAAAATACTGGCAATCCTCTGGACATTCAGGATTGAAAAAAAGTAAAAAATAATGACTTGTACCTGTAGTGTTTACTGTGTGGCAGGTACGGGACTAAGCCTTGAAACAGCATACCTTATTAACCTCTATGGCGTAGGAACAGTTCTGTCTTCATTTTACACATGGAGAAACTGAGCACAGAGAAGTTATATGAATTATCCAAATATCAAAAATAGCTAATTAAGGACAGATGAGATTTTAATTCAGCCAGCCTGGCACTTTTAGGCGCTGTAATATACTACCTTATATTTTTATTTTAAAATAATATAACTATACATATGTCTAGTAATTGTCTACCAGATGTTATGCTGAGAATTTTCTGTATCTTCATCCTTCAGAAAAGAACAAAGTATTAAGCATAACCGTCATTATTGGAGTGATTTTGGAGAAAATCTTAAAAAGCTATTAAAAAAAGAAAGTAAAGATTAATAAAGATTGACTTTGAGAACAGCCCTAAATTGTGATATCCTATTGCACAGTTGGGTGACTATAGATAAGAAATGAACATACATATTTCAAAAAGCTAAGAGGAAGTAACACTGGAAGTTTTCAACATAATAAATTTTTGAGAGGATAAATATGTTTAACCTGACTTAAACATTACACACTATTTATGCACCAAAGCACCACATGGTATCCCATAAAATCACAATTTTTATTTTTCTGTGTTGTTTAAAAATAAATTTAAGTTCTAAAGGAATAATCTCAATAATCTGGGGCATAAAAACCAGAACAAGTATAGAGAGCTTTCTAAAAGTATTTGCTAATTTTGTTTGCAAAAACAATACAAAAGCTGATAAAAAATATATATATGTTCTCATGTATAAGTGTGAATCTGATGTACAAAGTGTTCTTTAGCAGTGGTGGTGGCTGGTGGAAGGAGTTGGTGGTGCTTTCAAAAATTGCTTCATTTTCTCATATGTTCTAGAGAAACACATAGCTCTTAGGCCACCAAAGACTCCGTAGTCATTCGTGTTTAAAATAATTTCCTTCCAAAGTCTTGGCAAAGCTCTCTTTGAACTTCAGACATCTTAGTGGTGTTTTATAGATGTTCTATGAAACACATTCTGAAAGAACACTTGCCCGGGTGAAATTTTCTTCTCTGGTATTTGAGCGCCAACAATTCACATGCATTTGTGAAGATTACTTCTTCATGGGTCTACAGAAAGAAAATATGCTGACAAGGGTTTCCTTGGGAGAGAAGTAAAGCTCAGGGAACCCAATGTCCTATTTCAGCTCCCCACATGGGGCTAGTTCGGGCTAAAGATGATGGTAAAAGCACTTAACCTTTTCATCCTCTGTAGCAGGGACTTTGGGGAGGTCAGCATTTGACAATATTAGACTTCTTGCTGGAGAAGGCTGAAGAACAGGGACGCTGGAATCTTGGGTGGTGAGCTAGTTGCTTATTAATGTTTTGGGCAATCTGGGGAAGGGCGAAAGCAATGGAAATGTTCCAGCCCTGTTCCTGCAAGTATCCAGTCTAATTTATTACCTGTCTGCAGCCAGAAGTCTCCCTGGACTCAAGGTAACACATGACACTTATGTGGCTATATTTTAAGTGTGGTTCCTTTGCTTCTGGAGTTTGCACTTTGGTGGTGGGGTTGCTACATTGACACATGGGACACATACAATAAAGATAGTTTGTCACCTCTGAAATGCACGTAAACACATTTGAATGCTGGGTTCTGGTGAATGCAAACAAGTTAGTGAAGTTTGCCTAGGTACAACCGAGTCTCCTGTGGCCCTTGCATTCTGACTAAATGATTCTGGTCATTCATTCATGCATGCCAACTATTAAGTGTTACTATATTCAACACATGTGCTAGGCTCTGGAAATACAAAGATAAAGAGAAGGAGAGGGGCTCAGATCATAGCTCAGCGGTTAAAGCTCTTGTTTAGCAAGGCTAAGCCTTGTGCCGAGTCCCCAGCACCACATAAGGAGAAACTGGGTGTGGTCATGCATGCTTGCAGTCGCAACTCTGGGAGGGTAAAGGCAGGAGAATTGTCATGAGTTTATTACCAGTCCAAACTACATAGTGAGTTCAGGACCAGCCTGGACTACAGAACAGGATCCTGTCTCAAAGAGAGAGAGAGAGGGAAAGAGAGAGAGAGAGAGAGCAGAGAGAGATAGTAGCCTTAGAACCACTATTTCTCTAGCCCTCTTTCTTTTTCCACCCATGTTCATCATCACAAATAGGGCAATAAACAAACAAACTAAAAACTATCCACACCTCTGGATTTATATTCTTTTGTTTTAACAAAAATAAGATATTGTTCATACAACATGTAGCCCACACTGGCCTCAAACTCAACAGCAGTCCTCCTACCTCAGCCTCCTGAGTGCTGTAAGTATGGGAGTGTGCTGGCTTGTGTGGTGCTGAGGAATTGAACTCAGAGCCTTGTGCTTGCTAGGCAAGCTCTCTAACTGCTGTGCTATTCCTCTAGTCTGTAATGTGTTTTTTTTTAAATTTGAGAAATCATAAATAAATCTCCAGATCATCAATATATATTACAATATAATGTACATTGGTATATGATGATTTGTTAATTCTCTATCATTGGGCATTAAGGTAGACTCCAGGTTTTCACAATAACATATAAATCTTGAGGGAGCAATCTTTTTTTTTTTTTTTTTTTGCTCACTGTTGAAGATGGAGCCCCGGGCCTGCACCCCGAGCTACCTCCCCAGCCCACTTTTACTTTTGATTTCTCCGTAAGTCACTAAGTGGCCTCCCCTAGGCTCACACTTTCAGTCCTCCAGGTCCAGCCTCCCAGCACCAGGTACCCCCAGCCTGGCTGAGGGAGCTGGCCTTTGTGTACCTCTTTCTATACCTGTACAAATATTTCCTTGCACATTTTAAATAACAGAATAGTTTAGCCAAAGGAAAGTAATATTCTTCAAGCTTCTGATTGCCACATTGACTCCCAGAAAAGATATTTACTTCTACTTCCACCTGGGACCCTCCGAATGCTGACTTTCCAACATCTGTTCTCTCCCGGGCCCCACTCCCCAGAGTTTAATCATTTTTTCAAATCTTTATCAGTCTTTATCTCTTCCCTTATATGTTCCTAACCTCTTCCTGTTTAGCCTCTCTCCTAGGTCACTGAGTGACCTCTGAAGTTATTTCTTAGTGATGAAAAGTCATGCATTGCTTCTTTTTTTTCTTTGCCTTACATGTAAATAAAGGTGGAGATTGATAATTTCTTTTTCACTTTCTTTGTTGTACCTTTAGTAGATGGGTTAATAATAAAAACACTACATTTTTGACAACTTAATTCTTAGATTTTGTTGTAAAGTCTAGCTAGATCCTGAACTGCACTCTTTATTTTACTTCATGGCATAACACTCTGCTGATTCTTGGAGTATGTATATCCTAGCTATTTAAAATAAAACAGCAAATGGAAAATCAGAATCCTTTACTGTACAAAGTAGTTCCATGTCACATACCTCACAGTATGTATGATGCTTGGATGAGAGTAGAGAGTGCAGATTTCTTTCATGCTTTTTTGTGTTCCTTGTTCTTTGGGCTTGGCATGTGGGGCATCAACATTCGGCTCAGAAACCTCACAGAGGCTATAGGAATGGCTCAGGAGTTACAGCGCTTGACTAGCAAGTGTCAGGTACCTGATTTTGATGCCCCAGCACCATTTAAACTGGAAATAGTGGTGCATGCTTGTAATCCCAGCACTCTGGAGGCTGAGACAGTAGGATTGCCATGAGTCCAAGGCCAGTCTGGGCTCCATAATGATTTCAGGACCAGCCTGAGCTACAGAGTGAGACCCTGTCTCAAAAACAAAAACAAAAACCCCCACAAAAAACAAGCAAAAAGAAACCTCACAGAGCTTCCTGGCTTCTTTTCCATGCTTATCGTTCATAGGAGAGAAGGCATCGTTCTGCCATGATGGAGACCATAACTTATAACAGCTAAGCTGGAGCTAGAGAAAGAAATGCAGAACTGTGAGCCGTCAACCGCACACTCTTTCTCTCTTTTGATAACTTGTAAGTTGTAAATCTTCAGCTGGTTGGTCTGATATTTCAGCCCTTGTCACACTCTGGCTCCACCAGTTGGGGGGTCTTAGGTTCTAAATGCTGTGCTAGCCCTGGGCCTGGCCTGCCAGGAGCAAGACATTAACCTACCATGATGAGCAGGAGAGGGAGAAGCCCCCTTTCCCTTCTTAGCCCTCCACACGGGGTGATATGCGTTTAAGCGGACATTTCCGAGGCCATGCCACTGGGGATAATATGGTAGCATCATTGAAAACATTTTTGAAAATCCTTTTAGAACTATTCACAAGACTAGAGTACATTTATTTTTAAAAATAGGCTGAATGATAAATCTTTTTACTTTAAGGGAGCTTCTATTTTTTCATTTTTTCATTATTATTGCTTGACAGATTTTAAAAGTATAGGAAATACTTGTGATGTGTGGCAAGTATGGAGGGTGACCAGAATTAACAAATGTTAACAACTCCTCACCTTTGCTTTAGCTGCTTTAAATTTTAAAAGGGAAGGTTGCTGATTACTGCAAGGTCCCCTTTGTTCTGCTCTTGCTACTCCTGTTCCCATGGGCTCCCTGGGCTACGCACTATCCAGAGCTGAGTGCGTGGACAACCAGCATGTATTTCTATAAGCAGTACCATGTGTAGTTTCTGGAAAGAGCCAGACATTGTGCTATATTCGAGCAAGCCTATTAATTTGTGTAGGGTCAGTCAGAGTTAAAGATAAGACATGACTGGAAAGATATGGAGCTGCCTGGGGAACCTCTCCTAAGAAGTGCTGAAAGCAGTTACTAGCAGAAGTTCCGCAAGTGGCTTCAGAAAAGTAGCTTTATCAGAGTAAGTTTCATGGCCCTATTTGCCTGCAGTTATAAGGACAGCAGTTGTTCGGATGTGTACATTCTGATAATATTTTCTAATCCCTCCTTAACATCGTAGTCATTGTACCACTATGCTGGAATGGCCAGGAAATTCTTCACAAATGTGTTTTCTCTCTCAGATGAATGTACCCAAGATTTACATTTGACTTGAGATAAGCAGTTGAGTTGATAACATGTTTATTTTTAAATACATGGGTTTAAAAACACAGGTTAGATTTTGTCTCATTGCTTAGAGACTTAGAGAAAGTATGTGGATTAGCAAAAAAAAAAAAAAAGTGTGGTATATTTACTTAAAAGTCTTGCTGCGGATATTTTGACATTGGCAAGGCTTAGTTCATCTCTGATTATTCAGGGGGACAGTCTCTCACCTGCGCTACCTACCTCATGTTAGACAAACTGGGAGCACAGGCCGTGGGTATAGATGCTTTCGCTAGATTTCTGCCTCACTGCTGTGCTCTGCACCTAGCGAACACTGCTTTGCTGAACAGAGCTGTCTCTCCTCAGCTCTCTGCTGTTTGACTTGAGTACTCAGAGGAAGCTGGGCTGTCATGGGTGGAAGTGCTCACCTGGAGCCCTTCGTCCCCTGGGGGGCAAACTGGAGTTATCTGAGGGAGCCCAGAGTTTTCAGTAATTTACACCAGAGTGACAGTGCACTTACCTTCTGCAGGAAAACTCAAAGCCCACTGCCAGAGTCTACTGTCCATGCTGACATCCTGTGCCATGCTAGGTAATGTAAATGTTTCAAGATAGTGATAACCATCTGCTCTTTGGAGAAGGGAGAGTGTCACTTCTCTGTTGACTTTCAGAATGGTTTGCGCTTCCTTGTGGTGTCTAACTCTCTTATTACAAATCATTACCTTTTCTCCCAGTATCCCTTTAGAAAGGATATTCAGTTATCAATTGTATCTCCTTTCTCTGTCTATTAATTTCATTCTGTTCAGCAAGTTTTTCTAACGCCTACACATTTCTGCTCTTGGACAGATGGTACATGCTCTCAGGACTCAGCTGGAGCGGACAGGTGGGCATAAATGCCGAAGTTAGGGAACACAGGAGACAGTGCTGGATTGTCGGCCGCATGAGTGTTAACAGGAGTGACAGAACTCAGAGGAGGAGAGAAGCTTGTGGCCCTGGGAGCAGGGCAACACCTTCAAGGAGGTGAAGCTTTAGCCGGCCCCTGAAGGGTCTGACTCATGAAACCATTACAGTAGGAAGATTATCAAGCAGGATGCAGGTTACACTGGGGCTGCAGCAGAAGGTGTGGAGGGAGCTGCAGTGGTTCTGAAGGAAGGGGATGAGGTCTGGGACTAGGACAGAGTAATGACCATGGAAATAGAGGGGGTGTTTTAAAGAAATTGGCCAGATTGGGGGAACAACCAAATGTTTCTTCAGTCACTCATTTTGTGCAAGCAATTATTTTACGATTGCAGCCTACTGTATGCCTAGCACTATTCTAAATGTGGGAATAGAGCTGTGAATAAGACAAGTAGGGTTCCTGTTCTAAAAGAAGAAATATTCCAGTGAGGATACCATACAAAAATTAACCAGGAATGATGGAACAGTCAAGAAAAACAACCCTGAGCAATAGCCTTGGGGCCAAGACCAGGCTGGAGTCACTTTGGTGTGCAGGAAGAAAAGGAAGGCTGTGTATCTGGAGTGGAAGAGTGAATGGGAGTTGGGAAATAGAGGAGAAGTAGGCCAGGACCACATCACATTAAGGCCTTGGAGGTCATGGAAAAAATGCAAATGGTCTTACTTGCAATAGGAAGGATTCTGGAGTGGTGGTGGGGAGTGATTGGCTTTTGTGATTCAAAGATCACTGTGGCTACCATGCAGAGAAGCAAGGCTGAGAAGCAAGGAGACAGCAAGGAGTGGCCAGTCACCTGGGGAAAGGTGGGACAGCGGGGCTGCTGTTGAGAGGATGAGCAGAGTCGGCTCTGGGACATACTTTAGAGCTGAGACTGGTGGGTGAGATGCATGGTGGGAGCAGTGAGGGGGAAAGAAAGGAGAAATCATTATCTCCACTGCACTTGTGTGTGAATGTTGATGTATTTTAACAGAGGTGGGAAAGATTAAAGGGAGAGTTGGCTTTTAGTGGGAATCAATCTGAAGCACAGGAAGCCTAATGTGTATAGACATCAAAAAGGATTGGCTGCTGTGCAGTTTTATTTAGAAATCTAAGACTCAGGGGAGAGGCTAAGACTGGCTATTTTAATTCACAAATATATATAAAATATAGATGGTATTTATGTGAAAGAAAAATTAAAATGATCCTGGTATGTTTATTAACAGCCAGAAAGTTGTATATATAGCGTATTATTTTATTGAAAAATAAATATGTACATATTTTTCTACAGAGGTAAAGAGATCAGTACATATGACAGAAAAAGGACTGAAAAGACATGTACCAACATGTCCTGAGTGTTACACCTGCGTGGAAGGACTATCAGTGATTTTGTTTACTTGTGAGGGAGGTATGCAGATGTATGTACATATATATATTTTTCAATTTTTCTTCAAAGAATGATTTCATAATTGGCAAAAATAATATTTTTATAAAATAATGCCTCCACCATTTCCATTCTGGGCAAGTGAGATAAAGATGGTATAAATGAGAAATTATGAAAATTAGGACTTAAAGTTAGTTTTGGAAGGATTGCTTTGTACTTCCCTTGTGAAGTTTTTGTTTAAGAAAATGTACTAGACTGTATACTACACATTCTTGCTGTCCCTCTGTGGGGAAGATTTTGCTTCTACCCTGTGGAAGGTGACGTGATACAAAAAGAGTATCGGGAACCAGCCTGGACCTGTCGTGTTTTCTTTTCCCTGCTGTTTACAGTCAGCTGTAGTCCAGGTGGAGACTGATGTACATTCTGGAGTCAAGAAAATTGAACAGAGCCACAGTTGCTTCCTGAAGGTCTTTGTTTTTATGTACTAATAGGATTTTTTTTGGATTCTTTCTAATCACAGCATAATCTAGCCTACCTTGATGAAGTCAGACAAGTGTAAAAAAAACTCAGTATTTCTTTTGGGCAGCTTGAGATATAGGCCATAGGTCATGGAAAATATTGGTATGGAAGCCATCTATGAGGCGTGAATGGCGACTGAAGAATGAAGAATGGATATATTTCCTAAGCAGGGAAGTACTGGAAAAGAAGAAAAGTGAACCAAAAGCAAGAGTCGTCACCAGTTGGTGCAAGAGAGAAGAACTACAAAGAGAGAGGAACAAAGATATGACAGACTGGTGTGGTATTAGATAAAAGCTAATGGGGCAGTTTAAAAGGTAAGGTGCTGCTTTATGAAAGCAGAGAGAGTCATTCGATTTGCCTTGAATGTGGCTGTGGAAATCCTCTGAAGCAGCAGGTTTGGTGGAGCTGTAGGAAGAGAAGTCAGATTTCATAGGGTTATGGAAGGAGGCAGTGCAGAGGAGATGGAGGAAGATGGGGGAGGCCACTGTTTGAAAACTTTTGCTTGAGGCAGAAGAGAAGTGGGACATTGGAGCTAGAGGCTCCTGCAAGGTTATGACTCTTGCACAGACATGCCATGCCATGCTGGACAAAGGATGCTCAGATCTTAGAGAAGCAGAGTATGTTTCAGAGACTCAGCAGGATACCAGCAGCATTTCTCACAGAACTAGAAAAATGCTTCTAAAATTTACATGGAGCCGGAAGAGACCCAGAATTGCCAAAGCAATCCTAAGCCACATGAAAAAAGTGGGAGGCATTGCAATCCCAGATAACTAAGTTATATTACAGAGCAATGGTGATTAAACCCAAGAGATATTGGCAAAAAAAAAAAAAAAGAAAAAAAAAAAAGAAAAGTCTGGTGGACCAATACAAGAGAACTGAGGGTGGAGAGAGAACCTGAGCACTCTCATTCATCTGTTTTTCAACAAAGGGGCCAAACACATAAAATAGATTAAAGATAGTCTCTTTAACCAATGGTGCTTAGAAAACTGATTATCCACATGCAGAAGAATGACCATAGACCCATATCTTTCACCCTGTACCAAAATGGATCAAAGACTTAGATATTAAAACAGAAACACTGAACATACTGGAAGATAAAATAGGCAAAACCCCTGAAGACATAGGCATAGACAAAGACTTTCTCCACAGAGCACCTATTGCACTGGATAACACCAATAATCAACAAATGGGATTATATCAAATTAAGAATGTTCTGCACTACAAAAGGAAACAGTCAACAGACTGAAGAGAACTGATGAAATGGGGAAAAATTTTGCTGCATACTCCTTGAACAGAGAGCTAATACGTAGAATATACAACAACTGAAAAAATTAGATGACCCAAAATAAAGAATAAAGATAAATAAATGAATAAAAATTCATTTCAAAATGCCCAATCAAAAATGAACAATTGAAATGAATATACAGTTCTCAGAAAGAGAAATGCAAGTAGCTAACACATGAAAAAATCTTCAGCATCTTTAGCCATTAGAGAAATACAAATCAGAATAACCCTGAAATTCCATCTTACTCTGCTAAGAATGGCTGTTAACAAGACCTCAAAAATCAACAAATGTTTGCAAGGAGATGAGGAAAAAGAAACACTTGTACATTTTTGATACAATCGTATGGAGATCAGTATGGTGATTCCTCAAAAAACTGTAAATAAATATTCCATTTGACCCTCTTTACCTCTTCTGGGTATCTTTCCAAAGAAGTTAAAGATATCATATAGCAGTGACACATGCATACCCGTATTTATAGAAGCACAAATGATAGTAGCTAAATATTGGAAATAGCTGATATGTCCATCAATAGATGAATGGGTAAAGAAAAAATGTATAATACACACACACACACACACACACACACAAAATAGTGTACTGTTGTGCTATAAAGATAAATTTGAATCATTTGTAGGAAAATGGATGCACCTTGAGACCATTACACTTAGTGAAATGAATCAAATGCAGAAGTTTAAATATAATATGAGAAACCCAAATTGTAAGTAAACTGTAAGTAAAGAAAAAAATGAGAATGATAGTAGGAAACAGGGAAGGAGATTTTTGTGGAGAGGGAAAGGGAAGGTAAGAGGCAGTGGGAAGTGGGAGGGGAGAGAAGCAAGCTGGCAAAGATGCACTGTCAGTATACACCAACTCCTCAGGCTGAATGTAATTATTATATATCACAAAACACAGTAATAAACAATTTTTAGGGAAAAATAAAAAGTATGTAATTATTTTTAAAAGATTGTTTCATTCCCACACAGTAACACATATACATGGGTAAAGTAGGATGCCTGATGCTATCTACTGTGTAACACATTTCCCTTTACATTAGCATTTAGACTCTTAAGGTCAGTAAGAGATGCTGTGTAGATGCCTCATCCCAGGAAATCTTGAAACCCTCACTGATACTGTTGTACTCAGAATTGTCTTTAGGAATATGGTAATTTTTTCTATTTATAATTTTAAATTCATTTTTATATCTTCAAAGTAGAACATTATAGTACTTCCATACTTACATGTTGTTGCCTAACACACCACTTGTTGTAAGTTGAATTGCAATAACCTCCCACTCCACAAAAATAAATGTTCTAAGCCCTACCTGTGGATGTGATCTTACTGGACAAAGGTCTTTGCAGGTGCAATCAATTTAAGATGAAGTCATACTGGATTGGGGTGGGCCTTAAATCCAGTTCTCTTGTTTTTTTTAAGTAAAGATGCAGGGGGACACAGAGACAGAGATATATGAAGACAGAGCAGATTGAAGTTATGTCACCACATGCCAAGAAATGTCAAGGATAGCTAGCAGCTAGCAGAGGCTAAATGAGGCATGAAGCCATCTGTCGGCTCTAGTAACTGCTGGGGAAAGTGGCCCTGCTCACACTGTGTCTCACACTCTGGCCTCCAGAACTGTAGAGAATAAACTTCTGTTATTTTAGGCCACCTGGTGATAAATTGTCATGGAAGCTGTCTTAATTACTTATTTTTTGCTGGACAGAATACCCTGTGTCTCAGTTACTTTTTCATTGCTGTGACTCAATACCTGACACACACAAATTCTAGGAAAAGGAAAGGTTTATTTTCAGCTCACAGTTTCAGATGGTCACAGTCCATTCAGGGGCGGCCAGCAGCAATTGAACTACATGGCAGAGGCAGAGCTGGAGGCAGCTTCTCAGGACATCACACACAGACAGGCAAGTGAGACTAAGCGAGACTAGTCCAAGTCCCAGTCTTAGTCTCCTCTGCATACGTGTATTAAAGGTGTGGCCACAACACACCCTTAGTCTTAACTCACACGCCCCTAATCCCACTAACTGCAATCCACCCCTCCAGGCCAGACCCCAATCTACCAACATTACATGGCTCCATAGACAATCCATAACATTAAAATACATGAGACTTTTGCCCCCAAAAGTCACTTCAGATCCTAACCACAACACCCTACATCCACAATTTAAGGGAGGAAAGATTTATTTTAGCTTACAGTTTCAGAAGGTCACAGTCTATACATGGATGGCTGGCAAAGGTAGAAGCGCACGGCAGGAGGAAGAGCAGGAGGCGGCTGATGATGGCATGGTGAATGTGAAGCCAAGTGAGGGAGAAAGGGCGGAGTTACTCTTGTAGGTAATCTGTGTTTTCGGGGTCAGGCCCAGTGTTCTTCATCTTGTGATCAGGCCCTGCTTCGTAGCAGCATCCAAATACATGAGGCTTCTAGGGGACTTTACAGATCCAAACTTAAACAGAAGCCCTAGGAAACTAATATGCTATTCTAAAATTTAGTGACTTAAAACAACAGTCATTTGCTATTTCTCATGATGCCATGGGTTGGCAGTTTAGCTTGGGCTCCCCCCCCCCAGACCCCCGCCAGTTCTGCTGGTCTTATGAGGGCCAGTTATATAGCTGCCGGGGAGCCCAAGTGAAGTAGGAAGAAGGGCCCCCTCGCCCTCCAGGGCTGGTGCTGATGGTTGGCCATGCCCTTTCCTCTTCGTGTACTCTCTCGTCATTCAGTAATCTCTCTTCCTCCTTACGTCCTTCTGTAGTGGAGGAAGTATTCTAAGAGGTTGAAAGTAGAAGCTGCAAGGTTTCTGGAAGCTTTAAGTTTGGAACTCTTCTAGGTCATTTCCACGACTGATTGGTCAGAACAAGGCAAAGGCAACCCAATCTCAAAGGTAGGGAAATAGGCTTCCCCTCTTGAAGGGAGAAGCTGCCAAGTATTGGACCACTTTAATCTATCACCACATTCAACAGAGAATCCTGTGCCATTTCGAAGTTCAGAATGTTTAAGCAGTAAGTTTTATCTTTCCCTGCTTGTAATACCCATTTTACTGGCAGAAAAACTGAGAGGAGATTATATTGACTCCTTCAAAAATCCCAAGTCAGTCATACTTTATGAGAGACTTCTTGGCCCATGGAAGACAACTCTGTGTCTGGAAGAAGTAAACACAGTTCAGCCTGGAGGGAGGTGAGTGAGCTTAATAACTTCCTGGGTTTCTCTTAAATCTCATAATTACACTGATGGAGCCCAGATTGCAGAGCTACCTGGACCAGAGATGAAGCAGCAGTCTGGAGGTATCAGAGAGAGAAGGTGCCTGAAAATTGCCATCTGACCCTCAAAGGATCAGGATTTGAGGCTTAACTAAATAACTAGGAAAAGTCCCAGTGAACTCTGCCCTCCAATTACCACATGAACTTAGAAATTCAGTCACTGCTGCTATCAAATGTAATTTCTGTGTTGGGAAGAATTCAATTTGAAGTTCAGATACAAAGAAGAAAGATCAGATTTGTCCTTTAATAGTTCAATATTTAACCATTTACACGTATTCTGCTGAATCTCAAGAATCCCAGGGTGCTCCAGTTTGGACCACTGCTATGCTTTCTTTTCCAAAGCTGTGTTTTTCCTTCTTCATATTGTATGTATTCAAGGGGTCTAGATGGGGTGCTAGTAATGCAGGGGCAACTCTTTATACCTCAGGGCTTGGATGTGAGTGGCTGCGATGCCCATGTGTGTTTCTTACTTTGCCTCTGGAAGAGAATGTCACGGAGACTCTTGGGCCACAGTCTTCCTTTCTCTTTGTAACTCCATTGCATCCATCATCAAAGACAATTCATAAAACCTAATACTGTATTCTTGATTTAGTCTTTAACATTAGCTTTCAAACATTTTCCCACAGTCTACTGAAGGATATACACTTTACTGTCTTGTCTCTCTCTTTCCCCTGTCCTAGTGCCTTTCCTTTTTCCCCTCCCCTCTCCTCCCCTCCTCTCCCATCCCCTCCCATCCCCTCTCCTTCCCTCCTCTCCCGTCCTCACCTCTTGGTCTCTGACTCTCTTTCTGTACACACACACACACACACACACACACACACACACAGATTCAAAAATCACATTCAACTTGTACTCATCCCCCGTGCATTCTGAAATTTGGTTTATTGTGTTAAATTTTTAAAAATTGATCACATTCCACCAAATTGATGTCAGATCAAACTTTACTAAATCAGACTTCCCTTTTTGTATACACAAGGTACTCTTTATTCTTTCTTTCCAGCACTTATTACAATTTGTTTATTAATTTATACAGTTGCTTAATAAATATTCTTCCTACTTGCCCTAGTGGACTATAAGCTACAGTAGGTTAGGTTTTGTTCCCCTTTGGCTTTTTAAAGACAAACATAACACGTAGCACATAATGTGTTTGATAAATACTAAAAGAAAAAACAGACTAATGAACATGCCAGTTCTCCCGGTCTGCTTGGCTGCTCCCTAGCGTTGCACCGTAATACCTCCAAATCTAAACTTTGCTGTCTGTTTTTGAGGTTTGAACATCAGAACTATTAGAAGCACTTCTCACAATAGCCAGTTAAGGGTGCACTGCCACTTTTCTTTTTAGTTCACCCATAGTTGTTCTTGACAGAAGCACTAGTGCATTTTGAAGAAGATAAGTTACTACCTCAGCAAGTTCTTGAACTCTTCCCTCTGGAGGAGTTGGTGAAAGGACTCTCTAGGAGCAGGGCAGACTTCTGAAGAAAAAAAATGCTTGAGTTTTCTGACCAGTGTCCACTTGTTTTGCCCATATCAGGTAACTCTATCACCCACCTCCAGAGGTTGCTTGCTGGGTCCAGGGCCTACAAGGCCTTCTACTCCATGAACTCCCTGCAACATTGTGAGCTGTTCATGGTCTGTGTTATTAGCCTTCCCAGATATTTGGTTCTTTTTGTTGGGTGGCTCTTCAAGACTTTGGAATACATCTCCAATGATGAAATAATTTGCCATGGTGACTATGACAAAATTGAAATGTTCTCTCAATTAGCACCTCAATGAATTGAATTTCTGCCTACCCTACTCTCTACCACACTTGGCTTTGTTTGCTGTCTTGCTTGAGTAAAGGAAAAAACTGATATCTGGGAGCATCTATTCTGTGCCAGGCACCAGGGTTCTTCCCAAATCTCTGTCTTAACATCACACAATTCTCGGTCATTGGCAGAGTATGGATTAAAACCAAGAGCTGTTGAGCAGTTCCAGAATTTAGAGGTTATAACTCCACACTTGCCAGACTAAGGAATGTGGGTCTTTGAGATAAATATTCAGGCTTTTAGAAAAGCAAAGGAAAACAACTAAGAAGGGTATCTAAAAAAATGTTCCCTTTGACCTACTTTTATCACTTAAAAAAGAAGTTCAGATATGGAGCATTTAAAGGGATTCTTTCCTTGTGGTAGGAGGAAGCACAAATACATGTTTGAAAGCTTGAAAATATGTCTATAAAATGATTCTAGTTTCTAAGTTGTTCTGCTTTTGGATCCAGAGATTGTGGGCATAATTTAAAGGTTGTTTACTAGTTTTTCAAAATAAGACCTTCCATAAATCTCAGAAAGTTAAATAAAGGGTGGTACTATGGAAAAATAAGATTGACCTATTTTTAAGATGAGCACTGAAATTAGATTTTCTTCATTAACATTGAAAATCACATCTGTATTATGGGTAGGGAATATCAAATATTTGGAACACTTTAAATGACCTAAACATTTTCCTTCTGACCCTTCATAAAAATATTTCATATTTATAGCCACAGTAGAATCTAGTTCTGTATAAATTGTTCATGTCTGATATATAGAAAGAAGTGTTTCTGTATTTGTCTTATAATCATTTTGAACTTGCTGTTTATGTTTTCATGGTTCCTAGAGTCAGCTACCCAGTTTGCTCATGAATTGCTGTTTTGTGGATCTTCAGTATTCCATAGTTCATTGGATAATCAATTGACAAGATAATGAGTTGGCAGAATTTACTTGAATTTCCTAATCTTTTAACAAAAAGGGTATTTTTGACAGCAAATCTTTTGTGGTATCTATTTCTCATTTTAAAAATATTTAAAATATTTTTATGGCAGATAAATCTCTGTTTTAAAAGTGTGATGGTCTCTAAGGAAATAAATATTTCCAACTAGAGTTCTGTTGATTATATCATTGTTTATAAATAATCTAAAACATTTCTAAGTCTCTTTTATCACTCTGATGTATATTGAATCAAAAAGTTCTTTTCTGGTCTTAAACTTTTGTGTAGAAGCTTCAATATGTTCAAGAAGAATTTTGTATTAAGTACAGTATAGAGGTTGTGATCTTTTGGAGTAGAGAGCCTCATTTGGGGTGACTTTCCTGTGAAGACGCAACACGTTGCCACTTACTGCCACATTCACTCTCGAGGCTTATGTGCCCAGAGTACCAGGAGAGCTCAGCTCTCCACATATTCTCCTCTTCCTACGCTTTGTTCACCTTGGACTTTTTAAGGACAAGCGTAACACCTAGCGCATAATACAGGTTTGATAAATACTCACTAAAAGAATTAACAGACTAATGAAAGTGCCATTTCCCTTTGAGTCTGCCTGGCTGCTTCCTGGAATTGGGCCGCAAGAACTCCAAAATACATGCACATGACACTTTGGCCTCCGACTATTCTTTTCTGTCATTATATGGGCTATTTTCTTATCAGTTTTGCTGGGTCACTTTTACTTTTTCTTCCTCTTAAAGAAACACTATTCATCTATATCATGTACTTTTTTATTCCCTTGGCTTTCTTCATTTATCTGATTCAGCCATCAGGGTCTGAAGAATACAGGGACACGAGTGATAAGATGTTGCTCATAGGCCATGCCTTCACCTTCCTAACCTGCGCTGCCACTTCCCCATGCGCTGGGATGCCCATCCACATGTGATCTCCGAGGGGTCTGTCTGTACCTAGCTTTTGCCTGTTTCCCCAACCACTTCCAAAACCAGCCCTCCACTGCTTTGTCATTCAATATGAATTGGTTAGTGGCTGGCAAATACTTACTAGGTTATCATTCAAAGACTTAGTTGTAGACTTGCTGGTAGAATGCTGTTACCAAAACAGAGGCACTGTTTGAGGAAGCAGAACTGACTCAAAAATGGGAACTTCCTGGGAACATAGTAATCTTAGGTGTGGACATCTGGGGCCTGGTACTGTCCTCCATCCCGGGTGACAGCTCAGTGAGGGCACATTGAATGCACACACTTATGGAACAAGGCTTACCTACACCGTAGATGAGTCACAGGGCAGTCACTCTGTCACACGTCAAACCCAGTATTCCATCTTCTCATTTATCTCTTTCTTCTGTTCCCTTTGAAATGAATATTGCTGGGGTAAACACTTCCTGTACCTTGGACCTCACAGTAATGGTGAAAGTGTAGGTTGCTAGGAAATTTCCTGGGATGGGGGCCAAGACCAAGAACAGGCAAACTTTCTGGTCTAGAGATAACTGTTCGACATGAGTTTTGGAGAGAGAACTGCCCAAAGCAGAGTATTCACATCTCCCCCATTCACCATGCTGAGGCTGTTGCCCAAGAATAAACTCTGTGAAGCAGAAAAGACAAGCCCCCATCCAAGGCTTACCCTGCCTCTGAGCACAGACTATTACTCCACAAAGGTAAACGAGACAAGAAAAGGCAGCAATGTTTTATGTACTGTCAGCATGACTCTGACAGCCTGAAAAAATTTCCTTTCAAAAATTTAATATATGATACTGAGCCTTTCTCCTCTGATTCTACTTGGTTGGAGTGTATAACATCTGCCAGGTCATATTTGGCCTTCTAGAGGCTGTACTATTACCTTTAATTATGGCACCTAGACACTATTACTAGCAGTCTGAAGGCTCTATAAAGCTGCTATTGGCTGAAGGGGTCTCTTACTTGTTTTAGAACATAAGCTAAGGAAGGAAGAGCCTTATAGCAGTCTGAACTCCTTGTCCATCTCCCACATGATTAAGGATCTTTTAAGTTGTCATGATGTCCTGGCACAGTGTTTACTGTATCTCCAGGAGCGTGTGAGGCTCAAGATGCGAAGGCAAAAAGGCTGGGTTGTTTATTATTAAGCTGACAGGAAGTGGCCAGGGCTCGTGTGCTACTGCTCTCACTTGGGCAAAAGAGAATAAATTAATGGCTTTATAGAAATTCCTTTCTGCATTCTTTAGGAAAAAATTTTTCCATGTGAGTTAAATGACCTGAAGGGGTGATTTGGGGCTGAACAGCTTTGACATGGTCCCTTAAGGAATGAAACAATTAAATAAAGTGATTTCCTCTGAGAAAAGACCATTTATATTAATGTATCTACAGAAAATATTCCTACCAGACTCATCAAAGCATAAACCTCTAATATATTATAATACTGGGTTTTTCTTTGCTGATATTCCCTGTGTTTTTCATCAGTGCTTCCCTGTGTATTAGGAACGAGATTACTTACCTGGAACCTTCTGCCATCACTCCTAGTATTATCCAAGTACTTGTGGGAACAAATGATGTTTAAGGGGCCCAGAGAGGAAGAAAGTCAATTCAAAAAGCTGAAAACATCCAACAGTGGAGTTTGTGGATGGGCACATTCTCAGGGAGGGTTTTGCGAGGTTGGAGAAGGTCAGCAGCGTCTGATGCAACAGAAGGATCAAGTTAGAACAAGACTGGGAAGGGGTCACTGGCTGCCCTGCACAAGGCTGTGAGTGGCGGTGGCCAGAGCGGCTTTTACAGACAGGGTGGTGGAAGGAGAAGCCTGCCTCGTGCTCAGGGGAAGAGGAGCAAGGAGAGGCTTGAGACAGGCTGGTCACAGTAAGGAAAGCTTTCCTTCGGGGTGGGGGTGAGTGGAGCGGGTTAATAGGAGACAGAGGGAGCCCGGGGGGCGGAGGGTAACTCTCAAGATAATAGGAAAATATTGGGTGAAGAAAGATCTTGACTCAGAGCTTAAGTGAAATGTGTGTTCCAAGTGCTTTCTTTGCCTTGCCTGTCCCACATCAAGGGGGAAATAATTGGGAGCTTTAATAGATTTTGGACTTCAGAGGGCTCCTTTTATTGTGTGAGATTTGTTCCTTGGTGAAACACAGAGACAAATTTGTACAAAGAAAGAACATCACAGTTGATTCTTTTCAGAAAAGAGGCCTTCAGCAATTGTTCTTAATTTTTTTCCATTGCTAATATGAATATTCGGATGTTTGGAGTGTATTCCAGGACTGCTTATCCGTAAAAGGATTAATGTTAGTGGAACTCACTTCTAACGCTAGTTCAGAGTCTCAGCCACAGGCCAAAACCTGTTCTGTTCAACAGTCAGGGTGAAGTTTAATATCCTGTCTTGGGAAAGCTTCACACAAAGAGCTTTCCATTTCTAAGCTCCTGGGGAAGGAAAAACACCAGAAGTCACCTCGTATGGCAGTTTTCAGTGAGATTTTTCTGGTGATAAAATTTTTCAAAAATGCTATCTTTTGTCCCTTTTTTTTCAGCTCTTACCTGTAAACTCTTACACAAGTTTCCTGACCACTTTTTTTTTTGGCCTCAGTTTTCTGATTTTTAAAGTGGAAGTAATAATACTTACCAACAGTGTTGTTTTGAGGATTCGGTGAACTAATTAGAACAGTCCCATTGAGATTAAGTGCAACTAGCATTCTTGATTGTACTAACAGTAAGGATTTTACTAAGCTTTTCCAGGTTATAGGGGTTATGCCCTCAAGTTAACTTAGTTAATAGTGCATTATTTTAAGGGTGCCCTAGAAAGAGAACAGGAAAGAAGTCAGTAGGCCCAAAGCTGGGTCTTCAGACCCAGAGGCTAAAAGCTTTGGGACTTAGAACCTCTCCACATTCCTCCTTCCTTCTTCCTAGCCCTGTGGATTCTTTTTCTCTCGTGGTCCTGCCCGCTCATAGTTTCTGCTGCTGTACAGCCTCTATGTGTTGCCTGTTCTCTGAGTGTCTCTAGGTCTGTGCCCAACCTGCCATAGGCTTAGCTGAGCCAGTTTGTTTACTCAAGACCCCAGGATTACGTGAAGCAGGATTTGAGTAATGGTTATCAATACTTAGAAAATGAGTACTATATAAATTAACATAAGCAATTTAAAGATAATTTTTTTCTTTCTTTTTTTAATTTTTATTTTTTTCAGACAGGGTTTCACTCTGTAGCCCAGGCTGATTCAGAACTCATTGGTGTAACCCAGGCTAGCTTTGGAGTCAGGATAATCTGCCTGCCTCAGCCTCTCCGGTGCTGGGATTGCAGGTGGGCACCACCACGCCCAGCTTAATGTGGTGCTGGGGAATTGAGCTCAGAGCTTGCGCTTGCAAGGCAAGCCCTTTAACTGCTGTGCCATTCCTCTAGCCCCTTAAAGATAATTTTTGAAATTCCTTTGAACTTCTTTGTGTAAGTTTAAATAGGCTCAATTGCTAAATATTCTTCTTGGGCACCAACATGCCTTTAAATGGCTTGCTACTTCCTAATCTAGAAAAAGTAGGAAGTGAGGAAGTTGGTTCTAGGGTTTGAGTTTTTAGGACAGGGTTTGGCTCAAAGTAACACGCGAGCGTGTGTGTGTGTGTGTGTGTGTGTGTGTGTGTGAGAGAGAGAGAGAGAGAGAGAGAGAGAGAGAGAGAGAGAGAGAGATACTAACCTTGAAGTGGAGCTCCGTTTCCACCAGGATTTTTTTAGACTCCTCAGCTCCATAGACCACTGGGAAGGTTTGGGGTTCGTTTCCTCAGTGTCCCTCTATAGCATTAGATGGAAATAGATTAATCTGATGTAGCATTCTGGCACTCTAACACAGTTCAGTAACTGTGTTATTCCTTCACACAGTTAATCATTAAGCACTTCCTATAATCCATAGTATTATAGATACTACAAGTGTGGCAAGTTACAGTCAGTCAGTTTGTCCCCCTGTCAGTTGTAGCCCATCGAATTGTGTACATTATGCCTACTCAAAGCAACTTTCTTTAGGCAAACAGATCACAATATGTTTTCCTGAGCATTGAAAGAGCTGAGTTCTCACACCACCTTTGTTAGTTGCGCACTGTTTCTTGGCCTTTCGGAGCATTTGTTGACTTGTCTTGGAAACTCGAAGTAAGACTCACAAATGAAGGAAAGGTTGGTTTTGATTAGACTGGGACAGATGTGTTAACATGAGAGACTGCAAAGCTAGTGATGTGTTCAGCAGCCTGCTTGTGGGAAACACCTTGCCCTTATCCAAAAAGGATACCACGGAAAGAGCTGTGCAGATGTTAGCTTTGCCATCTGCTGGCTGGTTTCTCCACCACGTAGGGCTTCCTTTCAGAAACTGGTTTTAGGTTTTTTCTTCTTTGACATCTAATTCATATTGGCTGCTGTGGACTGATTTCATCTTAGCTTAGTTTGTTTATTAACACAGCATCACCTGGTGCAGAAGTATTTGCATGGCCTCAGGGGTCATAACCACTTGCTTGTTCATTGGGAAAAAGAATATGGCTAAGATCTTGAGATGTATTCCAGTGCAAGACAGTTTTTAAGCAAAGTATTCTAGAATTGTAGAAAGTTAGAGCTAAGTGCTATTCCCTCACTGAAGGTAAAAAGCAATGCTATTTTTAGGAAAGTGCTTTTTCTTTGGGTTTCATATTTAGGATGAACATAGGACAACGATTTAATATAGACCATCATAGTGACAATAAATTACGTTCTTAATGTAATAGTCAGGACTAGGAAGAACTGCAAATTCTTGGTGGATATGCTGAAAGATATAGTTACATTCCACAATTTGTTATGATTAAGATTTATGGAAAAAATCATCTTTCTAAAGCTTCATGGATTTTGCAGAAACTCTGAGGCCAGAAAGTAAATAATTCTCAGTTCTTACTGTTTGGTCGCTGGCCCAAATGCTTGGCTTAGCAGGGTACATACATACTTACCGAATCAAGCTCTATAATCATTCAACACTTACAATCTAATTCATCTAACTTGTATATGCAATTTCTTTTATTTTTCCTGTTAAAGAATGCTGCAGTTCATTCTTTCTTCCTTTCTCTTTTGTTGTTTTTAACATTCCTAGTATAAAGTGCTTTTAAAAACTTGTTTAGTAGGGAAGAGGAAAACATTTACTTAGGGCATCCTGGGAACCTTGACCTTGCTGCATTATGGATAAAGCATTTCCCTTCTGGGAGAAGTGGGAAATTACAGACAGATCACATTGATGCTCATTCTTCTCCTATTTGCTTCTGAATGAGCACCAAGTATGCATTATTACCTGAGATTTTGAGGTTGGTTTAATAGTAAGATAGATTTCTCAGTCAAGTTTTCCATTGGTTTTGAGTTCATGAGGCAGATAAATGGACTATATGTGAACTCCTGGGTTCTGGCTATCCTGAGATCAATGAATCAGACTCTGAAGTTGCAGCCTCAAGTTCTCCATGGTTGACAGGTTCCCCAGCTGATCCTTGTGTATGCGACCGCTGCAGAATCACTGTTGGAAAGGAAAGGAGTTTAGGACAGAGGCAGCAAAGAAGATATCCAGTGTCTGAATACTAGCCTTGTTTACATGGTCTTAGCTTGACTGTTAGAAATTTTTGTCTTTAAGTTATGTAAAGAAAGAAAAAGAACATCGTCTCAATATGTAAAAGAAAAACTTGCCGTGTAGGTTCCTAATTATGGGGATTTTTGTTTTGTTTATTTGATTTTGGACTAAGGATTGAATCTAGGCCTTTTACACTGAGCTACATCCCCAGCCATTTTTTTTCAGACAGTGTTGCTAAGTCATTAAATTGCCCAGATTGGGCTCAAACTTGTGATTCCCCTGTCTCAGCTTCCCAGCCCAGCATGCTGGGTTATAGGCTTGAGCCACCAGGCCTGGCTCCACTTACACGTATTATATATAACTTTCTGGGAATCTGAACAGTATGTCTTTAAGTCATCTTGATGATTTGGACACTCTTTGTTTTGGCCTTAAGATGGATAATAAATAAGTCAATTAATATGGGAGGGAATGAATTTCTTTATATATAGTCTTTCCATTTGCCCTGTATTTCCTTTAAAAAGTTTATATAACTTTGCCAGTCGTGTTTCCTAGTTTCTTATTCCTTGGCTTAAAAAGTAATATATTTTTGCTATATTTTATAAAATAAGTACATATTATTTTAATATTGTACATGGAGAAAATATTGCTTAAGATCCTTCCCTCTGTTCCCTAAAATTAAGAGTTGATGCATTTTGCTAGAATTTTGAACTTAAAATAACTTCATGGTCTATAACCCAGACTTCAAAATGTAATCAAAACGAATGCCCTAATAGCTGTCATCTTGAATAACTATTTAGTGTACAGAATGTATTCTCCTTTATTGAGGGATGACTGGAGGGACTTTTACTTCTGCATTATGTCACACTAATGTAACTAATGCTCTAGTAAGGCACGAATAAAGAAAGATTTTTATATGCAGGTAAAAATTTTATTAAGGATGCAGCATTAGGATTTCTGTGGCCTGGAGTAGACAGAACACAAGAAATGAGGCCTTTCCGAGCCCAGCAGGAAATAATATTTGCTGAATTGATAAAGGACATAGTAGCTTCCTGGAAAATGTTGGCAGAAGACTGGGCCTCACTCCTGGAAAAGGAGGGGTACTTCAGCTGAGTAAGCATAAAACTGCCTATCTGGGCCAAAAATCCCTGGGAGAGGAAGATGCAGTTCTTTAGGTCAGACTGGACTTAGCTTCAGACCTTGATTCATTCACCCAATTATTCTCTATGTTAGTTTTCTTTTTCTATAAAATGAGAATATTAGTTATCCCAGGGCGAGTGGTTGGTGGATAAATTTGGAGAGTTATCAAGAAGATAGCATGTACTGTGATGCCTCCTAGAACCCATGAAGATACAATGTGTAGAAGTTTCAAGATGATTTCTTTACTCTGTGAATGAGTAAATTGGTTAGCTGAGGTAGGATCTGGGTATTTTTCCTTTTTGAACAATTTTCCCTCATTTCAACCATCACCTTCTCGACTATAAAGGTACCCAAGGTTTCTCTTGGGTCCAGATCCTACTATCACGAAGCACCATGAGCTGAAAGGATCAATGGATAAATAAGGGCAGGAGGCTGGGCGTTAATGCACGTTGGAATATAGGATTTGTAAGGGCAGGCCTTTGTCTGCTTTTCTTATTGCACGGTGTCCCAAGGTGATGCGGCTGGCTGGTATAGCTGGAGTTTGCTAGCAATAGGACAAAGGTTCTGTAACCTGAGTGTCCATGACAGTCATCTGGAGGGCTTGTTGAAATACCTTGCTGGACTCCGTCCCAACCTTGCATGGAGAGATGCTCAGTAAATATTTGTTGAAAGAATTAGGCAACATCAGACATCTGGGTTTATGCCTCATCTTTCCCGTCTACTGTTTTCAACAGGGTTTCTCTTCATTCTGCAATTTTCTTAGCCTTGCTCGTTCTCTTCAAAATGTTTGCCTCCCTAGGCTCTGGCTCCCCTCATTCAGGCTTTTTCCTAAAGTACACAGTAGTAACCCAATATTAATGCCTAATAACTTAGGAAGGTGCAGTTTGTTTGGCTTAGGAAGCATTGTTCCCATCTTCCAAACTAAAGTTTGAGAAAAGATGTAGAATGTGGAACTAGGGCAAAAGGGGATGAGGAAGTGGTTTTTTGGGTACACATTAACTGTTTTGTCTAACGTAGCATCTTTTAGTTAAATCTGGCTAAGAAGGCTTTATTGCCTATGGCAATAAAGTGTGTCCATTAGAATATTGACCTTCAATGAATTATTTATAGCTAGGTGGGTTTAGTTAGACTAAGCAAGGTGACTTTATGGCTAAGTCCTGAATCACTGGGGTAGGATAGGAAAAGAGGGAGAAGGCTGCCTGGCATGGTTGGAATTTGCTAACAGTAGGCCAAATGTCCTCAAGCTTGAACGTCTAACACAACTGTCTGGAGGGCTTGTTCAAATATCTTTGCTGGACTCTGTCACCAGAAGTTAGGATGTAGTGGGTCTGAGGTCAGGCTTGATAATTTGCCTTTCAAAGTAGGCCAGGGGATAGTGATACTGCTGGTCCAAGGACCAAATTTTGAGTCATTATAGTAGAGAATGTGTGAGAAGACATCAGCCGTTGTCTATGGTCTTCAGTTTAGTGTAATCATCTGCAACAGGATAAGGCTGTGTTCAAGGGCAAATAAAAACTTTCACTCTCAGCTGCGTTAGTGAACTTCACAATTTAACAAAGAAAACTCATTAGAAAGGAAGGGCTGGGGCTAGAGGAATGGCTCAGCAGTTAAAGTGCTTGCCTAGCAAGTGCTAAGTCAAGCACTAAGTACCCAAGTTCGATTTCCCAGCACCACATAAACTGGGTGTGGTAGCTCACACCTATAATCCCAGCACTCAGGAGGCTGAGGCAGGAGGATTGCTGTGAGTCCAAGACCAACCTGGGCTCCATAGTGAATTCAGGACCAGCCTGGGCTACAGAGCAAGACCCTGTCTCCATAAATAAATAAAAAGGAAAGACTTAAATTTGTCCCATATTCCAATCTCATGAAAGTCATTTGTATTCCATATCTGTAGTCAGCTTGAACAGTAGATGCCATCGTGCTCTCTAGATCTTCATCAGGTCACATCACCAAGTCCCACAGACATACTGCTAAGTCCCTGTGCTGGCAGCACCCTTGAGAAAAAACAGCCCTGTCACAAGGCCCTGTGTGCATGTACAGCATGTAGCCTGGGTGTAGACCAGGGAGCCATGATGCCAAAACAAATGAGTTCATGTAAACCGTGAATCAGAGCAGAGAGAGGGGTTCATTTAATCTGCCACGTCCAGCAGTGTGTTGTGTTTAATTGAATCCAAGCGGTTCAGAAGACAAGCAAGAGGCTTTAAAGTGTGTGGAGAGCACAGCTTTATTGTGAAACTTTAGGAGACTTAGAACAAAATAATGATGAAAGGAGCCCTCAAGAGACTCTTGAGATTTGGTCATGGTAGATTAAAATGTGTGTGAGGGTGAGTGCATACAATTTCTGTCATAAAATTATGGCAACTCAGCACAGATGATTTTTAAAATTTATGTGCTTTTTGTTAAAGCAGTTAAAAAGTAGTTTTTAAAATTTATGTATTAAATCCCTTTCCCCTTCCCACTCATTAAGCCCCCATCCTCCCTTTCCTTGTTCACAAAGTCTATCTTCTTCTTTCTACCATCTCTCTTTTATTTGCTTTTTTATGGTTTAGTTTTCTCATATTAGAGAAACCATACTATAATCTCTGATGGCCTTTTACAAATGCAGAACAGTTTTTCAAGTATTCTTTGGTCACTCAGACTTCTTCTGAAAATTGTATTGTGATATCACCTGCTTTTATTTTGTTGCTTAGGATATTTTGGCTATTCTGGGTCTCTTCTGGCTCCATATAAATTTTCAGATCATTTTTTCCAGTTCTGTGGAAAATGCTGTTGGTATCTCAATTGGGGTTGTGTTGACTCTGTGTATCAGTTCTGGTGATATGACCAATTTTACAATGTTGGTTTGCCTCTCCAGAAACAGGGATGTCTTTCTATTTTCTAATATTATTTTAATTTTTTTCAGAGTACTGTAGTATTATAGTTTAGTTGTAGGTATAGAGGTCCTTCACTTCCTTAGATTGACTCCTGGGTATTTAATTTTCTTTGCAGCTACTGTGAATGGGATTGTCTTTCTGATCTATTTCTCTGCAGCACAGACGTTTCAGAAGGGAAGAGATAAGGGCTGGGGCTACAGCTCAGTGATAGAGCACCTGCTTACTGTGTTTGAGGTCCAAGGTTGAATCCTCAGCACTGAAGAATAAGTAGAGAAAAAAAAAAAGGAAAAAGAAACAAGAATAGACAAAAAAAAAAAAATTCTCCTATCCCACCATGCTAATATCACTAGGAATAGGAATTTCCTTCTGTGTGCTTTTAAACAATGTCCCAGATTTGAATACATCTTTAAAGCTGGTATGATTAGTGCCATGGTTCGGATCTGGAGTGTCCCCCAAAAGCCTCAAGTACCTGGATACAGTGTAGTGTTGGGAGGTGGGCCTGGCTGAAAGGGGCAGATGTTTGGGGCTTGACCCGGAGGGGCCTTTGCTGGTTCTACCCTTCCTGCCAGACTTCTCAGTTTTGGCATGTTGCTGTGAGGATCTCGGTCTCTGGAGCATGATCTCCGTCTCTGGCTCTAGCTATGGCCCCACCATGTGATTCCGCCGTTTTCCAGCTGCCTACCTATGAATGGACTGTGACTTTCTGAGACTGTGAGCTAAAAAAAAAACAAAAAACACAAAACCTTTCCTCCCTAAAATTGTGTGTGTTGGGTGTTAAGTCACAGCAATGAAAAATTAACTAAGACAATTAGCCTGGTGACTAAGAACGTGGAGTCAGGTAGACTTTAGGTTCAAATCCTGGGTCCAGACTTTCAGCCCTGGGTTTTGCATTTGCCTGGCAGTGGTGGTAAGCCTGGTTGGTCAGGTTGCCCTGTGAAGTGCTTATCAGATGCTCGGTGTGGGGCCGGCCCATCACAATGTAAGCATGCGAGAAGAGTGATAATCTTGGTTTTCATGAAAAGGCTTGTCACTCTTTAATAATCCAAATGCTTGAGAAGTTCTTCTTAGTGGCCAAAAGAGTAATTATTTTATTCTCTGCTTTTGGCAGACATTTATCCCACGAATCCTGCTGCTTCCAAGAATATCTTTAACCAGCTAGTTGAGAGCTTTTGTTACTTTAGTTTTCCCCACTCATCAGAGAGAAAGCCAAAACAAAATGAATGACCTTTTGACTTGTAATGAGAAGATGGTCCAGTTGTTTTTGGTCAGGCTGTGTGGCTTTGTTCCAAGACCACAGATTATGCCCTCACCATGTGGGCAGCCATGTTGTCACCTAGTGATGGGTGTGTTGCCAGCGAGGTGGGTGGTGAATGGATTCTTGATACATACGAACAGTTGCAGATAACCACTGGCAAGATAGCCTGTGAGTTCAGCCACTCCTTAAATTTGATAAAATCAATGTGTCCATTCTCTTATATTGCTGGTTACCATGTTATTGGTAAAATAATATTAGGGACACGTATATAAGCTCTTTAATGTCACAATTCCAATTCAAGGACTTTGATTCACAGGTATATTTATACATGTATGAATTAATATATGTGTAGTTTCCCTTCCTTTTGTGGTACTGGGGACTGGGGGTTGGGCCCAGGGCCCAATTCTTAGCTGCAGCTGTAGCCCTTTATGTATTTTATTTTCAGACAGAGTCTCTTTAAATTGCTAAATTTTCTGGGCTCAAACTTGTGATCCTCCTGCCTCAGGCTCCCAAATGTTGGGATTACAGGCATGTGCCACCGTGCCTGGCTCTATATGCAGTTTTCTGAAAATTATTTGTCCTGGTTTAAAAATGTGTTTAAAATATATAAAAATATGTTGGGGCATAGTCCTGTAATCCTGACATTCTGGGAGGCTGAGGTAGGAAGATCTCAAGTTTGAGACCAGGCTAGGTAAGTTAATGACTTAGTGAGATCCTGTCTCAAAATCAAAAATAAAAAGTGGATTGGGAATGAAGTTTGATGTGAAAGCCTTGAGTTCCATCCCAGTAAAATGCGTCCGCAGCACACACACACATACACACATGCATGCACACATGCAAAAGTAAAGCTACTGCCCACTTATATAGAAAATATGAGTAGCTGTAAAAGAAAAAAAAGAATGAAGGTATTGTTACGTACTTATTTATTAAGTAAAAAAGGCAAATTGCAGCAAATTGCAAATCACTAGAAAATGGATAAACTAATTGTGGTGTATCCCCACAATGAAATAGTCTGCCATAATAAAGAATTAGCTACTGTATTACAACACAGAAAAATTTTAATTATTATGCTCCCATCTGGAAAGAAAAAAAGAAAGAATATGTACTTGTATTTGTTTGTGTACAAATAAATTCTTACCAAAATTATTTATGGAGAGAGAAATATATAGCTGGCAGATAAGAGCAGGAAGCGAACCTTTTACAATGTTATTTTTATATTAAAATAAATTTAAAAATGAAAAACATGTGCTTTATGCAACAAAAAAATTGAGTAACTTATTGATTGGGAATGTAGCTCAGTGGTAGAGTGCTGGCTTAGCATGCATGAGATCCTGGGCTCAATCCCAGCACTGCAAAATAAGTGAACAAACACAAATTTTAAAAATAGAATAGCTTATAACTGTATCATAGATGTTAAATATGGTTTTTCTTTCTAGCTGTTTTCTTTATGGGTTTTATCCAGTTTTTAAAAATATTTCTGTAAGCCAGGCCCAGTGGTGCCGGACTATAATCTCAAGGCTATAGATATTACATATACTTAACTAAGTACACAATGGATAGTAGAGTATATTTTAAATGATAGCATTTGCAAAATAAGCAAGTGTTTAGATGTTATATTTAGTATTTTTGTTTCCAGTTTGATTTCACCATAGTGTCAAATTAGTAATTCCACGTGATTTCTGACCTTGGCAGTTTGTTAAGGCTTGCTTTCTGGTTAAACATGTGGTAAATTTTGTAAGTGTTCAATATGCATCTAATGAAGGTGTGCTTTTCATGTAGGTGCAGAGTTTTGTATGTATGTCCATTAGATTAAGCTCATTTATCATTTTTGAATCCTGCATATCTCTAGATATCTATCCTCTGTCTGTCTATCTATCTATCTATCTATCTATCTATCTATCTATCTGTCATTTATTTAACAGTACTGGGGATTGAAGAATCTCTTCTCTGAGCTACTTCTGCAGTACTTTTGGGTTCCTTGTTTTTGTTTTTGAGAGTCTTACTGAGTTGCCCAGGATGGGCTCAAACTTGTGGCCCTCCTGCCTCAGTCTCCAAGTGTTGGGATTGCAGGTGTGCACTGCCATGCCCAGCTATCTTTATCTATGTGCTCTACCACTTCCTGAAAGGGGATATTCAAAACTTTCACTAGGATTATAAGTCTGATATTTTCCCTTAGAAAAATGTAAATTTTTGTCTTCTATATTTTGATATTCTGTTACTTGGTCCATACATATTTAAAATGGTCTTGTATTTCTGATGGACTGTTCTTTGATCATTTAGTAAGTATTAATATCTTTGCTTTTAGTATTGGTTCTTGTCAGAAAGCCCTTCTTGTCTGATACTGATACTAGCTTTTCCCCTAGAGTTATTATTTTTATTAGTGTATGTTTCCAGTATACAATAGTTGCATTACACTTAAGGAATTGGTGCACATACATGTTGCCCCAACCTCACAGTCACTTCCTCTCCCCCTTTTACACCCTCCTTCACCCCTCCCCGTCCCTTATTCCTTTCCACAAATCCACCTCCCAGCTCTATATCATCTCTCTTGTTTGGATCTTTTTACTTATTTACACATTGAGTTTCTCATATTAGAGAAACCATGCCATATTTAATCTTTTGGGTCTGATTCACTTCACTAAGAATAATGGTTTCAAGGCGCATCCATTTCTTACAAGTGACTCAAAACTACCTGTCATTATGGCAGAGAAGTATAAATACAAATATATACATCTTTATCTATTTATCTGTTGATAAATATATAAAAGGCTTCCAAGATTTAACTATTTTGAGGTGTGCTGCTATAAACATAGATATGCCTGTATCTCTGTTGTATGATGCTTTTAATTCTTCTCAGGTGATATCCAGAAGAGGTATAGCTGGGCCAAATGGAATATAAATTTTCAGGTTTTAGAGGAATCTCCATGCTGCTTTCCACAATGATTGTACCATTTACAGTCTCACCAGCAATCCTTGTTACTATGTATTGTTTTTTGAGTTCTTAATGATAGCCATTTTCACTAGGTAAAACGGAACGTCAGTGTTATTTTGACTTGCATTTCTCTAATGGACAGTGATGTTGATTTTTTTTTATTTATTTGTTAGCCATCTATTCTTCTTCTGAGAACTGTCTGTTCACCTCAATTGCCCATTTTTAATTGGGTCTTTTATTTTTGAGAACCTATTCTTTTTCTGTTCATTGTATTTTCTAGATCTGAACCCTCTGTCCAAGGAGTAGGTGGCATTTTTTCCTCTTCCATTGTTTTTCTCTTCATGCAGTTGTTTCCTTTGCTGTGCAGAGGTTTTTGAATTTGATGTAATCTCAGATGTTAATTTTTATGTGAATTTCTTTTTTATTTGTTTCCACTATTTTTATTAATATACAAATGTAATGCATAGTATTTACAGTGAATTTGGGTGTTTCGTACATCTATGTATCACATCGACTTCACAATCCCTTCCCACCTTCTACCCTTCCACCCCCTCCCTGTCCCGTCCCCCGGCTCCGCCTATCACTTCATATGGTTCCAAAGCATGCCTGTGTTGTGGGTTTTCCAAGTCTGAGAAACCATAAGTATTTAACATATTAATCTTCTGCACCTAAGTCATTTCACTCAAGTCACCACTCTACCCCAGCTTCCTATTCCTCTAATGGGTTCGCAGTGGTCAAATCTTGATATTTCCTCTCTGAATCCAACCAATCCCTTCATTGGGATATTCACCAAAAGATTTTTTTCTATATTTTCCTACAACTTTGTTGTTATTGTTAAACCTGGCCTTACCCACCAGTTCACACTAGAAAATAGTTATAAGCATGTAGTTCAAAAGACTAGTTAATTTGGGAAAGAAGAGAAAAAAATAAATAAAATTCAGTTGCCTTAGCTGAATACTGGAAGGTGCATATTTATACATTCATAAAGTTATCTTTACATCAGTCGATTTCCTTAGGATAAACTTTCATTAGTGATCTAATAAGTGAATTGCTACAACAAAACAAAGTTAAAACTATATCACATTGCTACATTAAATGAACTTAAATCTATACCACATAAATATACTTAAAGCAACAGACATGAAGGCAAATCTAGTTATTTCAAAATTTCCTACCTTTCATATCTTGTTTACTCATATTTCACTGATTACTAACCTACTTTTTTTTCCCTCAGCTCCTTCTCCTCTAGCTGTTGTCGCTTTTCCTCTGGGTCCACTGGTGTCGCTGGTCTCCCTTTCACTGTCCAAGTTTCCTTTAAGTATTTTCTGCAATATTGGCTCAGTGGCTGCAAATTCCCTTAAGCTATCTCTGTCATGGAAAGTTTTAAGTTCTCTCTTTAAATTAAAAGATAATTTTGCTGGATATAGCAGTCTTGGTTGGCATTTATGTTTTTTTAGTGCTTGGATGACATTGCTCCACTATCTCCTTGCTTTTAGAGTTTGGATTGAAAAATCTGCCGTTATCCTGATGGGTTTATCTTTGTAGGTCACCTTCTGTTTTTCTCTTACCGTTTTTAATATTTTCTCTGTGTGTTGGGTTTCTAGAATTTTAATTATGATGTGTCGTGATGAGGATCCCTTCTGATTAAAGTTGTTTGGTGTTCTGTATGCTTGCAATAGTTCCATGTTCATTTCTTTTCTTAGATTTGGGAAATTTTCCTCTATTATTTCATTAAACGTGTCCTTTAAGCCTTTTGTTTTTTCCTCAGTCTTCTCCTCGATTCCCATAATTCTGAGGTTATTTCTCCTTGAATCAGCTATCAGTCATTGTAATGACTCGCTTTCTTTATTTACTTTGTATTCTTCATGGTCTGTATGTTGCAGCTTAGTCACTTTATTTTCTAGGTCTGACAAACTATTCTGAAGTTGTTTAAAGTGGTTGCTTAGTATTACCTGCGTGTTTTTCCATATCTGCATTCAATTTTTCTATATCTCTGTTGTGTACTTCTCTAATTTCTTCTTTTGTTTTCATTATTTTCTGGTATATTTCTTCTCTGGTCTTCTCTAGTTGCTGTTCAAGGCTTGGTTTTTGCTTATCTATGTATTGGTGTAGCTCTTCTGCTGTCTGTTTTATTTTCTGCTTTAATTCCTGCTTTAATTCACTGAATTTCTTGTGGTGCAGGTGTTCTATTGCGAAAGACCTTGTCTAATATCTGGGTCTTTGATCTATTTTGATTTGATTTTCATATAGGATAGAAGGTATGGGTCTAGATTCATTCTTCCACATGTGGATAACCAAGTCTCCTAGCATCATTTGCTCATGCGTCTGTCTTTTCTCCAGCATATGTTGTTGGCTTCTTTGCCAAAGATCAGATAGCTGAGGGTGCTCATTATTGTCCCTACATACTCAATTCTGTTCCATTGGTCCACCTTTCTCTTTTTATGCCAGTACCATATGGTTTTTTATGTCACTGTTGCTTTGTAATATAATTTAATGGCTGGAATCATGATGCTGTTTGCTTTTGTCTTGTTGCTTAGGATTGCTTTGGCTATTCTGGGTCTCTTCTGGTTCCATATAAATTTTAACTATGAATAATACTGTTGGTGTTTTGATAAGAACTGCATTAAATTTGTGCATTGGTTTTGCTAATTGGCCTGTCCAGGAACAGGGGATATCTATTTTTCAATGTCCTCTTCAATTTCTTTTCTCAGCATAGTATAGTTTTCATTGTAGAGGTCCTTCACTTCCTGGTTAAGTTTTTTCCTAGGTATTTGCTTTTCAGCGGAGCACAATTGAGAATGGGATTTTTTTCATCTCTTTCTCTGTGAGTTCATTGTTAGTTTGCAGGAATGCTATTTTTGTATTAATTTTGTATTCTACAACTTGGCTAGATTTAATGATTTCTAAGAGTGTTCCAGTGGAGTTTTGAGGGTCTCCTATGTAAAGAATCACGTTGTCTGCAAGTAAGGGTAGTTTAGCTTCTTCCTTTCCACTATATAGTCCCTTTATTTCATTCTCTTGCCCAATTACTCAGGCTAGGGCTTCAAGTACTCTATTGAGTAGGGGTGTTGAAAGTGGACACTTTTGTCATATTCCTGATTGTAGAGGGAATGCTTTCAACTTTTCCTTGTTTAGTATTAAGTTGGCAGTAGGTTTGGCATAAATGGCCTTCATCAGCTTGAGGTAAAATTCTTCTACATCAGGTTTTTTTTTTTTTTTTTTTTTGAGACAGTATCTGGGTCTGTAACCCAGGCTGGTCCTGAACTCACTATGAAGGGAGCCTAAGCTGATCTTGGACTCACAGCAGTCATCTTGTCTCAGCCTCCGCTGAGTGCTGGGATTGCAGGTGCTTGCTACCACACCTGCCTTATGTGGGGCTGGGGACTCAAATTCAGGTATTTAGCACTTGCCTAAGTGCTTGCTAGGCAAGCACTTTAGCCGCTGGCTGAGCCATTCCTTCAGCCCGGGGTGGGTTTTTTTTTTTTTTTTGTAAGTCACAAATGTATGTTGGATCTTGTCAATGGCTACTTATTGAGATAATCTTGTGCTTTTTTTGTCCTTGCTTTTGTTTATATGGTATATTACATTACTTGATTTATGTATACTTTTTTTGGCTATGTTTCATGACCTTTTTCTATTTTTTCACTTTGAACCTTTTTATGTCCATATATTTCAACTGTATCTTTTCACAAAAACTACTCAACATCATTAGGGAAATGCAAATTAATATTAACAATAAACTACCATCACACACAATACACCTGGCTAGAGTTAAAACAACAAACAAAACCAAGTGTTGGTGAGCAAATGGAACAATTGGGACACTGACTGAGGAAGTGCACAAACACTTTGTCCATAGAAAGTACTGCAGAAATGTTCAGAATGGCATTGTTCATAATACTCACAGGGACCAATGATGTTTCTCAGCAGTTAGAGTGCTTCCCTAGCAAGAGCAAGGCTCTGGGTTCAGTTCTCCAGTAGTACCACATAAGCCGAGCATGGTGGCATGTATCTAGAATCCCAGTATTTGTGAGGCTGAGGAGGGAGGATTGCGGTGTGCTCAAGGCCAAGCTGGGCTACATAGTAAGTTCAGGACTAGCCTGGACTACAGAGTGAGACCCTGATTAAAAAAAAATTAAATAAACTTAATAGCAAAAAACTAAAAACAACTCAAATGTTCCATAAGCAGGTGAGTGGGTAAACAGATTGTGACGTAATCATAGAGTGGCATACTCTTACACAATGAAAAAGGATGAACTATTGATACACAAGACAGCATATGTGGATCTCAGAGTAATTGTGTGAATTCCATCTGTATAAACTTACAGAAAAGAAAAACTAATCTACACCAAGAGAAGGCAAATTAGTGGGTACTCAGATGGGGAAGGAAGGCGTGAAGAAAGGACACGCAGAAATGATTGGTTCATGTGCATGTTTTTTCATCAAAACTTATCACACTTTAAAAGTGTGAAGTTGTGGCCACCCATGGTGATACATGCTGTAATCCCAGCACTTCGGGACGCTGAGGTAGGAGGATCACAAGTTCATGCCCAGCCTGGGCACCTTAGTAACTTAGCAGGGCCCTGTCTGTAAGTGTGAAATGAGTTGGGGATGTAGTTCAGTGCAAAGGCCTTGGTTCATTCCCCAGTAATATACAGACACACCCACACCCCCCACACCCACACACACGCACACATACAGTGCAAAGTACAATTAAGTTACCTGTTGATTATACCTCAAGACGTCTGTCAAAATAGAAAATGTACTTCTTGTAAGTAGCATATAGTTTTTAAAAGTGTTATTTGATAATCTTATCTTTTAGTTGAAGAATGTAGTGTTTGCATTTAATATTGTTACCAATGTATTTGGGTTTAGTTGTATATCCTGCTGTTGAATTTCTTTTCTCCCCTCCCCACCCCCATTTTTCTTAGCCATCTCTTGCTTTTATAGGCATTACAACAGTTCAGGTTTGACTTACTAGATACCTAATATTAATTAGTACTTTTTACCATTTCCCAGGCAGTGTGAGGATACAAATGTCCTTTTCACTTTCCCACCCTTTGTGTTATCATTGACGTGTATTTTAAATCTTTCTATATTTCAGACTCCGCATTCTTACCATTATTGGATGTATACTGTATAGTCACTACCACCTGGGCTTACCTTTTGGTGCACTTCATGACTTTAAGTATTTCTGCGCTTACATCAGGGATATTGTTCCCTCTGTCTGAAGAACTTTCTACTCTCGGCTTCAAAAAGTCTCTTGGTCCTAAATTCACACCATTTTTAATCTAATAAAGTCCCCAACCTTTACAGATGTCTTGTAAGTAGGTGATTATTTGGCTCCACCAGTGGGTTAGTAGGGAACTAACTTACATACACAATGATACATAACGACTGAGGAAAGAAAATGTCTTAAAGAGATGCTAAAGACATTGAGTCATCCTTCCCTAGGCTGGCTTTGCTGGAATCCCGGGCACTTAAAACATCTAACAATCCTGTCTTCAGAGGAATTTTCCAAGTGAAAGGAGTTTGGAACTCTCCCATGAGGAAGAAGTTAAAGTGCTGTGTCTTATTAGCAAGGGGAACACTGCAGTGCTGTCTCCACCCACTGAATCAGCTTTACGGAAGTTGTACGTTTATGAGGTATTTGGATGAGAACAGGTGGAAAGTATGAGAGACCCTGAGCTTGAACTAATGTATTATGAGAGTTTTGGCTGAAGATCTTAGAGGAATTCATTTCAGACTTTGTTACTCAGGATCTGTATCTATTGATATAAACACTATGTGTATATATATATATATATATATATACACATAGTGTTTATGTGTGTTTATAATTTGCTACAGAAATTATTTTCTAGCCTTTTAGATTTAAACATTCACTAAAAGTATCTAAGAATGCATCTTGGGAAAAGTTCTAGGTACTATATAATGTGGTCAGTGCAGGAGCTGCTCCCTCTGGACCTGACCCTGAATTTGCAAACTGTATTGATGCCCTACTATGGAACCCAGCCCTTTGATACTTACATCGCTCGAAGCAAATTTGTCTATAAACAGTAAGTTTTAAAACTGTAGTTTGTGTGTGTGTGTGTGTGTGTGTGTGTGTGTGTGTGTGTGTTTTATTATATTTCCCTGAACTTATAATTCAGGTGGTTGGGGGGCAACATTCTTTCACTGTTTACTTGCAGTAGATCATTTCTAGTCAGGAGACAATGGCCATGTTGCAAGGTATAATTATTCTGTGTGCTTATGGATGCATCCAGCTATGTGCCTTCCATGAATGTCTATAATTATTGCTTATTAGTAACTTTGTACTTTATACTCTGCATTTGTTGAGTTTTTTACAGTCAGTCGTTAGTTACTAAGAGTAAATTATATGTTTGCTTTTCTTTATATCCCTCACCTTTTTCCTTTTGTTTGAAACTTTACAGATTCAGAAAACCTCTAGTTTCTCTCTTGAAATAACTTACAGCCAGGTTTTACCTTGAATCAGTTTTAAAATCCATCCCACCCTTTTTGGCTGCTGGGCACACCCACGTGCAGTGAGATGATTTTCTTTCAGGGGTGACAGCCAGAGCGGGGGCTTCTGGGGCCATGTGGTTTCCTAGCACAGCTGCTGGTGTATGTGGTCCTGATTGTTCCACGTGGAGATTCTTGTGCATCTCTGCCAGTTAGGGCTGGAAGGGTGCCCAGGAGATCACATAGCCCAGCCTCTTCTGTTTACATGTAATAAAACTAAGACCAGCCTTGTTAACTAACGTAGTTGAACTCCAACAGCTGGCATGTGGCAAGCCTTAGGACTGTGCCCGGGGCTTTCACTCCTCTTTGCCCCTGTAGCCACATGCATTATGAAGTAGGGCAGCATGGTGGTGATGGGGTTTAAAGTAGAAAGCCTGATGTCTAGATGTTATTCATTTTTTTAAAAACTTTGAATCTCAGTGTTTTCTTTTCCATCAGACCTCTTACTGATTTTTTCCCCAATGTCTTACTCAAAAGTTTCCTCTTTCCAAAAGTGTCCTAAGAGCTCCTAGGCTGCATTAGTAACTCCCTCCTATGTCCTCACAAGGAACTATGCACATTTCTGTCTTAACGGAATGAACCGTATTATGATTAATCAAGTATCTGCCTACCCTCCTCCTACCGATCACTGTGCTAAGCTTCCTGGGAACAGTCGCATTATCTTCTTCACTTCAATCTCTAGTGTTTGGCAGAAGGCTCAGCACTGTGTGCCCTCAGCGTTTGATGAGTGAATGAGTGAACCAACCACTCTTTGTCGGTCTTACGGTTTCAGTAAACATCAGGCTTCTTTGGTCATAAAAAAAAAATCACCTGATGTTCCTGGTTTCAAATGAAGTTTTCCAGTCCATACCACAAGAGTGGATAATTCAGAACTGGAGTAAGGCCCAGGAGTCTGCATTTTTATTAGTTAGCTGGCAATTTGATGCACATGGCCCAAAAACTGCATTTGGCAAGCTCTATTCTCCAGTTAGTTCTGTTAAACCTTAGTCCCAATTACCTGTTGATCAGAATAAAAACAGCTTCTCCACCCATCTGCCACCTTTTGTCTCCTATCCCCGTGCTGATTCCCCAGGATAAGGACTGGCATGTCAAACAAATCCCAAGTCTCCCTTTGAGTAAGCTTTGAGAAAATTTATAAACCATTTTAAGCTTCTCAAAAGCAGGGTAGCTCAGCTCATTTGTGAATTACAATTGATGTAAAACTAGAGTAATAAAACTTATTTGAACATGCCAAATTTGATCTGAGAGTGAAACAAAGAGAACACACCACCTTTCTGCTACACATGCACGCGCGCGCGCACACACACACATACACACACACACTATTCCTCATGAGCACTGAGCCTGTGTGAGTCTTGCCCTCTGTTTGTAGTTGTATATGTAAATTCTCCCTGTGCTAGGACTGGAGAGAGGGGGAAAAGGGTTGATTTGGACAATGGGGTGCAAAATGTTCTTTTGGAACTGAAGTTATACATCAGAAAACTTAAAAGATGATGCTTAGCTACTTTTAAAAATCCTAGGTAGCCTTTCCTGTCTACATGCTATTTTTATGTGCACATCTTTTAAAAGAATTAACGAACTTAAGGCACACCGGGTAGTGCAGACCTATAACCGCACGCTCTAGGAGACCTAGCAGGAGGGTTGCAAGTTGAAGCCTGGCCTGGGAACTTAGTGACTTAACTTGCCTCAAAGTAAAAAAGTAAAAATGGGCTGAGGATGTAGGTCAGCGTGAAGGCCCTGGGCTTGGTCTCCAGTACCACATACATGGGAAAACAAAAAAGTGAACTTAGCTTCCCAGGAGTGAGACCTGAGTGAGCTGGTGACTAACCTCTTCCATGTGACTGCAGAAGGGTTTCTGGTTCTCTGGTAGATGTCAGTGTACAGAGAGTCCATGCTGCATGGCGCTCCTCCTTACGGTGTTTTGTCTTTGTGGTGGTGCAAGAGGGATATGTACTCAGTAGAAACCACAGTCCAGTTGTGAACTCTGAGCCTTTCCTGAGCTCGCAGTATGCTGTAGCATGGCTGTGTGTGCTGCGCCCGGGCAGTGAGTGCAGCACCTGGGCAGTCACACAATCGTGACGGCAATCAGCTGGCGAGCAGTGTGCTAAGCTTCCTGCTTAGCCGTGGTGCTAAGCTGCGGGGTGTTGTAGGTTAGCTGTCTTCAGTGAATTTTTGACTTGTAGTATTTCAAATTATGATGGGTTTATTGGCACATACCCCCATAGTGCAGGAGCATCGGTATATGATAATATATTTGTGTTCATCTCCTTATACTGTTTATTATAGGTAATTTATTTGATATACACGTTTCCATGAGTCAGCCTAATTGATAGGCTTCCTTGGCATTATTTGTTCGGTGGTCTTCCTGGTGTCGGATGCTTTGGTCGTGTTGGTTAGTTGCTGTCGTGATATCATATAGAAAGTCTCATACTCATTCCCACTCATATCATACTTTTGTTGGCGTGGGTTCCATGGTGGTAGGTTCCCCAAAGTGAGGTGGCTGGACAAGAGTAGCGGCAGTTTTATAGTTCTCTCTGCATATTATAGTATTGTTTTCTGGAGACACTGAAACATTATGCAGCCTCACCAGGGTGGGGAACGCTGGTTTTTCCACTACTTGACCATCGTGGAATTTCATCATTTTACTCTATTCTGCTAATTTTGTATGCGTTCAGGGCCTCAGTAGAGAAATTTTAAATTCTTTAAGTGATACAAAGCAATTTTTTTCCTTGTAAGAGAACTCAGTATTTTCATTTTAAGGTCAAGTAATTCACTTCCATGTTTTACAAGCTGATTTTTAAAATAATTCAGCCTTTATTAAGCCAGAAACTAAAGAAACTTGAAAAAAATGTAAAATGAAGACATTATTGTCACTAATTTCTTTTTGTTTTGGTATTATGATTCATATTACATATTATTTATAGTGAATCAATAAATATTGATTGCTCTCTTTTAATACCTAGTATGATGTATACTGAAAAAGTTAAAAATACACAAAAGCTTTTGGGGATCCTCAGTAATTTTTTGAAATATTAAGGGATTTTGCAATAAGAAGTTTGAAAGCTGCTAATCATTCTTATTAAATCTTAATATTCTTGTTTCATGAGTATAAATTTTTCTTTTAGAATATTAAAAATATATATTTGTAAATTTCATTTTTCCCAGAAGATATCTCTTTATTCTAAGTAATTTTCCTTTTTATGTAAATATGTGTGTGAATATTAATTTTACAAACTACTGGGTTTCATCATGACATTCCCATACATGCACATAGCATGCTTTGATCACATCTGTTCTTCACGTGCACCTTCTATACCTCCTCCCCCATCCCCTTCCTCTTGTCTAATAGTCTCCTTTCTACTTTCATAATTTCCTTTTTCCTCTAGATTGCACATATTAGGGTAACTATGGGATACTCATCACATGTGACAGTTTCAAAGTGATAGACTTAACCTCCTTTTGTATAATTGATTCTGTAGGGATAGGAAAGAGGGAGTCAGTGTTAGTGTCAGGTCAGGGCTGAAGTGTCAGAGACTAGCTGTTGTTATGGCTTAGATCTGGGGTGCCCCAGAAGCTTTGTGTATTTGTAGGGTGTTTGGATTGTGGGGGTTTGTTGCGTTGGTGGATTAACATTGATTTCCTGTGGTGTTGAATGGGGGGCCTGGTCGGGAGAGGTGGACCACTGAGGGTGTGGCCTGGAAGAATATGCTCTTGCCCACTTCTCCCCCAGGCTCCCCTTCCTCTTGCGATGCTGTGGGCACCACCAGATCCTCCCACCATGCCACCACAGCCAGCCAACCATGAAGAGGCTGGACCTCTGAAATGTGAGCTGAGATAAACCTTTCTCCCATAAGTTGTTAATGTTGGTTGTTGTGTCCCTTCAAGGAGAAAGTGAATGAGACGATCGTGTAGCTCTGAATTAGGAAGCCCTTATGTGGCAGACTGGAACAGAGGTGCCAGCTGACTCTTAAAGGAGTAGAGAGTAAGAACCTTCTGATTTCACGATGAGACACAAAAACGTGCTGCAGCTTTGCCCTGGAACTCTCAATTTTGCTTCAAAATGAAAACAAGAGTCTGCCTGCTTGATCCTCACACAGTGCTGCCTTCCTTTCCTAACGTGTTCTGGAATTCCCACTTCAGGTAGACCACTTTGGACTGGATAAAGAAGGGTTTCAGGCCGGCCAAGAGACCAAGACCTGCCGTTCGGTAGGTCTTGGATGAGAACCTGGAGCAGCAGTTTCAAGTCAGTGTTGTCTATGCAAAGGTCAGAAAAGATCAGAAAAAGGCCTTTTCTATGTTGTCTTTGGCCTCCATGACCATAGTCCTCTTCTGAAATAAGCAAATTCATGATTGTGGTGTTGGTTTGAGATACGTTTTTGTTTATGCAAAATAAGCCTTTTTTTGTGAGACAGGATCTTGCTCTGTAGTCCAAGCTGGTCATGAACCTATTATGTAGCCTAGGCTGGCCTCAAACTCATGGCAATCCTCCTGCCTCAGTCTCTTGAGTTCTGGGATTATGGGTGTGTACCACCATGTCCAGCTTATATGGTGCTGGAGAATCAAACCCAGGGTCTTGTCTTGGTAGGCAGACACTCTAACTGCTGTGCTCTTCCAGCAAAAGCCTTTTGTCTGTTCAGTTATCTAATCCAATTTTTAAAAAATTGGTGACTATTGAACTAGTAGTTAAAATCAATCTATTAAGCCCTTGGAGACAAAATCTGAAGTTTTCCTCTATTTCTAGTTTTCATGCTAAATTTGGTACTTTTGTATTACTTTTGCCTCTAAAATACACACACACACACACACACTTATATCTACAGCTATTATTGGTCTACTGTATATACATAATTCATATGCTTCAAATTCACCCTTTTAATGTATACAGTTCAATACTTTTTAATATATTCCCAGAGCTGTTTACCTATCGCCACAATTTTAGAACATGTTCCTCACTCCAAAAGGAAACCCTGTCCTGGCACCCGTGAGCTGTCACTTTCCATTTTTTTTCTCTACACCTGCCTCCCCCAACCTTAGGCAACCACCACTCTACTAGCTGTTTCTGTAGATGTTTTCCCATCCGGGACATTGTACGTAAATCATCACACAGGGTGTGGCCTTGTGTCGCTTATTGGCTTGGGGTGGCATTGCCCGGCTCGTCCTACGTGCGGTGGCGTCTGCCAGTGCTTCCTGTGCTCTGGTAGTGCTTGGTGCAGGGCACACCTCTTTTTGTTTGTGCATGCGTCCATCGTTGGACATGTGAGTGGTTTTGGCTGTGATGAATAGTAGTACTGTGAGTGTTCAATGTTTTGGTGTGGAATGTGTTATTTCGTGGGGGGATAGTTACTTGGAATGGATTGCAGGGGTATTTGGAAGTGTCTGTTTAACTTTTTGAGAAGCTGCCAGATTGTTTTCCAGAACAGCCTCCCCATCTTACACTCCCACCAATGCTGCACGAGAACTCGGTTTCTCCATGTGCTTGCCAGCACTCATTGCCCATCGTGTTTGTCATTGCCATCCTGGGGCTGTGACTTGGCCGGTCACTGTGGTTTGATTTCCATTTCCCTGGTGGTTAATAGAATACTCACTCCTGGTCCTAGTCTTTTCATATAGCCTTTGAAAATTAAATAAAGAAAATCTGACTCATAATCAAGGCATACAGTTCATGCTGGCTGCTGTAGCTGTCTCTGAGGTTGCATACTTCCTGGCATCACACTGTGAGGGGCCACCACTGGCAAGACTGCGCTCCAGCTCTTTTCCTCCATTCCTATGTCTTTTCTCTAGAATCCTTGTGAGGACATGCTTGTCTTCCTTTGGGTGATAGGGGCTACCCTTTTTATTTGTATTTCTGCCCAGCCGCATAAGCACAAAGGGACATTTTGAAAGGAAATCAGGGTGCCTTGTGGTAGAAATGTGGAAGCCGAAGGTGGGACTGGAATCCAGGTTTCCCGTCTTCCGAAATGTGCCGCATTGCCAGAACTGGGAGCCAGGCTTTCCATGTTAGAAACCTCTTCATGAGTGCAGTGAATCGTTAAGTGCTGCACATGATCTGGAAGAAATTAAGCCGTATTTCAATGGAGTACTATTCTTCCTTAAAGAAAGATAAATTAAGCCAGCCCCAGTAGTGTAGGCCTGTAATTCTAGCACTTCAGGAGGCCAAGGCAGGGGCAGGAAGATCACAGTTTCAAGCCCAGCCTGGGCAGTTTAGCAACCTTTCGAGACCCTAGCTCAAAAAAAGGAGGGGAGTGCTGAGGATGTAGTTCAGTATGAAGGCACTGGGCCCAATCCCAGTACTATACTCACACAGAGAATGAATGAAAAAAAAAGACAGAAATAAAGATAAACTTGAGTTACTTGTAGGAAAATGGATGCACCTTGAAAACATTATGCTATTCAGAATTAATCAAGCACAGGTCAATTATACATGATTTCTCTTATAGGAGAAAACTACCATATAAATAATTCAAAGAGCTAAATAAAAGAGATGATAGGAAACAAGGAGGTCAACCTTGAGGGGACAGGAGGGAGACAGACAAGGAGGGACAGAGGGTGCAGAAAGAAAGGGGAAGTAAAAGTAATTGGGGTGCGATATATTGTATATGTGTGTCAGTTCCCCAAATTGAGTGCAGCTATTATTTATGGCAAAACATACTAGTAAAGAGAATAATTACGGTAAAAAATATAAGCTGTGTTCATATCTCAGTATTATATGTAAAACAATAATTAGAATTGGTTGGCCTTTGTTGGGTACAAGCAGGTTTCAAATATATGCCTTCATTTGATTCCTAGTCATCTGCTGCTTTGTGGTTATATTTGATGATGCTGTTAGTATTGTGCACTCTAGCCTTACTGTTCTTTAAATGCATGTTTGTGAACTAGTCTGAGAACCTAACTGCCAATATAATGGCGAATGCAAAAGTGTGTTCTGAGTTGCAAACAACTAACTAATCTGCTAGCATGAGGCAGTATTAAGCCGCTTCACACGCAGGTGGAACTAACTAATGAGTGCCCAGAAGTCCACCTGTGTGTGGAGCGGGTTGGGTTGTCATTGCCTTGTGCTAGTAGATTTGAATAGACAGCGGCAATGAATTTTCTCCCGTGTATGTTCCTGGCCATTAGCAGTGTTGGCTGAAGACTCAGCAATGTGAGTAGCAATGACCTTAACTCACTCCACTAGGAACAATTTGAAAAGAAAAGAAAAAAAAACACAGCCCTTGAGGGTTCTTAGCCCTGGCTACACAAGCTCTTGAGGTCACTTGTATGGTACCTCCTGCAGGGAGGTGGACGTTAACCACAAAACGGCAGTTCCATGGTGTTCTGTGTTGCAGCAAGCGGCCAAGCAACTGTAAGGGCTAAGCCATTTGAACTGAGAAAGGCTGGATCCAAATGGACAGCCTCACGGTCAACCACGTCTGGCCCCTGACCAGATGTCCTTACGTAGCGCTAACTCTTCTGAATGACCTATAGAGAAGGAGTCCCATGCTCTTGATCTTTTTGCTTGGCATTTGTATTCTTCCTTCTCCCATTACCCTTTCACTCAGGGGCAGGAGCCATGATTGCAGACCTCCTGGCTCCTAAGAACTTCACAAGGGTGTGTAGTGTCTGACACGAATGACAGTGCCCCCTCACCAGCCACTGGTGGGGTTTTCAATAGCTCTGTTCACTGCACAGCCAACACATAAGCATTTTAACGTGACATCAAAGCTGGCCTCTGCAACTGTGATGAATTTCTAAAAGGAAAACTTCATTTAGGTTTTTCTCTTTCACTTCAAGGTATTCTTCAGCCGAAATAAGGAAACAGTTTACTCTCCCACCGAACCTTGGCCAGTACCATCGGCACAGCATAAGTACATCTGGCTTCCCCTCTCTTCAGCTGGTAAGTGTCACCTGCAGGTTTGCGTAGCCAGTGGCCAATTGCACATGTGCCCAGTGAGTATCCATTCCCTGACTGTCCCCAGGCCTCGGCACTGCCTCCTAACACCCTCCAACCACCGGTTCAAACCCTGACTGCTGTGGATGTCAGGCCATACCTTACCTGTCTCTCCTGCCAGCCAGGGTTTAGGCTGCAAATGGAAGCTCCCGGGACTGTGGTTGTGACATCTTTGAATTTAGAGGGGTTCCACGCTACTCATTTTCACTTATATTTGGGGACCTGCACTAGCCTCCAATATCTGGAAAAGCTAGGTTACAAATCACGGCTTTATAAAATCACTGTAATTTACAACAATAAGATGTGCCTGATTTAGGTGTATAATTTGGTAAATTTGAATAATGTGTAGTCATTTAATCTCTATGGAGTCCGGATATAGAATACTTCCCTGGTGCTCTCTTGCAGGCAGGCTCTCCTCCCTTGGGCCCAGACCCCATGCTCCAGGAAACCACAGACCCACTTCTGTGCTTTAACTCTCCCCTATAAGCAGTATGTGTAAATACTATGTGTGTGTGTTACTATGGTACTACAGATTGAACTCAGGGTACTTGTATTGAGCTATCAACAGCTTTTTAAAATTAAAAAAATTATTCTGTATTAGTTTTAGGGCATAGTGATGGCTAGGAATGGAACTCTCTGAGCACACTGAGCTACATCCCTAGACCTTTTTTTTTTTTTTTTTTTCTGAGACAGGCTTTCACTGAGTTGCCTGAACTTTGTGATCCTACAACCTGGATTTGAACTTGCAATTCTCCTGCCTCTGGATTAAAATCAAGCCCCACCATAGCTGCAACAAATCTTTTTTTAAAACATGCTTTTCCTTTTTAAGTTGAAGTATTTCTATGCTAACACCAATTGTTCCATGTGCATATGTATTATTATATTATTTGAGGACAAAAAGCCAGACACGCTCCGGCTGCGATGATCTGCCTCAGATGGGACAGTTTGTGAAAGCAGGGGTGGGCATTTCGTCCTTTGTGGGTGAGCACCAGCCCTCTGCACTCACTTCCTTACACACAGAACAGCAGCACTTTCTGGCGGGTTCTCGTGGTTATCTTGAGGAGGTTAGGGTTTTTTTTTTGTTTGTTTCTACTTACTACTTCAAAACCACTTCTGCTCTTAGAAATTTTGTAACCTTCCATTCATTTCCTGTAGCCGCCATTTTGTCTCCTGTACCAGTTTACACGCCGTGTAACTGTATCCTTTAAGGTATGTTTTACTGGAGTGATTTGTTGTTCTTTCAGAAGGATAAATTTATATGTTGTGGCACTAAGGAAATTGTAGTAGTAAGAAATTTATAGCTCCTTTTCCTGTGATAGGTAACTTGCAATGACATTTCTTCAAGAAGTCTATGTTTCACCAGCTAGCTGGACTGCGCTTTATTTGTACTTTTCCTGTTTCAAAATTGCAGATTACTGTAAAAGTACAAGTGCATAATTCTGTGTTTTCAGTGATATCATGTGAGCTTTCAACCAAGGTAGATTAAATGTGATTTTAGTTTAATTTTGTGCCTATATATGTATGAATTGAAAAAATTTAAAGATTTCTGATTTTGTATTCCAAAATATGTAAAATTTATTTTTAAAGTGATTGGATGCATTTAAATTTTGAACAAGCTGGGAAATTTCACTGCTTTGCTTTTTTTTTTTGTAAATTAAAACTTCAGCTTTATATAGTATCTGTCTTGAGAAACTGTGAACTTTACTATTAAGAGACTTTAAGGAAGTTCCACTAACAGAGTTAACCCCTTGTCTGTTCACCAGCTCTTACTTTAATGCTGCAGCATTAAGTCTTATACGGAAAATCCTTTTTAAATGTAAAGTTACAAAGAAAAAATGCTTAATATTTGCAGTTATTCTTTTAGTAACTTGCTCCTTCCTCAGGGAGGTTTTAATAAAAGTGTATTTTGAATTACTGTACCAGCTAGGAAGTCCAATCAAAATTAACATGTGGCCTTGCTATGCATTTTCTAAGAGAAGATACTAAGAAAGTAGTGAATGTAAGTAAAAATTTTAGAATCATGTTTTAAGCTATCATTTAATCCTGATTCTTTCTGTACAAGAGGATTCTTTATTTTTAGTTATTCGTTTATTTGTTTAGCAACAGCTCTGTAGTCCAGGCTGGTCCTCAACTTACATGTAGCCTAGACTGACCTCAAGCACATGGCAATCCTCCTGCCTCAGCCTTTACAAATGTGCACCACCATGCCCAGCTTGTGCTGTGCTGGGGAGTCAAACCAAGGGCCTTGCACTCGTTAGGCAAGCACTTTAACTTCCAAGCTTTGCCCCTAGTCCTGTAAATATTGTAGTGGCTGTGCTTTTCCTGAGTTATCTTGCTGAGTGTACATTTCCCAGAAGAAGGCATTACATAGTGATTTCCTTTCACCTCAAGAAACTATTTTTCTCCTGGAAGGATAGTGAATCCTTTCAGCAAGATTCATTTGTAGCGAGTCAGAGAGAAATGGTTTATATACACAGTCTTAGAAACTTTTCTTATACCAGAGGATATAGACTGTTGTATTAGTTTGGAAAATTGAAAAATAAGAACAGGTGTAGTTTGACGTTTATGTCTTTTACCTTTATTAACACAACCAGCATTTCAACGACCTCATGTGCTGATATAAATTGTTGCTTAATTTTGAAAAGCATTTAGTTGAAGTCAAGTTATTTAAAATCCAATCAACCACAAGTGTATTGTTGCCATTGCTGTTTTGCAACAGTGAAGCATTTGGAATCAGATGACCCCAAAGCCAAGCATGACTGCCCCTTCTTAGTTTTATAATATGAGACAAGTTCCTTAGCTTCTCTGAAGGATTCAGGTTTCTCCTTTGCAAAATTGGCATGTAATGCTGCCTCTTAGGGTCAATATAAAGTTTTATAGCAGTTATATAGTAAATGGTGGCTAACATTGCTGTCCTGTGTATTTGGCTCTAAGGAGACTATGGAAGGTTAAAGGGGGATGAATAGGAGATGATGTGGGTTCTCAAGGGCTTTAGGACCTATTTTGGAGGATGGACGATATAGATTGCCTTAAACCACGGTAGGTGTTCAGAATAAAGATCCACGATGTGGTGGGAGGCACAGGCGTGATGGAGGGGCTAAGAAGGCTTGGAAGAAGGGTTCTCAGCCCTGGCTACACGTTGGACCCACTTGATATCTTGGGAAACAGACCTGTAGCCAGGCCCACTGCAGGACAATTAAATCAGAATTCCTGGGTAGGACCCAGGCATCAATATTTTAAAGTTCCAAGGGACTTTAATATGTAGCTCAGGTTAAGCAGCATTTTAGGATAGATTTTCAGGAAAGCTCAAATATTCCAAACAGGAGAAAAAATATAAAGAAAGGCAAAGTTTCTTGTGCAGTCCTTAATGCTCTGAGTTGCAGAATGTGTGGTAAGAGAGGACCCTTGCTTACTTTGTGGAAATATCCTGTCATCAATGCAGTGGCATCTTAGACCTGGTCAAGCCTATCAGAGCATCTGATAAGTCTGCAGGACGGTGGGTTGTCCATACCCGGGAACTAAAACCGCATTGCCTGAGGACACTCCGGGGCCAGCGTGCTCGGCTCAGTCGCCTGGCAGTCTGACCCGCAGCTGCTCTCACTGGAAGCTCTGGCTCCTGCCTTTCCTTGCCTTTGCTTCTCTCCTTCTGAAACTGGGAACAAAATGGGTATCTATGCTAATTATCTACAGGGAGAATGTGAGACTGCTCTGGATGAGGAAAAGGTTGTAAAAAGCCACATTGTGGATGTGTACCAAAACACCGCCTATACACAACATATTTCTCTATGTAACATTTATGTTTAGAAAAAAGGTTTGCCTCTTCAAAGCCTTTGGTTTTGCTTCTGCGAACCATAGCCACCTTCCTCCTTTACACCTAGGGATGACCTAAGTGCTGAATCACTTTATAAAATGGTCCTCTTTCATTTTCTCATTCTGTTGTTTTGAACTTTATCTTTCATGGAGTTGGGCTATTCTCAGCTGAAGTTACACGATAGAAAATCTCATTTGTCTCAATGCACATTCTCAGTGGAAAATAAAATGAGAGTGGCAGGTGTTCTGTGGGCAGTGCGGGCATGTCGTAATTGTCATGGTAATAAAGGGGAATCCAGTCATTTTTGGTACAAACAGAGTGAAGCCCATGGCACATGTCAGTATCTGCAGGGGCGTGTGGAGGATTGCCACAGAGGGACTAGGAGAGTGCTGTTTAGTTTAGACCAGGAAATACTGTGAGCTCTACAACTCTGTTTACTCAGAGATACTAGGGTTGATACCACCATCATATTCATTTAGTCAGGAAAAAGTTTTGGGGTCTCACTCTGTGCCAGGAACTTATGTAGCAGAAGCACCTGACCTCCCGAAGCTTGCATTTCAGAATGGGAGGTAGGCACCCACCAGTTAGGGAGTGCTGACTGTGACGGGGCATAGAGGACTTTGAAGAATGAAACAGAGAAAGGGAACAGTGATAAATGAATTAGAGATGCTGATTTGCTCAGCATCAGTGAGTTATCCATGAATTAGAGTTGTGAGGGCCTCTATCTAGAAAGGAAATACAAAGAGTTGTGAATGAACCTGGCAGTTCTCCAAGGACAGGTATCCCAGTCAGAAGGTATAGCAAGTGCAGTGTCTTCCAGGCAGGTATATGTAGTACATCCAGAAACCGCAAGGAAGCATACTGTGGCTCAACAGAGCAGGCAGCGGGAGATGACATCTTAGAGAAAGCAGGACTGAGGTGAGGGCCTCAGAGACCATGGAAAGATGCTGGTCACATTCAGAGAAGCCACTGATGGGGCTGGAGTGTAGCTCAGTGGTTAAAGCACTTGCCTAGCAAGTGTAAACCCTGGATTCAGTTCCCCAGCAGCACGTGAACTGGATGTGGTGATGCATGCCTATAACCCCAGCACTTGGAGGCTGAGGCAGGAAAATTGTTGTGAGTTCAAGGGCTGCCTGGGCTACATAGTGAGTTCAGGACCAGTCTTGACTACAGAGTGAGATCCTGCCTCAAAACAAAACAAAATAACAAAAACAACAGCAACAAAACAAATCAAAGCCACTGAACTGGGCACAATGATGCCTGCCTGTAATCCACATACTTACTCTGTGAGGATGAGGCAGAAAGATTGCAAGCTCTAGCCCAGCCTGGATAACTTAGCAATTTAGCAAGACCCTGTCTGAAAATAAACAATAACAAAGGAGCTTTGGGGATGCAGCTCAGGCCATGGGCTCAATCCCTAGGACAAAGAAAAAGAGCGGAAGGAAGGCAGGAAGGAAGGAAGGTGGGAAAGAAGGAAGGAAGGGGAAAAAAGAGAAAGAAATCAAAGATTGCTGAAGTGTTGAGCACAGGCCCAGCACCATCTAAATATATATGATACTGGAAGGCTTGGGAGCATGTGAAATCCTGGAGTGAGTTGGAGTGAGTGCAGATTCAGAAGCAATGTTTAAGTCTGCAACCCAGGACTCTGAAAAAAAAAAAAAAGAGTGGTGCTATGAAAGTAAGGTGGCCAGCCACTCCAATCTGCCCTGACTGAGGATTTCCTTCCGTTGATACGTAGGGACTTTCGGCAGCTGAGACACATGGGACTTGCCTTTCATGGTTAAGAAAGTGCTTCCAGAGGGTAAGAATGATTGGCTGTGTCGTGTGCTGTGGATAAGCCCACTACAGTGCAAAGACCATGCAATGTGTCTTTTACTATAATATTCTTTAAATTGAACACACACTATATTTTTGAGCAAACCTCTTATGCTTCTTATCAGCTGCCCCACCCAAGAAGCTATTGTTTAGAGGTAAGAAGGTTGAAACACCATCATTGCTTGGCTGATCAGAACGCAGCTCCTTGACAGTAGCTCCCCATGCTTCTTGTACTTGTCTTAGGAACTTTCTCACTGCTGGGATGCAATACCCAACACCCACAAGAAAGGTTTATTTTAGCTTGCATTTCAAAAGGTTCAGTCACTGATGGGTGGCTGGTGATGGTGGCATGACTGAAGAGTCTGGCAGAGAACAGTGGCTCATGGAGGTTTTGTGAGGGGAGGAGTGGCGGGTGGACAAAGCCATGGCAAGAATATATATCCTTCCCAGCTCCGGCCTCCTTGATTCACCCCTTCCCCTCCTGGCCAGGCCCCACCATTCAGCAGTACAGGAAATCAGTTAATAAGTCAACCCATTTGGCCTACATGAGGCTTGTGGGGGACACTCCAGCTCTAAACCACAGCACTACCCTAACGGCCAGCTCATGCCTTGTACTGAGCATAAACTCACCCACCACCTGCTGAGTGAGGGAGCTGGCCAGCCTTTGCTCCTGGTCCCTAGACAGCCTGCAGGTGGCAGGTGCTGCTGTCAGCTGGAGCCTTTCCTCACCTGTAGCTTTGAATTCCAGGAACATGATAAGTATTGTGCTCCGGCTGGAGCTGGAATTTTCTCCCTCTGACACTTGCACACAAATGGCATTTCTCCCTGGGGCTTTTACATGCTAGTTCTTAGTGCTCGTGTCATTTTGCTTCAAACTGTGCCTCAGTCTAATTTGTAAATATGCATTTCCAGTGTCTCTGCCTAAATAATTGATACTTTATAATATATTTAAGTTTATTAATTTTATTTTTTATTTTTTAATAATTTTTTTGGCAACCAACCAAGCTCATAAGAAGTTTACAGCAGAATTTGTAGATAGAAGTTTGGGGGTTTTGTTGTTGTTGTTGTTCACTTTCAAATGTACCTACTATTGTCTTGTATTTTAATTATCTCAGAGATTAGAGATTCCCTGAAAGGTCTATGAGGGAAAACAATCAAAATTACAATGGTTAAGAACTTGAACTTGCCTAGATTTGAATTCCAGAAGGCTACTTCCTAGCCAAGTAATCATGAGACAGTTTTCTAGCTCTCAATTTTCTCATATAGAATGGGGATAATAAGAATGTATACTCCCAGGGTTCTAATGAGGATTGAATGAGACAATGTGTATGATGACATAGTTCAATTTCTTAACACACAGTGCTAAATAATTATCAGCGTGATTGGTATGCACTTGATAGTAACATGGTTGGAGTACAAAAAAATGCAATTTTCATAGTTTCCTACGGAGGTCATTTCAATGCCTGAATCTAGACTCTGTGCTATTTGGTTGATGGCAGGAGCCAGGGGGTGGCAAATCTCTCTCTTTTGGGGCGTGTCTTCTGTGGGTGCGTGGCAGGTTCATTTGTTCTGGCATAGCTGATCCCAGTTGTCCCCTCAGGCAGAGTTGAGCAGTGTTGTTTTGCAGCTGGGCCTGGTGGGGCAGGTCTGACATCCCGGTGTTGTGGGAGACGGAGATCAGTCCACGGCCAGTCTATACAGCTTGGCAACTTAGTGAGAGCCTGTCTCAAGAAAAAAAAAAAAAAAGCTGGGGATATATCTCAGTGCAAAAGCCCGATCTGGGCCCAGTCTCCACCACTGAAAAAAAGAAAAATAAAAAAAGTGTTCTTTTGCTAAATCAGCCAGCTCCTGGCCCCTCTAAGACAGGTCTCCGGCTCCTTTACCTGATGGTCCCTGGTACTTTGTCTTGAGTGGTCCCTTGTAAGGACTGTGTCCTCTCAAGTAGGCACAGGTCCCAGCCAGAATCAAGGGAAGTGTCCCAAACACACCACCTTAAAAAACTGGTGGTGGTGGTGGTGGGGGGGCGGGGCTGGGGGGGTGGCGAGCGCTTTGCTTCTGTATCTGAGGTACATTCTGTCACCTTTTCTTCTGCCTCCCTTGGTCCAGTTGGGAAAGGGTTCTTTGGGAGCCAGCTACCTTCGAGAATCCAGGAGAAGTATTTTGCCCAGTTTGCAGCTTCATCCTTTCTCCCCACTGCAAGTCACCTGTGTGGCTGTTACCAGGCAGGACAGCAGGGGTGTAGAAGGGACACAGCACACCACTTTTCTCTTCTCTAGTCTCACCTGCTTTTGCCTCTTCAACAGCACTTTGCTCCTCTTTTCCAGCCTGAGCCCTGATTCCTGTGTGGTTTCAAGGGGTGGGAAACCGGTTTTGTTAGCACTTGGTTTGGATCTCTCATTGTCTTACGTCCAGACAGTATGAATCAAGAATCTGGGGTGTTTATGTAGCCAGTCCATTGGGTGGGGATCCCGGAGAACAGTATCCCTGGAGCTGGTGACTCCACGTGTTCTGCCATACGGGAACACTCCATAGAGCTGCAGTTGTTGTTACTGTTTATTATTGTTATTACTACTACCACTCCTGCTACTTTATTACTATTATTACGATTACACAAATCTACTTGACTTAAGTGAGTCCTTTACTTCCTTAAAGCAGTGGTTCTTAAGTTTGGATTTCACAGACAAAAAAATGTTTTATTTAATTTAAGACTGACAAAGCTTTTGATTTTATTGACTAAAGAAACATATTACTTAAATTGCCACCTGTTTCTATCCTTTCTTTTACCCTCTCTTTCTTTCTTCCACTGGGGAAGGTTAAGATGGAGAACAGAGAGTGCTTCTTTGTGAGTCAGGTTAGCTAAGAAGGTCCAGCAGATTGCCTGAGGTTGCTCAGGGAACTTCAGCCTAAAGAAAACTTCTTCTATACTGGCGCTAGTCACCCCACTGGTGTTGGAGGGCACCACGTTGGAGAGTGTAGCCACCCAATCTGGCTTGTCATCAGCTGTGATTATGTATGAGGTGCTTGAGAACCAATGTGTAGGACAGCTTGGGTCAAAGGAAACACTGTGCTGCCATACTCGGCCAGGGGAGGGTTGAGTTTGCCTGAATTTCTGGAAAATTGCCTCTGCTCCTTAGTTCATTGTATGTGTGTAAACAAAACATGGCCTCAGAGAGCTTTTTGCAGGAGAATTTATAAAATTTCAGCAAAGTCTTGTGATCTCATTTTGGATCTCCCTGGTATTCCTCATGGAGATACAATTAAGCAAAGAAAAATTCTGCCTTGGGGTGTGCTTTTAATTACTCATCCTGTTCTGACTTGACTTTCCATTGCTGCATTTCTTTCCCCTTCCGCATTACCACTCCTGGGTTTGACAGCTCCTCCACAGTCACTTCGTTTTAGGCTACAAACGAAGTGCTAAGTTGAGAAGAGCAAGGTAAACATTGCCTGTTGCCTGCCTGCCTTTTCCAGGAAGCTGTGTGAGAGCCTTCTTTTCCTTTCATTGCCCCTTCAGCCTCAGTTCTACGAGCCAGTGGAGCCAGTGGACATCGAGGGCCTTCTCATGACCCACCTGAGCAGCCTGGAGGTGGAGCTGGCCCAGGAGCTGGGAGACATCGCTGATGATGACTTAGATGTGGTGTTCGCGCCAAAGGAACACAGGACTTTGCAGCCCTCTCTGCCAGAAAATGGGTAAATTGATCATCCTACTAAAATGTAGATGGCGTTGCATTTGTTATCAGTAAGTGGGGTGAGAAGAGAGGGTCCTGATTCTGAACCTCTTTTGAAAAGAAAATTCTTCAGTCTGGTGAGATGCACAGGACAGCGAACACAGTTGTCACCATCATATAGACAGTTTTTAAACTGGTTTAGCCGAAGGCCTTGAACAGTCACGTGGTGGCTAAGCTAGTCCAATAAATAAATAAATAAATAAATAAACATTGGGATGAAGAGGAGTGTTGCCGAGGAGATGATAAGTATGGGTTCTAGAGCTGGACTGCCAGGTGACAGCTCAGCGGCCTTAGGCTAATCACACGGACTCACGAAGCCTCACTGGCTCCGTTTGTACACATGTCAGGGGTTTTCATAATCATCATTGAAATGCCCCCAAGAGATGAAATCAAGTGAGAAACATAAGTTCCACCCACATTTTTTGAGCATCTACTATGTTTTGGGCTCTGGGGGGAAAAAAGATGACTAAAGTAAAACCCTTTGTCAAGGGAAAAACAATAGGGAAAACACTGGAAGATGTGCTTGTGAATAGTTAGCTGCCTAGGGCTGAGTTGCTAGACCTGGCCACTAGTGCTCAGTATCTGCTAATGGTGGGCTTACATCTAAATGTAACTCCTTTTGCTGTCGTGGAGGGAAAAACAATGTCTCTTTGGAATTTTTTAGCAAACTTTTATTTGTGTTCATTTTGAAAGCAGAATTACAATCCAGTCTTCCTGGGTGTTTGCAACCTCCTGATTTCCCACCAAAAGTCCCAGGAAGGGTGATCATGAGACACAACTCTTACCCAAATGACTCTGAGATGTTCTTGTTCTGTTTTGAATTTTATCTCCTCACAGTTTAAGAAGGTTGGTGATGTGGTGTTAAGTTCCTCTGCTCTCTGTTCAGACAGTTCTCATGTATATAAGGAAGCTGGCTATCCCACAACTCTAATATTTTGGAAATACTCATTTCCCAGAAAACAAAAACATCATTATTCTTGGGAAACATTTTCAGATATGACTTTGATATAAATACCACATATGTTTTAATCTATGGTAGAGAGTCACTTAATTTGTTTTCTTGCTTAAAATTTGTGGTTCATTACTTTCAAGTATAGCCAGAATCTTAGAAAAACCTATTTAAAATACAGCAAGGAAATTTAAAGCAAGTTTTATAGAGAAAACTTTTTTTAGTATTCATATTTTAGTGTAATATTATCTTGTCAGTATGACTTACAGCTAACACAGTATCTGCCTGATGACTTCAGAACAACCTCTGCCATTTCAGTTGTTGCCAAAGTCTTCTGTACAAGCAAAGCAAGATGTTGAGAGTAAACTGCATTTGCTGGGAGCACCCTGAGCCCACCCTGGTTCTGTGTGCTGAGCTGTGACTCTGTGGCAGGTGTCCCTATGGACTCCACAATGAGTCCCTGCACTGTTCCTTTCTGAGTAACCTGGACTGAGATCTTTGCCATCTCATTCTCCTGTAAGATAAGAATTATAATAGTGCCTGTCATCTCTGGCTGATTAGGAATTAACTAAAGAATACATGCAGAGTGAGCACATGGGCACTACTGCATAGTAAATGGTACACAAGAGGTGAACTGTCTCTTATAGTTCCTGTGGATCAGACAGTTTTCTAAGCACTTGAATGCTAACTTATTTGATATCCTTCTATAATAAAGATACTCATTATTAATATCACCACTTTCAGGTGAGAAAACTGAGACACAAACAGGTTGAGCAGCTGGTCCATGGTCTCAGACCATTAGCTCTGGATGAAGCTGGCGTCTGGGCTACCAGGGCTCAGAGATCACACTGCCAACCTTTACAATATTTGTCTAATGCTGACAACAAGTCCACAGATGAGTTCTCTTGTGGTCACCTTTCTTAGTCAGTTTTCCCTGAATGTAACAAATACATATGAAATAAATCAACTTAAATAAACGAATGTTTTATTTTGGCTTATAGGTTGCAGGTTTCAGCTCATGGCCAATGGGCTGCATCGCTTTGGGCCTGTGATGGCCCAACACACTGTGGCAGGAGCAGGGGTGGAGGAGGGGCCTGTTCACCTCATGACCATGTGAAAAAGTTACAGAGGAAAGGGAAGTGACCTGAGTCCCTGCGTGCCCTTCAAGGGCAAACTCAGTGTCCTAAGACTTCCATTTCTCAGAGGTTTCACCATTGGCCCCTAGCACCAAGCTAGGGACCAAGACGTTAACACATGGGCATTTGGAGGGACACAAGATGCAAACTATAGCATATCCTTTTTACAAATGAGAAATTTGAGACATAGCCTTGAGAACTGTAGCATTAATGTATCTGTGACAAAAGTGAAAGATTTTGCTACTGTTGTTATTTTTGATTCCAAGACCTTCTAACCAGGTATGACAGGATCCATCTGAATTAATGATCACCAGCCAAAGCCAGTTTATGAGGAGTCATCAAAACCAGAGACAGCTGTTCTTCTTGGCTTCTAAAAGAAGAACATGCATGTCCTAACAAAAATACACATGAATAAAAAAAATCCCTGTGAGAAATATGTATTTATATTTATTTTTCTTGCTTTGAATTTTATTACTGCTCATTCTACTCATCTGTGTCATACTGCCTCCTGGGATAGGTGTAGCTTAACATTTCTCTGTAATAAAGAAAACCCACAAAACATAAAATGCCAGTGTGTTTGTCTCATCAGTGGAGAAATATTATTGCCTCAGGAATACTTTAGACACTTGAAATGAATGAGCAAAACCATTCTTATTGATTAGACTTTGAAATCATTTTATGACCCTTGGTTATGGTAAAAGATTGCTTTGTTGGTTTTTCCCAGTAATATGTTTTTATGTCATTTGTTGTGTAATTAGAGTTGAACTGGACTCTCATGTCAGAGATTGTGTGCATACCTACATTCGGGAATGGCTGATTGTGAACCGGAAGTAAGTCACTTTTTTCCTTCCCTTTTATATGTAAATGTTGATTTTATAATATTAGCTTTTCCTTGATTGTTTTTGTTAGTAGAGCTTTTGAGCAGTTTTAAGTTTATGGAAAGATTCTGAAAAAAAGGCCTGAGAATTCTTATGAATGCCCTGGCCAATATCCACCCCTCCAGGCTCTTAATTTCCTTTATTAATAGTAAAAACTTGCATTAGTGGTCCATTTGTTATAATGGCAGAGCCAATGCTGATCTATCATATTAACTGACATCTGTAGTTTATATGAATGATTTTATGGGGTTGTGTGTGTGTGTGTTTGTGTGTGTGTGTGTGTGTGTGTGTACGTGTGTGTATTAGGAAGTTTGGTAGGAGTTGTCTCTAGTTTGTGCTCACTCCACTAAAGACACATTAGAGAGCATGTGACAAGACACAAGCAGTTTGAAATTCAATAGCCTCACCTCCCCTATTCTCCTGGAAGAATTCCTCTTCTCCACAATGAATGATGAAAGACTTTGGGGATTGGATTTTATCCACTCCTGGAAGTGTGCCATGGAATTTGTGCAGATGATTTTTTGGCGTAATGTCAGTATGCATTCTATTTTCAATAGCTGAAGAAGAGAAAGCGTTGCTTATAAAAATTAATTAAGAGAAAGTTAATCCATTGCCCTTTCTAATGCAAGTGGAAAACAAAGTTTGCCAGGTGGTCAAATAAAATTATGCTTTGCTGTTAATAAATAAAAGGTTTCAGAACGAGTTGTCCTCAAGCTTTTAAATGTTATAATTAGAGGGACTTTCTGGATTTTAGAGTTCTAAAAAAATCTGAGATGGAACAATAAATAGAAAGGTTTTTCCATTTTACTAAATTTGGTCTTCAGACTTATTTTCTATTTGAGACACTACTTTTTCATTCCTCATTGCAGTGTGAGCTCCTTAGAATATTCTCTCTCTTTTTTTCTGTCTTCCACAAACTTAAAGAAAAAGACTCTTTCTAGTATTCATTATAAAAATGTTGTAGATTATAGAGAAGCAAAACAAAAATAGCGATTTCACTATCTTTATGAAATTATCTTTAAATCTTTATACAGGCCTTAAATCACATTTCTTTGTAGTATGTTTCTATCACAACTAAAACACATAATAATAGCATTTTGTACCATGAATTTTCAATTTTCTGACTTTACTGTTTTTTTCGTTGACACAACCAATAATGGATGTATAACATATTACCACAATTTATTTAACCATTTTTATTGTTGAAATTATTCTGTTTTTCATTTTATACTTGAATTGCATCAACATCCTTACCACTAAAACTATGAGCATACTTTATTTTCCTCTTGAGTAAAACTCAATAATATAAATTTGTGTATAAGAGAATACACAAACTTAAGGATTAAGGAATAGTAGATTAAATATTAACATATACAACTGATTAAATATTAAAGTATATACATATATTGGATGTTATTTATCAACACTTCCCATATTTTTACAAAAATATTGACTTTTATTTGTATTTTCTTTGATTATTAGATTGGGCATCTTTTTTGTATATATTGTTGGCCTTTTGTACTCAGCTTACTCATGAATTTTGTACAACTCTATTAAAATTTCTGGCTTTTTATAATTCAGGAGCACTTTTATTTGTAAAGATAGTAACCCTCTATCTTATCAGTTCCTTAACCCACATGCCTTTTGTCTTTTAAAATTGTTTACAATTTTTAATAGTTAAAAATCTTTTATGTAATTAAAGTTATAGTAATACTTTTTCTTAAGATTTCTATATCTGGTGTCATGCTAAACATTTAATTCACAGCCTGCTATTATTTTCTAGGCATATTGGGATGAAGTATTCATACAGATAGCCATGCACTGGTTGCTTTTGTTTTCTTCTGTGTCTCTGTCTGTTTTTATCTCTTCTACAAAAACAGTGATCAGTCATGTATTTATTTTACTCATTTTTTGAGTCTTCTTTTCACAAAACCATATGTTTTAACTTATGTCTTTTAATATCCTGGGGATAGGGATTACCACTGGCTCTGTACTCGCACACCCACATAACGGACCAGTTCTCTTCCCAGAAGCCTGCTTACAGACAGGTAGAAAGCATACGGCCTCAAAATTCATTGTCAGTTTCTGGAAAACTGTGACTGGCATTTTACTGAGGAAGCATACATTTCAACCCCTGTTTTGATTCTCTAATACTCTGAGTCTGACACTCCAAAGGTAGAAAGTACAATTCTTGTTACACACTCCTCCCAACCCCAGTACGCCTTCAGCTCTGGTCTTTTCTAGGCGCTGTTTCCATGTGGTTGCAGAATGGTGGCAGAGGGCAAAGAGCAGGGTGGAGGGGGTAGGGTTGTGCCAGTGAGGCCAGGTGGCCTGTGATGGCCTTGGTAAGGAGGCCAGTACGGTGAAGAAGAAGCAGAATTCACATTTGTGGCTGGCAGAGCTGCTGACGGTTTAGGGACTGGTAGGAAGGAAGTTAGGCAGCACTTTCCTGTCCTTGCTCAATGTGCTTCCCTTTGGAGACACCAAGTGTGGCATTTTCTTTTTTTCTAGCAACATCTGAGCCCCAGAGATTCTTTTCCAGATTCAGGCATTAAGTTATGTGCTGGTTTGAATGAGTTTCCACTTTTTGCTGTGTTTCTCTAGGTGGTTTGATAGGGATTGTTGGCCAGTTATCAATTACTAATTAATTGATTAGCTCTCTTTTTAGTGTTAGTTTATGTGACAAATAATGGTGTGCCTGTTGGAAAGAAAACAAGGAACATGGAGGCATAGAGAGTAAAAACCAAGTCCTTTGCCTCATGACTTCCCGCTGCTGGCTTGCGTTTCCACTTCTGCGTCACTGCAAGAAGGTCTGCTGGGACCTTCTCATTTTTATGATGTCTGTGTTTTTTCACATAGACGTATGGATATGTGTGTCTTTTATATGTTACAAGTATATATAATACTTTTCCAGTAATGTCTTTGATATTTTATACTAAAGATCTCTCCCATTCTTTTGAAATGATGCCTTGATTTCCTGTGAGGATGAAAGAATATATCATAAATTATGAAGTCTTTTCTCTATTGATGGACACTGCACTTCTTTCCCACAATTATACATAATATCACCAGAAGCGAGTATGCACATTTGTGCCTAAACATTTGTGTGAATATTTATGAATGGAAATGGAACCATTGCATCTAATACAAATACTGCTGCTTCTTCCTCAGAAAAATTGTACTAATTTACTCCATTATCAACTTGGCATGCAACTATCTTTTTCTCTCCATACTTGTAAATACTGGATATTATTAATTTAAAATTTTTAATTTTCTCTAGTCTTATTGTATTTATTTTAAATTGGAAGCTATTAATGCTCACTTTCTGAGTACTCCGTGTTTACAACATTGAGCTTCATTCTTTTATTATTCTAAAATTCCAGTAAGTATACCCTTGCTATTTAATCTGAGTCCCACTCCTAGGTCTCCACCCAAGTGAAGTGCAAATCTATATTCATGTAAAAACCTGTACTTGAGTATTTATAGCAGTCTTATTTGTAATTGTCACAGAAAAAGCTATAAGCAACTCAAATTATACTCAATTGGGTAATGGAAAAACAAACTCCAGTTAGACCTTACAATGCAATACTACCTAGCAATAAAATGGCACAAACTGTTGATGCATGCAGCACCATAGGTGACTGAACGCACTATGCTAAATGGAAGAAGCCAGACAAACTGCATGATGATTCCACTTACATAGCATTCTGGGAAAGGTAAAATTACAGAAACAGAAAACAAGTCTGTGATTGCCAGGGATTATTTTGGGAAAAGGATTGATCACAGTAGAGGGTAAGAGTATTTTGATTCTGTTTGATGTCTTTTCCCCATTTATTAATATATATGTGATATATAATGTTTACAGTGAACAGTATTTTGTGCATATATATATATATATATATATATATATATATATCTCACATCAACTTTACATTCCCTTCTCATTTTTGGACCTGCCATTCCTTTCCCTTTCCCCCTAACTCCCATATCACACCCATTGGGTTCTATAGAATGCCTGTATTCTGGGTTTCCCAATCAGAGAAACCATGCAGTATTTAACGTATTTAATATTCTGCATCTGACTCACTTAACCACACAAATGATCACTCTTAAGCTCAGTTTCCCACCCATAGAATGGGCTGCAGTGGCCATATCTTGATACCTCTTCTCTGGTTTTAGCAACATTATCTATTGGGATGATTTGCCAAAAGTTCTTTTTTTTTGTATCTTAGTGTATTTTTGTTGAGATTCTTTAACATGGCCTCACCCATCAGTCCACATAAGAAAAGAACTGTAACAGTGAAATTCATAAGACTAGAACATCGAGAAAGAAAACAACAGAAGTTAAATTTCAAATTCTTTAGCTGAGTACTGAAAGGTAAATGTTTGTACATGTACAAGACTTTCAGGTTATCATTACATCAGTCAGTTTTCTTAAGATAAGTTTGCATCATAGAATATGTGAATTGCTACATAAATGAACTTGACACATAAAGCAATAAAGATAATGGCATACTTAATTATTTTAGATATTTTAACATTCATAAATTATTCACATTTCACTAATTTTAACAGTTTTTCAGATTTGATTTATCATTTTATCTACCTATTCATAAATTCATGCATACATATTTAAAAATGATTTTATACCAATTTCCCATGGTAAATATAGTTATGTTTTACAAACTAATATACTTCTAAAATAATAATTATATGAGGAAGTTTCACAGATTTTGAGAAAACTAGTATTGTTTTAGTATGATACCAATCAAATGATTCAAATACCAATCTATTTTTTCGTTATACTTTCTTTTTAGATGTTTTTTTTCCTCCATATTCTTTGATGCTGCTTGTCTCTCTGTCTCCCTCAAAGATCCTTCCAGTATTTTCGGCAGTGCTGGCCTAGTGGTCACAAATTTGTTTAGGGATTCTTGGTCATGAAAAATTTTTACTTCTTCAATTTTCAGGGATAGTTTTGCTGGATTCCACAACTTCATTTGACACTTGCTGTCTTTTAAAGCTCGAAGGTTTTGCTTCAGCCTCTCCTGAGCTTTAAGTTTGCATTGAGGAATCTGTGGTAATTTGAATCTGTTTGCCTTCGTAGAGTAATGTCTGTTTTTCTCTTGCTGCTTTTTATTTTCTCTCTTTATGTTGTATTTCTGAGGTTTTGATTATGATATGTCATGGCAAGTCTCATTGATGGTTGAGGTTATTTGGTGTTTCATAAGCGTCTTGTACCTGAGAATTAATTTCTTTTCCTAGATTTGGGAAATTTTCTTGCATGATTCCAGTGAATACATTCTTTATACTTTTGGTGCTGTCTTCTACTCTTTATCCCACACCCATAATTGTGAGATTGGTTCTCTTTGAATCATCCATCAGCTGTTGTATCCAGCTGCTTTATTTATCTCTAAATTTGGAGTCATGCCTAACTATAGCATGAGTTTCCTTAGCCTTGTCTTCAAGGACTGAAATTCTGTCCTCAACAATGTTCAAGTCAACTTTCCCTGCTTTCAGATATCCTGAATTTCAGATAGATTTCTTTTCAAAATTTCCACTTCTCTATCAAAATTTTCTTTATAGCTTGCATTTCCTTATTTGCTTCAGCCAACTTTTTATTTGCGGCTTCTATATGCTCAGAAAGCTTTCTATTCATTAGGACCGCTATTTATTTAGTAAGTTCCCCTTGAAGTCTGCTTATCATTGCTTGCATTTCTTTGAGGTTATCTTTTTTGAACTGGATGTTCAACTCATTTACTTGCTTTGTGACTTCCTTATGCATTTCACTGTTTCCAAGCCCATGACCTTAATCTCTGGGGTCTCAGGCATTTCTGTGAGTGTCCTATTGCCTTGTCTTTTTCCCATGTTTCTGTTGTTGAGGGACTTCACTTTAAAGACCTAACTGAGATGTTTATTTGAGTAGCTGTGATGGGGGTGGAGCTGAAATTGCTGTGCATTCTGTGCTGGAAACAGGCTATGAGGCAGGATCTAACAGTCTGATGACCTCTGAGATGTCTTGTTCACTCCCAACACCCTCAACAAAGGTCTCCCGCCTGTCCTGGCTTCCCTCCCCCGAGGGTAGGGCTGTCACCTTTGGAGGTGCTCCTACTACATTCAGGCTGCTCAGGAAGCTGGTGTCCTTTTTCTCTTCTCCACAACTATCTCTTTTGCCATTTTTTTCCTAGGCACTGTTAAAGAGTGACCCCCAAACCCTGATATGCTCTGCTGAGCTTTCTTTAAACAGTTCAGCCCCCCCCCCCACTTTTTTAAAAAAATGGCTCCTGCTTACCTCACTGCCTATTATGGCTGCCAAACGCTGGTTCTGATCTAGGCTCCAGGAGGCCTTTTTTAGGGAGAGCTTGCAAAGCTTTTGTAGTGTGCACTACCTGCAAGCTTGTTTTTTGAAGGCTGGGGCTACAAGCTGCTGTCAATTCCCACTTCTCCTAGATCCGCACTTACCTAGGTCTGAGGTTCCAGGATCTGGACTTTCTTCTGTGTACAGATGCTGACAGCTCAGGGCTACACTTAGTTGGTGTGGGGCTGTTCCCTTGGCTGCTGTTTTTCTCCACTTCCAATATATTTTCAGGATTTCTGATCTTCCTGTGGCATCCTTTCAGTTGTTGAGGTGGTCCTTCCTCTTCTAGCTCTGTCAGAGGTTCTTGGCCCCAGGTGGGCTTTCTTCTGTCTGCAGATTCTGGCAGCTCCCAGCCATATACAGCTGTCCTGGAGCTGCTCCCTGAGCTGCTGTTTACTTCCACTTCTGGTGTGTTTTCAGGGTTTCTGACCTTGTTGTTGCCTGGCCTCCTTTCAATTGTTGGGATGCTCCTCCCTGTCTTAGCTACACTGAACAGGTAGTTTTTGACTGTATTCTCAACTTTTTAAGTAGGTCCATAAAGATACATTGTGCACCTCTGTTACTTGCTTGTTATCTTGATCTGAAGTTCCATATTTTGTTTTGATATTGTTTAATGTCTGGATTGCAATAGAGGTTACACAATGGTATGCATTTGTCAATCTCATTGAACTTTACTTTGGAAAGGATGAATTACATAATTGTACCTCAAAAGCAATGGATATAAATCTAAGCTAGTGCCCAGCACTAATTACTTATGAAATGTAAGGCCCATTATTTTGTCATTATTTATACTATTTTGTAGAATGGTAGTTTCTCTGGTGTGGGAATAAGTAGATTCAAATCCTGGCTCCACTGCTTACTAGCTGTGTGATTCAAGGAAAATTAATTTCTTTTCTTTCTCCCCCCCCCCCCCCAGTTTCTTCATCAGGAAGGTAAGAATTAGAATAGTACCTCAATTATATGGACTGGAGCTATAACTCCAATTTCCAGTACTGTGAGAAAAAAGTACCTTCCTTATAAATTTTATTGTATGTAATAAATAATCTAATATAAAGTATTTGGAAGATTTCTTGGTATAAGGTAAGAATTCAGTAACTATTAGCTAACATTTATTATACTTATCATGTAGTATTACAGAATAGAGCTCAATTATTCTTGCCCAATTGATGAATAATTTGTAAAACAAAGTGTAAGATATTATATGGAAAGGAAAAAATCAAGAAGACAACTCAGTGTTACTGAAGATCTAATTTGATGATCCCAGATATATTCCACACCGTAGGCATTATAATGTATAGAATCATGGAATAAAAATAAAATTTGGAAAATCATAAACTTTATGTTTTAGGGAAGTGGTCCCAGCCCTTTTGATACTGCAGGCTAGTTTAGTTGAAGACCATTATCTCAAAGATGGGGAAGAAGGAGCAGTACTTGCTTGTTTTGTAGTAGGTTAGAGGATAGCTTTGAAATGGGGAACAGCAGCAGGAGGGGAGCAGGAGTGAAGCCCTGCCTCCTGAAAGATCCTCAGCTGCATGTTAGAACCTATTAGGAATGAGCTGACAGGAGGCAGAGTTTGCTTCTCAGTCACCTCCTACTAGTTGCTCATCTGTCCAGGTGGCCTGGGCATTCCCAGGCCATGGACCAGTACCTGTGCACAGCCTAGCAGTTGGGGTCCCTTACTTACTTTAGGGCTTATCTTTTTACAGTTCAGCCTATCTGAACTATTTCTTCCAAGTGAAAGAAAACCTTCTGAAAATCTTATTGGCATATAGTAGTAATTCAGCAAATATTTATTTGTGATATTTTAAAAATATTAAATATCAGAAAAAGTGATAAGACATCAAAGGAATAAACCAAAAACTGTGTCCCATGTATTTTAATAGACATTTGTTGGGGAGGACTGTCTCTCTTTCTGGAGGACTGCGCTTAGTCAAGCCACTTGCCTTCTGTGAAAAAGACTTTGTCATCCAGAACCATGCAGTCAAGCGCTGATTTAGTTGGCTCTTTTATTCCTCGATTACCCCTTGCTGATATTACATTGCCCTGTAATATCTGGAGATAAGTTTTTATGTCCTCTTATGTCCTCTGAGTCCCATTTAGAAAGCAGAGGAGGGGTGTAATGGCCACTTGTGTTCCCTCCCACTCTCATCACTCTGTAGGGCATTTGCCACTTAAGTCCTGTAATTGAGATGCCAAAACCAGACAAATAGTACTGCCCATGAAAGATGGAAGAAAGTTTTGTATTTTCTTTATAACTTAATAGCAAAAGATTAAGGTACTCAGAAATACAAAACACACAATCTGTTTCTGGAGAAAATGTATTTTCTTAGTTTAAATATGTCTGTTACTTAAAAGGGAAGATTTCTTGAACAAATAACATTTTCTCTTTCATATCTATAGCACCAAAATTGATGTCCTTATTCTAAAAAGAATAGTGCTTTTGTCCTGATGGTTTGTAAAATAGCTGATGGCTTTATGTCTATCAGTTGCTGGGTTTGCTTGTTTATCTCATGTAATTTTGTATTTCCTGATAACTCAGTGTGAACTGATGTTTGATTTTTGTCTTTTGGGTGATAGTAAGTATTTTGAACATTATTTTCTCAGTCATTTTGCATAAATGAGCCAAAGGGTGATTAATTTTGGAATGTGTTTGATGTCTTAGTGATGAGTTGAGCTCGTAAGCAATTAAATTTGTTTACATGCTATTTATTGTTGATGAATTATTCACAGCAACAGAGAAACATTTCATGAGTGTTATGGGAAGTATCATAAAAACCCTTAGACTTTATCTTTTGTCCTGGGTGATTAAGGCAGTTCTGAAGGAAGGTCGAGCTCAAGGAGAGCAAGGATATCAAGGAATGGGGTACCACTGGTTTTATTACTCCATATTTTACTCCCAGTGAGCTGGTAAACAATTAAAATTCAAGCACATCAGTGCATATAATTCAGTTACTCCCAAAACACCATAAAAATGTCTCCCTGACCAATAATTGCTTGTTATGACATGCGTTTGTTGTGCTGGCTGTCAAGGTGCTTAGCTGTTTGCTTGAACAATAGAAAGTGAGCGTGGCTCATCAGCCTATGTGGTAACATGGAGCAGCTGCGCAGTGTGGATCACTGAGTGGCTCTCCACCTGCTGTGTGTAGAGGCCAGGCTTCTCCCCTCCCCCACAAACCCTATCCAAAGACCAGGGCTTTCCCAAAGCCTGATCATACTGGCAAGGACTAATGACCTCTTCTGTTAATTTGTGAAACATGTTGTTTGTATTTTCATGGAAGGTTTTGTCATATTCTTCTTTTTTATTTTTATTTTTTGAAGCAGGGTCTTACTCTGGTATTTCAGGCTGGCCCTGAACTTTTATGGCAATCCTCCTACCTCAGCCTCCCTAGGATTACAGTTGTGTGCTACTACACCCAACTTTTATGGTGCTGGGGAATTGAACCCAGGACCTTGTGCTTGCTAGACAAGAGCTTTAACTGCTGTCCTATCCCTCCAGCCTTAAAACTAGAGTTCTTGTGTTATCTTCCTTGGTTCCTTCTGCTTAGGAGATATTTTATAAAAATTTGTTGAGTGGAAGAAGGAATGATATTTACAAGCAATTGTGTCATATTCTAAACCATGGTTTCAGCAGCAGCACTGGGAAAGAAAGTTCACAAAGATGATCTAGGAGAGAGAGGATGGAACAAGGGTAGAGACTAACAGGCATGCTTAAGTGGTTGTATTTTGGAAGGAAGTTCTTCAGCTAGAATCTTAAAATGGCGAGTTCTTAGAGCTCTACCCTTGTTTCTGATAAATAGGCACAGTTCCCACATAAAAACAACGTAGTTCAGTACAGTGGGTGTTGGGAAACTTTAAATTCAGCATATCCATAAAATAAGTGTATTTAGACTCCTAGTATATTCATTGGCATTGTAGCCAGTGGTACTGCCATGGCACTGATGATAACAGCTCTTATGCTGGTGTGTGGCTTAGGCGAGGTTCTCTAGAAGCAGAGCCTGAGAGAAGGGTTCAGAATGTGGTCTTGAAGGGTGAGTTCCTTTGGGAAAAGTCTGTGAGGGAGTGAGAGATCAAACTGAAGCAACAGAAGGGGTCTTCTAGGATGAGATCTTGGGTCATTGCTAGACTTAGCCTGATTCATAGGATGTTCTGGAATGTAAATCACTTGCCTTTTGCCTGACTGTCCCAATTTGAGGCAAGGAGTGGGACTCCGGTACCCCTATCCAGTCAATCCAGCTTTAGTTACCACCACGAAGCCAAAGTAGGAGGTTGGGGTAAGGGGACAAGAAGGTAAGATAAATCGCTTGTATTTTTGTGCATGATAACACCTACTTTCACAGCAACTGGAGAATTGTTACAAAGGTTGTGAAAGAAGAACTGATTTGGGCTTGTTGTATATAGCACAGTGGTTGGAGAGCTTGCCTAGCAAGCACAGGGTCCTGACTTCCATTCCCAGGTACCACATCAGCCAGGTATGGTGGTGCACGCCTGTAATCCCAGCATTCAGGAGGCCTAGGCAGCAGAATTGGTGAGAGTTTGAGACCAGTCTAGGCCTCATAATGAGTTCAGGACCAGTGTGGACTACAGAGTGAGAACCTGTCTCAAAAAAGAGAAGGGCTGGAGGAATGGCTCAGTGGGTTAAAGCGCTTGCTTGCTAGGCAAGCCCTAAGTACCTGAGTTCAATTTCCCAGCACCACATAAGCCGGGTGTGGTGGCACTGTTCCTGTAATCCCAGCACTCAGGAGGCTGAGACAGGAGGATTGCTGTGAGTCCAAGACCATCTTGGGCTCCATAGTGAGTTCAGGTATTGAGTGAGACCCTGTCTCAAAAAAATCCTCACTGGGGACCAGTAGTTTTTATTACTATAGTGCCAGATGCCTGACTATGTTAATTTTCTTTTATTTTGAAACAATTTCAAATTTACAGAAAAGTTGCATGTATAGTACGAAGATCTCCTCCACCACACTCCAAGCCATCTGAGAGCAAGCTGGTTGCTAACCTGATTATCTGTCACCCTGAACACTTCAGTGTGTAATGATTTCCCCAAAAAGACCATTCTTCATTATAGTCACTATAACATCATTGGAAGATTAGTATCACTAATTTATTACTATGTAATCCTTAGACCCTACTCAGCTTTCACCAACTGTCCCAAGAATATCACAGCAAAAAGATTCACTTCCAAGTCACATGTTACATTTAGATGTCTTATCTTTAATGTCATTCACAGTGGAATAGTTTTTCAGTGTTTTGTTTTGTTTTTTAATTTTCGTGGTCTTGACAATACAAGCCAGTTTTATTTAAAAGAATGTTCCGTCATGGTGGTTTTTTTTTTTTTTAAATAAATGACTCCTGTTCAACTAACTTATTTATATCAACATGTGGCTATCATCTCCTGCTTTAATGAATATTTTAATATTTCTATAATTGACTTTGATGCTCAAATTATCCTTTGTTTGACCAGTATGAGTCTCTTCTACTTTCTCTTACATCTTTTTTATGTGGCCTGCAGTCTTTGCTTATTATATTCTTGCTTTCTGATGTCAGGTATTCCAGAATAACCTTATACTTTGCTTTCTTTGCTCCTGAGATCAGGCACATCTCCAAGATGCTAGGATTTGTTTTACTGAGAAATGGTATACAAGTGCCAGAATAGGACTGTTGGATGTGCTCGTTGTTCCTAAAGTCTAAATCCTCCCACGTCCTCTCAGAGAACCAAAGTAGAGAGGGTGTGGATGCACACATGGGGAAGTTGTGTGTGCTGAAAGCCGTGAGTTCATGTTAATACTTGAAATTCCAGTCCAGCATCACAGTATTCATTCTAGAGTTGGTTTGTTTCTTTGTTTCGGTGGTCCTGTATTGAGCTCTGGTAACTCAGGACCTTCACACTGAGCTATATCCCAAGCTCATTTTCATTTTTGATTTTGAGACAGTCTCGCTAAATTTCCGAGTGGCCTAGGCTGCACTTGAACTTGTGATTCTCATGCCTCAGCCTACAGAGTGATTATAGGCCTGGGCCACTGGGCCCTGTTTCATATTGGTTTTCCATATAATAAATACTCAGTACAAAATCGGACCCCCATTACTTGACCCGTCCCCTTGTGTGTGGCCGTTGTGCACCGCCTTCCTCTGCCTCCTTGGAGTGGCCCTTCTCCTGTCGTGCAGGATCCCATAGCTTCCCTGGCTTGCCCCTCCTTCATGGAAGCCCTTTTCAACTTGCACTAACACAGAGTGCCCCAGCACCTCTCCACAGGACGTCCCTGTTACCCCACTGCGGCTCTGGCATTCATGGCAGCTTCCCTTCCATGTGGATGCTCCCTCATTCCACTCAGACCCTTGGTCACGTGCCAGATGCTCAGGCTTGAATGTCCTCCTCACTCTTCAGTCCGTCTCTCCTTCCAGGTAGTCTTTTTCAAACACACACACCTCCTGCCCCTGTTAGAGCCTCAGCTTTCCATTGTGGGCTTCCTTGTTTACTCTCCACACTGTGGGACCTTGTGCATCTTGGGTTTTAGCACCAAATTGTACAGGAAGGGGAGGAGGGGAGGAAGGGAAAGAGGAATGCGTATGGGAAATGGAAGGGAAGGAAAAGAGAAAAAAGAAGAAAAGGAACATACATTATTTTCTAGTCTTCGCCATAGGCTTTCAGGTGGAGCAACTGTTTCCTCTTTCCTGCACTTAAGGAAACTGTCACTCAGAGCCACTAGGACTGTTGCCTAAGGCCTGTTCTGAGCCAGCATCTAGAGCCTTCTGGCTCTGGAGCCTGGGATCTGCCTGCTGTCCCACTCTCCTCCTCCAAACCGAATACTCCCAAACTACGCTTGGTCTTGAGATCCTCCCGAAGTGTATACGAATATTGTCTTAAGAGAAGGAATACTGTTAGAAAGCAGTGTGCTGTGTCCATCTCGTGAGAATAGTTTGTCTACTAGTTGGCCTCCTTCTCCATTGGTCTCCTGTCTGCACACTGCTCAAAAGGAGTCTGGCTTTATTTGGTTCACTTACCAGGGTGGGGTCATGAGGCTGGGCAGCTTATATCCATGGGGACTGAGCCTGCAATCTCACTCTCTACCTAATGGTGATTTTTTTTTCTGCACTGGCACTTCTGGAATGAAACGTCTAACATGGCTGTCAACCCTTTTTCTGTCTCTTCCTCAGTTAGTGTTATCCTTGCTGACGTCAGGGAGCTTTGTGACTTTCTGAAATTTTAAAATGGGAAGTAGATACTAAATCTAGTATGAAGAAGAGTAGAAAAGTTTGCTTCAATTTCAAATATCCAATCCTAGGAGACACCAGTATTAATGCTTTTCATAGAAAAATCGTGAGGTTTGGCATGAGCATCATGTTAAAGTGTGAAATGAACTTTTAGTACTGTTTGCAATTAATTTTTAATACCCATTTATCAATGGCCTTGGGGGTCTCATATGACACTTTAACAAAATAAGAAATAGGAAAGAGGGGCTGGAGGAATAGCATAGTGGTTAAAATGCTTGCCTAGCATGTGCATGGTCCTGAGTTCAATTTCCCAGCACCACATAAGCTGGGCGTGTTGGCATACACCCGCAGTCCCAGCACTCAGGGGTCTGAGGCAGGAGGATTGCCATCAGTCCAAGGCCAGCCTAGGAGTGAGACCCTGTCAAGAAAGGAAGGAAGGAAGGAAGGAAGGAAGGAAGGAAGGAAGGAAGGAAGGAAAGGAAAGGAAAGGAAGGGAGGGAGGGAAAGAAGGGAAGCGCTTATATGCATAAAATAACAAAAGAATAGTAGCCAGATAAATTGTACATCCCCAAAAAGTTGAACAACTTTGGGAAAGGAAATTGAATCTTGATTTTTACACATATGGTGCACGAACTTTTAACCACTAAATTGTAAAGCTAGGAAAATATATGAGAATATATGAGAATTCATTTCATGTTCTTGATTCACACTATGAGGAAACAGGCACAGAGACCTATGACCTGGGTGTGACAGGGCAGGCACCCACCTGGAAAACTTTTTGTTTTCAGGTATTGGGGATTGAGCCCAGAACCTTCACACTGTACTGTACCACCAGCCCTTGTTATTTTTGATTTTGAGATAGGATCTTGCTAAGTTTTCTAGGCTGGGCTTGAATTTAAATCCTCCTGACTCAGCCTCCCAGAGTGCTGGAATTATATTCATATACTACCAGGCCCAATAATCCAGTGAACAATGGCAGTGAACAACTATAATGTGGTGTGTGTGTGTGTGTGTGTGTGTGTGTGTGTGTGTGTGTGTGTAAAAGAGGCAGACAGACAGAGGCAGGTTCCTTTGTGAGCAAACATTCATGGAAAGAGGTGCATTTTGTGAGAACAAAAAGCTAATGGAGATCGTTCCAGTTTCTGAAGCTGCTGTATCCAATATCTTTAGCTCAGCTGCTTCCTGAGTCTTATTTCTGTGATGCAAGAAGGTTTCCTAATAAAGGGGCCCTTGATGTTGCACCATTGAGGTCAGTATACTTGGGAGTAGACAGGTCTTAAAAAAGACAAATGCCAAAAACTAAAAGCGTCATTTGAATTTTAATTCAATATTCGCTTTTTATCTTAAATTGTTAGTTTATTATTTGATAATTTCTCCCTTTAAAATTAGATTTTTCAGGCAAAAATTAGTATGGATTCAGTATGTTGTCATTTAGGGTTGTGTAATTGTACAGTAGAACTTGTTTGCCTACACATGCCACTACTTTGGAAATTATTTTTCTTTCAAGATTATAGGTTTTTTTTTTTCCTATGGGCCCTTAGGGACAGTTCACCCTCATCCACATTGCTGTCTAAATTTATGTGGGTGAGGATAACTTTCAAGAAGCTAGAAGGTTAATGAAATTATATGTCAAGGCATTCTTTAAAAAAAAACTTTGTTAAAAGGCAATAAATCTAACAAAATAAATCACATGCTGGTCTGTTCCTTTTTACCATTTGCCTGCTGAAAGCACCTGAAACTAGAATGATTTCTATAAATATTTCAAATAATTCTTTCTTCCAGGGAATTATTTGAAATGGTCTCCAAAATGTTTTTTTTTTGGTTGATATTTTTTGACTAATGCGACTTATTTTAATTTTTTTTGTTTTGCTGGTGGCTAAGAAGGATTGCAAACCAGAAATTATTTTGGATAATTTTCTTGTGATGTTTTCAAATATATATTATCCCTTTTTATTTAGAGTATACCTACATTTTCATTTTTTTTTTTTTTAGTTCTCTAATTTGGCCTGTTTTTCATGCAGTCTTATCAATACAGGCTGTGTCAGGCTGATTCAACTGACCGGGAGCCATAAGGTGATCAGTTACAGAACTGTGACTGGCATTAGTCACCAAGCTGATCTTGCCTCTTTTCTAGGCCATCGCTTGTCAGCTTTTGCTCAAAACAAATGGCTGGTCTTCAGAGCACAGTATGGTCCAGGGAGGGGGTTCTGTTTTCCATGAAGATGACACAGGCATGTTGTATTCTTTCTTTAATCCAGTGTACTAAAACTTGTTAGGTGTCTGCTTTGTGTGCCTGATCCCTCAACAACTGCCCGCCCTCCAGAGGGTTAGAGCTCAGCATTTGGGTCATGGCTGGGAGCTTCTTCTGCGTTTCCTTTCCTCTTTGCATGGCCCTTACCAACTCGCTCAGGGGCTTGATGGTGTGGAAACTGGGGAAGATGGGCACAGCTTCTGTTGCTATGACTTGCATGCTTGTCTCTTATCCCCAGGGACTGTGCTGATCCTACTTTACAACCCTTCCATAGCTATCCATTTTCAATAACATTTTGTTGGAGTTCCTAGAGTGGATATAGAGAATGTTAACAATAGGTTTCAGCAGATAAAACATTTATTTCTGCTTTTTTTCCTTCCCCACGACCCGCCTTTTTAAGAAAATGTATTATTAGGAACACTGATGTGGAGATGAAGTGGTTTCTTCTATTTTTATCTTCAAACGATCTTCATTTGCTGCCCCTCCACGTTGCTAGATTTATTCCAGCCTCTTACACTAGGGTCATAGTTGAGCTTCAGCTTGGAGCCAAGTGCCCCACAGCCGAAGTGACCGCACCTCTGCAGTGACATTTTCCCAGGCCATTCCTGCCTTTCATAATGAGCCAGGCTGACTTGTGTCTCATTACAACAGAGCCTTGTGTTCGGCCTGGTGCCTAATTAGATGTGAGGAATTACAATTGGCCCTCTCTTTGAAAGCTCATTCAGCGCCATGTCTACATTTATGCCATTAATTTTATTTTTAATCTAATGGCTTTGCCTCTCTTTCCCTTTCTCTCCATCCCTCCCCCTCTCCAAATTAAATAATATCAACGATAAAAGAAACCAAGGAAGTTCAGAGGTTTGCCGCTTTAAAAAGACTGGATCTCGAAAAGATTTTCACAAGACACTTCAGAAACAGACCTTTGAGTCAGAAACCTCGGAGTGCAGCGAACCCACCGCTCAGGTATTTCCTGTCAACAAACATGGTTACCAGGTTACGGGCTGCTCTGCCCAGGGTGTGCTGTCATTTTTTTTTTTTTTAACTAGAATGAAAGTAAGATTGAGAATGTCTGAGTAGGAGGAACTCCACCATCTGTGTGTAGCCATAGAAATGTGTGTTCAAAGGAAAACCCCATAGCTTGATGATTAAGTAGAGGGGTTCTTTGGGGGACAGGGGACACCTTGGGCCTGTCCCTAGAACAACTTCTGCAAAGACTTGGTGGTGTGCCAAGGTGGACTGCACTGTGGTTAGAAGCTTCACCCCGAATCCAGAATGCCTGGATTTCTTGTCGAGCTTTAGAAACCCCAGCAGGGGCATGAGCTACCTGAGCTTTGGGCTCCTCCACTAGAAAACAAGGATGGCACTGCTAGCTCACAAGCTTATTTGAGTACTACTTGGGTGAGTATGTGTCAATACTTAAAGCCGTGCTGACTGTACCTAGTGCCCAATAAATACTGGCGACTGTTACAGTTGTCATTATTTTATTATTGTAGAGTGATGACAGTTGAGAAATCAATGCTCTGTGCACCTTGCTCACGACAGCATTATTCACAACAGCCAAAATGTCGAAGCAGCCCAGGTGTCCACAGATGGATGAATGGATAAACAAAGTGTGGTTGCCAGGGGAACCGAAAGGAATAGGGAATTACTTTATAATGGGTGCAGCGTTTCAGCTTTGCAAGATGAAGAATTCATGGAGATGGGCGATGGTAGCACTTAGTGTGAATGTACTTAATCCTTCTGAAAAGTGGTTAAGATAATAAAGTTCATGCTACATAAATTTTACCACAATTAACTTTTTTTTTTTAAGTCAAGGCTCTAATCCAGGCCCAGTAGTACAGGCCTGTGATCCCAGCACTCTGGAAGGCTGAGGCAGGAGAATTGGAAGTTCCAGCCCAGGCTAGGCGACAAGACCATTAGCAAGACCTTGTCTCAAAATCAAAATACCAAATTATGGGCTGGAGATGTGGCATAGTACAAAGACCTTGGGTTTCATCCTCAAAACCACTATCACCCTACAACAGACCAAAAAATAAAAAAGGAAGGCTGTAGTTTAGCTCTTTTTATAGATGAGAAAAGTTAGCAGAGAAAAAATTTTGTTCCCATTTATACTGGACTTCTCACCTAAAATTAAGTTTTCACCTCTCACATGTCCTCACAATGTAAGCCTCACAGCCTTGCTGAATATGATTATATTTTAAAGTAATACCTATTTGACAAACAGCATGGTCCAAGAGCCAAGCCAGGTGCTAAGTATGAGCTGCAGTAGGGAACCAGCCTTCTTTCCTGATGCTGAATATGGCAGACTTGATGAGGGATGGAAGGCCTCTATGCTGTGCTCTGTAGACTTAGGGAGTTTTCATTGGTAATTTTGACTAAATTCAGATTTTACCTAGTGAACTATGAAACTTTACCCTGTATTAGTCAGATAGAAGCTTATTAAAAGAAATCCATCAGAAGAAGTGCAACATAGGGAAGTGATTAAGTGGTTTTGAAGAACCGAAAGGACCAAAGAGGGAAATTGAGGTCATACAGAAATCATAATTTCAGGAAAAACACGTCATCCTGGGGCTTGAGTCCCAGGCTACTGTGCTAAACCTGAACTCCACCAGAATCCCTGGGGGGCTGTTCACCAGTTTCTAGGAAGTTCTGGAATTGGGTCTGAGGGTTTGCATTTCTAGCACTTCCCAGGGGAGGCCAGTGCTCTGATCCCAGGACTACACTCTGAGGACCACAGCATAGGGATGAGCGTGGACTACCAGAGTCTACCAGCCCAGAAGATGGCTTGGAGACTGGCATCTCCAAGAAGGGGACACTGCCAGCTGGTAGCACTATCTCAGGATCTCCAAGGAAAGACCACATGGAGTTCGGATTCAGCTTCTGCAAAGTGTTTTCCTGCTGGTGCTAGTACCTTCAAGGCAGTGACATTGGTTCTGGAAGTACAAAAAAAGAAGCTGAAGGCTAGAGCCAGCTGTCACTACTAAGATGAGAGGAACTGCAAGCAAACAGGAAGGAGTCAGTCTCTTCCGTGTACCCAGTCCACCCTGTAACGCCCCCTGCTGGCAGAACCCGAGAAGCAGCCAACACAGCTGAAGCGTGGTTTGCTGTTCTGGGACCCAACATCACAGAGCAGAGCCTCAGCGCCAGTGGAGCGGAGAGACAGTAGGGGAGGCCATCTGGCATAAAGCAGACCCTTCCCGTGGTGCACTAACAGAGCACTCACCCAGTCGCATGGGTGCAAGAGTTGTGTGTTTGAAAGGTTAGAATAATATTCATTATGGGGAGGCGCTCAGACTGTGGGACAAACAATACTTTCCCTTTTACTTGAATTCTGGTGAACCGTCTTGTTGAGTAGAACAGTGAGGCCAAACACCTGAATGTATGTAAATTAAATAGACATAGATGATTCCATAGTACACGTGAGTTCACAAAAATTAGATCATATTATGCATAATAACATATGGCATTCTTTTTCATGTTAGCAATATAAAGATGTGCGTTATAACAAGTATGTTCTAAGACATGCACCATGTGCAGATATCAGAGTATGCTTATGTTCATGATGTGAAGGTTCCAAACTCTTTTAAATCTTTCAAAGAAGAATTTCCTTTGTTTCTATTATTTTTCTCTTATTGTGTCTTACGGATACTCATCTCTTCACATGTCAGTGCACTTGTCCATCTATACCCTTAGGATTAATTCTTACAAGTAAATTTCTAAGTTAAAGGGTATGAACATTTTTAAGACTGGTGATGTATGCCTATAATTAAGCTCAGTTCCCCAAAGTTTAATAAATTCTGACAGAAGCAATAAAGTTTTAATATTGATTATTATTTATCATTTAGAGTCAATAAAATTAGTGATTTGACAGAGTGAATATCAGAAAAAAGTGTGACATATTATCGAGTATCATGTCCCTTTCATAGAACTGTGAGAATAACATGTTATAGATATTTGCCTTTTTTGTTTGTAGTTTTATGACGTTGAATTGTTGATTACAGGTTTTTGTTTGTTTGTTTTGGAGATGGGTTCTTGCTGCATTGCCCCGGCTGGTTTCAAATGAGCCTCTTGATTCCATGTTCCAAGCAGCTAGGGCTACAAAATCACGACCACGTTCCAGCTGTAGTTGTCTATTCTGAGCTGAATGTTTGGTTCATCATACAGTTTCCAGTTACCAAAGCATTCCTAATAGAGTAAAGCATTCACTTTGTGACTGATGCAAAACTATTTTTTAAAAAAGTCATTGCAGTTATGGGTGGGCACCACTTAGACAACAAATTCTTGCAAATATTTTTCTTTTCCTTTTATTTTTCTGTAGCTGTTACTGAAGTTCTATAGGAAAGTGTTCTTCAACTTCTGCATCTCTGTCCTTGGGAATATAACACTTAGCTTTATACGCAGTTTAATTTGGAAGGCTCTTCCAAGGTTATGTTATTTTCAAGTTTCGAAAACCAGATTCCGGAGTCACGATTAGGACAAGCTTGTTTGTTCCCCGTCAGTCTCCTTTTATGACAAGTTACCCATGCTGTGCCTTCTTGAGCCTGAGATCCTGGTGTGCCGTGGACAGACGTGGCTCCCCCTGTCCAGGAGGAGCGAGCCCACAACTCATAGGAGCATGATGCCTCTTTCAGACCCTCAGTGAGGACTGGTTTGCCTGTGTCCAATGAGTAATTACCTTCTTCCAGGTGGGAAGGAGACATTTCATGTTAGGGCAGTCCAGCTGGGAAGCTAAGACATCATTCTTGGCAAATCCTCTGTTCAGCAAAATCCTGAAGGCCTGAGGTTCTGCAGACGCAAGTTGGAGCCAGTGTGTTGAGATTACTTACCTCATTGTGCCCTCCTTCCCTCCCATAAAGGCCCACTGTCCCTCTCTCACAGACAGGCCCCCGCCGCTTTAACGCGCTGTGTGACGTGTCTGGGAAAGGCCCCCTCACTGCCTGCGACTTCGACCTCCGCAGCCTGCAGCCTGACCAGCGGCTGGAAAACCTGCTGCAGAGCGTGAGTGCTGAGGACTTCGAGAGGCAGAACGAGGAGGCCCGCAGGACCAACCGGCAGGCTGAGCTCTTCGCCCTGTACCCAGCGGTGGATGAGGTGAGTGACCCCTGAGATGCAGGAGTCCCAGGAAGGCGTTCTGCGCTCTGTCGCTATAGCACAGCAGCTGGACCGGGGTGCTTAGGGTCATCCTTTTCTCAGTAAGGCAGGTCTGTGCCACAGCAGGGCCTGTTGCTGATCTTGAATGGAATTCTGAGAAGAGTAACAGCTAGGATATTTCTGCATTGATTCATTTACTTCCTTGTTGATAGTACTTGAGATTGAATTATGTCCCCAGCCCGTTCTTCATCTTCTTTAAAATTTTCGAGACAGTTTTACTGAGTTACCCAAGCTGGCCTCGAACTTGTGATTCTCCTGCCTCAGCCTCTGAGAATGCCGGAATTACATGCTGGTGCCCCTGGCCTGCCTTGTGCTCTTTGTATAGCACCCCACGTCAAGGAGGAGCTAAGGAGAAAATGTCCTCAAGCCCTCAGATAAAGGACTGTGCTTCCTCCGAGCACAGAGGCTTGTCTGTTGCGCACGCCTTCTAATCCACTCTCTGGCTGTCCTTGCTGAGAATTGGTACTCACCTCCATCAGACATGGCTGCTTACTTACGGGTGTCTTGAATTTACTCCACCTTTCTTTTCTTGTTTTATGCCTATTTTCCAGCCACTTTGGTTTTCTCCTCTTCTCATATTATTTTTAGTTTTGTTAATAGCTTCAAATCTTCTTCTGAAGGGGGCAGATTGAAAAAATAGTTAAGCCATATGCAACCACAAACAGTTGTAGTTCCAGCCACTCAGGAGACTAAGGCAGGAGGATTGCTTAGGCCCAGCAGTTCAAAGCCAACGTAGGCAATATAGTAAATCCCCCATCTCAAAAATAATTTAAATTAATTTAAAAATAAATATCACACATATATGTGGGCTCTGAAAAAGGCTGTTTTGAAGCAAAGTAGAAAAGTGGTTATCAAGAAACAGTGACACATGGAGAGAGATTTTGACCAAAAGGTACAGAGTTTTAGTTAGACTGGAGGAATAAATTTTAGTGATCTGTTGTACTCCATGGTAACTGTAGTGAACAATAATGTATTATGTATTTTGAAATTGCTGAAAGAATAGATTTTTAGTGTTCTTACCACCACCAAAATTTAAAAAATAAATTGGTAAGATAATGGACACATAATTAGCTTGATTTCCTTCTATTACAATGTACATATAAATCAAGACAACACATAGTACTGTATAAATATGCACAATTATTATCAATTTTAAAAGTAAATACATTAAATAGGAATAATATGGGCAATAATATCCTCTTTGTTCTTCATATTAAAAGGTAAGAATTGGAGAGGCTAAGCAGTCTTTTCAGCTGGCAAATTGAATATAACAAGGGAATCCCTACCCTTTGACTCAAATTTTGTGTTTGTTTACCACTGCTAAATACTAATTACTTGCCTGTATATCCACATGTGACTTTTTAGCATATTAACACACATAACTGAAATCCAAAGATGATTATTTTTTAAAAGTTACATTTTCCAACTTTTCAGTTTCTGCCTATAGTATCAAAACTTTATTGCAGATCTGTCAAGAAATAATCAGTCTGATTCATCTGACTTTTTCCTCTGTCTTCTTGTGCATATTTCAGTGATGGCAGTGCTAATGTGGACTACAGAGAGCTAAGAAAGAGTCCAGAGAGAGAAGAGAATTAAGGGGTGAAAACAGGACCAGGGAGATACTTGCTAGCGCAGTTGCCCTGGTGGATTTAGTGGGAGGATGTGTACTCTGAATTGATTAAAAGAATGGAGCAAATTGTTTTCCCAGGAACTTTGTTTCATGGTCTTTGGAACAGTGCAGAAGCTCCATGCTGCTGAAAGTTACAAGGTAGTGGAGGTCCTACCCCCCCAGTTTTATTGAGGAGACAGGAATGCTTTGTAATTAGTGCTCCAGCTACTTGTAAATTAGTATGTTTAAAATGCTTGGAGGCCTCTGTACCAGCCCTTAATGTTTTTAAGTTGTTCTCACAGAAATTATAATTTGTACTTTCTCAAAAAAAATCCTGTGGAAGAGAGGAAATTTTCTGTCTACTCTGAAAGGATTACAAAGGCTGTTCTTTTTAAATGACACATTAATAAGATTATTTTATATATTTATCATTACTTGAGTTTCCAGTAAGGAAAGATATTATAGGTAACCAGTTATTTCCAAATTATGACTGAGCTCTTCCAAGAGACCAAAGTAGAACCCAGCTACCAAGCTCCTGCCCACAAGTTCTTCCCCTGACTCACACTGATGCTGCCAAAGGTCTTGTGTGTGTTGGTCTCTAGGAAGGATGCTACTGTACTTCAAGCCATAAAGGAGTTTGCTGAGGACTGACATAACTAAAAACAAAATAGGGGGAAAGGGGGAAGGAGATTACTTGCGGGCTCACATAACAACATCACAGGCAGGAAAATGGAATTGGCTTGAGGATCTGCTGGGACGGGACAAAGAACATTGTCTGTTTTGTGCTCTCACTTTCTGTCTCTCTCTCCCCTCTTCCCTCTCCTCGTGTCTATCTGTAGACTTCCTCAGCTGATGAAAACCAGTGTCAAAGCTTCCCGTCTCCTCTGCTTCCCTGGAGTCAGCTCCCATGTCAGAGGGCTGTAGAGTCTTGAGTAATTAACACAGAAGAGACTTGGGAAATACATCATCCAAACCCTGTGTGTGTGTCAGCCTTACTTGGATTCTGATTTAACAAACGGAGGCAGGGAAATGTCAATCCAACAAAAGTATTTAATGGCAATAAAAATTTTATGGTTAATTTTTAAGCAGAATAGTGGTACTACTGTTGTTTAAAAGTCCTGATCTCTTAGAGATACATACTAATGTATTTACAGGTCTCATTATATGATGTACGCTGATTTACTTGTGCATAATCCAGCGTTGTGCTGGGGTAGGTGGCGCATGGGAGCATGGATGAAGCCAGGATCCTGTGGGCTGAGGAAGCCAGATGAGGGCATGTGAGGGCTCGTGGTAGTAGTCTTTCTACTTTGGTGCATGTTTAAATTTTTCAAAATGAAAATCTTCAAAAAAAAACAATTTCCAAATGTTAGAATTCATACCAAAGGTAGATTTAGGAACCCACAGATGTCTTTGCCTTCAGATAGGTGTCCAGTCAGGAGAAATCTTCTTTTCAGCTGCGTCTGTTCCGATTATTCAAGATTCCCAGCGTGTCTTGAGGGAATCCAGTCTAGACTGTGGATTGAGCGTCCTCTGAACCAAATTTAGCATTTCTGCCCAGCAGGGCCCCCTGTACCCACAAGCAGTAGGAGCTGAAGGGAGAAGAGGGTTGAACAGGAGAGAGTTTTAACACTTCTAACAAGATGTTAGCAAGGTCTAGCTGGACATGTCCGTATACAACCTGTAAGTTCAAGTCCAAATCTCTACCATGTGTTTAAGGAACCAGTGAACTCAGGGAGAGACTGGGTTATAGGCTTGATCATTCACAGCCCTAAGGGGACTAGGCTGACTCAGATCTCAAGTCTGAAATTCACGTATTTACTAGTTAAAACCCTTGGCAGGAGAAATATTTTGAATGTGTATTTAGAATAGGCGAAGAAAGAAAGGCCAACAATAAGTATGAAATTTTACAATGCCATCTGGTGGATGTTACTAAGCCAGATACGTGTTAGCATTTCCTTCCTTCCTCCCTCAGTCTCTTTGTCTTAAATGCTTGGCTTTCTGAAAGGAAAATAAATATTTTGTGTAAACACTGACATTGAATGCTGGGGCGGGGGGGGGGGGGTGGACCAACTCTTGTAAAGGCAGAGTATTATTCTGCTATTAAAAAAATAAAACAAGTGCAAGTTAACTTTAAGTTAACCTTAAGTTAAGTTTATTCTAACTGGAAATCCTCATGGAAATTCATTACTTTCTTTAACATGTGGTTAATAATAGGAGGATGCTGTGGAAATACGTCCGGTACCGGAATGTCCTAAGGAACATCTGGGCAACAGAATACTAGTCAAGCTGCTGACTCTGAAGTAAGTATCAGCAAATGCACTAGCCCCTGTGCTGATGTTTGTTTTGACTTTTAGATATGAAGACTATTAGTGTCTCAGAACTTGGTTCATGCAGGATCTCCCAGTGTACTCTCAAGACTGGGGAGCTGCAGGTTACTGGAAAAGGCAAAGCTTAGAACCAGTTAGATCTGTGTCCTGTAAGGTCTGGCATGCAAGGTAACACAAGCCAGTGGTGGGCTGGAATCAGCTCTTACTAACTCACGGAAGCTGAAAGTACATGTCTCTTCCCTTCTTCTTCAGTGTTGAGTGAAAGGATGTTGGTGGCTTGAAATCAGCCAGGACGAAGTGATTTACTGCTTGGAAATTAGCAAATACTACAAGTTAGAACCCATTTGTTCCGGAGACTTGTTTGTTAGATACTGTTGAAATGTAACAGAGGATACAGTTGAATCCCAGTCTCAGTGCCAGCAGACATCAGGGAGGGGTGGGAACTTAGACAAAACATGCTAAGAGGATACCTATGGCTAGTTACAGCTCACTCTTGCCACATAAACAGGCCAATTTTTGTCCGTTGTTTAGATTTTTTGTTCAGGTAAAGTTGAAAGTTCAGATTTTTTTTATGCATGAGGTTTCATCTTCTTAAATATTTTCATAGTTTTTAAATAGCATACAATTCAAACAAAGTGTCTGCAGTTTGATGTCAATCTGTGTGACAATTATTTCCTACATTTGTTTTAATGTAGCTATCTTTAAACTCTTTTTCATTATATGCTTATATGCATTATCTTTTTAAAAAAGGATTATGTGTCTGCTATATAAGTATATTCATTTTGTGTTTGCACATTAAAATTATCTAGATTATAAAACATATAAATAATAAGAGATAAATAAATCTAAATAAATTTTAGTATTTTCTTTCTGTGCTGTAGTGGAGCGTCTTGTGTAACCCTAGAGAGTACTGACCTTTCCCCTTTGCAGACTACTGCTATAGGCAACTAATTCTTACGTTTCTGTGAATCATATACCGTTTTTAAAATATTAAAGCTGTGAATGCTGCACTGAGGATGTAGCATTATGAGAGAGCACAGGCTTAGCATGTGTGAGGCTCTGAATTTGACCCCCAGGCTCACCAAAAAAAGTTGTTAATGTATATGCTGGCAGAAACACATACACTTTGGTGTGGGAGGACTGTCCATCTCGCAAGGTTAAGTGCATCCATTAAGCTTTACCTGGTTTGCAGTTTGACACCTGGATTCTGAGTCGTACCCCTGGGAACTCCTCTGGGCTTTTGATTGAGTTTATTTTTTTAATTGTTGTTGTTGCTTTTGTTTTTGTTTTGAAACAAGGTCTTATTCTGCAGCCCAGGCTAGCCCTGAACTCGCTGTGTAGCCCAGGCTGGCCTAGGACTCACAACAATCTTCCTGCCTCAGCCTCCTGAGTACTGAGATTACAGATGTGCGCCATCACATCCAGTTTATGTGGTGCTGAGGAATTGAACTCAGGGCCTTGCACTTGCTAGGCAAGAATTTTAACTGCTATGTCATTCCTCCAGCCTGGCAAGCACTTTAACCACTTAGCCACCACCCTCCCCCTCCCCCCACATCCCTTGAGTTCTTTAAGACCAGAGTTCTTACATGTTAGAACAGATGGTCAACCCTGCATGATGTGACACTCCACATCACCTCAGAAAGTTCAGAAAGTGAGCTAGCATGGCTGCTCACAGTTGTTATTCTCTACCTCCTCCCTTCAGCCACTTTCTACTGGTGAGTGTCAGGGCTTTTGTCAAGCATACAGAAATGACCAGCCAGTGAACCAGCTCTGTATTAGGTAATGGGCACAGAAAGACAAGCTCTAGCCCTTGCCAGTCAGCCAGCGGTCAGCAGGAGGGCTTATGGGAAGTGGCTCGGCATTGCCAGGAAGTCTACACTATTGTCTGTGGCCTTTATTCACCCCCACAGGATACATAATCCAGCCACTTTTAGATGTAGTGACTGTGTAGTTTGGGATTGGGAGAATTCTCCCCTGTGATGTTTGTCATCAAACCTCCTAGATCTTTCCATTAAATAAATGGCAGCTGTATCCACAGGTGGGAAAACATGCTGTGCTAAGATAGACTTGAGTTACTAAAAAAAAAAAAAGGAATTTAGATTTCTCTTAATGAATGCTAGTTATGTTTCTCTAACTGCCATAGAAGAAATGAAATAGAAAAGGTGTGCTTGTCAGTACCCTTGGCTTGCCCAAGTGACTTAAATAGCACCTGTGCTATTTATATCCCTGAAAGGGGGAGATGGACCAGATAGATGGACCATGTCACTTCTCAAATATAACTGCCTTGAGTACACTGGTTAAAAGAAAGATACTCTCACAAATAAGCTTGCATGCAAAAATATGAATAGAAAAATTTAATAGTAATATTAGAGACATATTTCCCATTCACGTTGATATTGAAAATTCTGTCAATATTAATTAGAGATTTTATCAGTTAGAGAATTTCTGAGAAGTTATTGAGTTCTATAATTGCCCCTGATTTGCTACTGAGAAATAGTTAACCTAACTCTAGCCTTCAGTGTTACAGACAGTTAGGCTGGTGCCAGTTCTGCAAGTGTTTGTAGTAACAAGAAAAAAAAAGAGTAGCAGCCAAGTATCAAATTTTTTATTTTATTTTATTTTTCTATTTTCTGTTATCTTCTACTTTAAATCTTAATGTCTTTGATACACAAAATAGCCTCAACTCAGAGGAGTCTTCTTGGTGGTGAAACAGAGTATGCATTAAATGTGTCCAGGGAGCTGATTTTAAATGCAGAGTTTGGGGAACCTCCTTCCTATCTCTAAGAAATTCTGCCATAAGAGGTGTCAGGTGGAACCCGAGAACCTGCATTGTAACCAGTCTCTTGTTTGCCTCAAACACTTGTTTCTGAGGACTAGACCTGAGAAAACACTACTAGAGAACCTGCGTTCTGTGGTTAGAAAGAGCTCCTTTCACACCCCAACTTGGTCACTTCCTATCTTTATAGCCTTTGTCCCACTACTTAATTTCTCGGAACTGAGTTTCCTTGTTTATACCACGAGGATAATGTCTGCATTATACTATCGTGAGGAGTAAAGGGGTTGGCACATGCAAAGCACTTGTATCACAATCATAGGTACTTGATAACTGGTAATTCTTTTTCTTATTCTGAATCTCAGAGAATTGAACACTCAGTACCTATCTAAATATAACACATAACATCCAGATCCTTTGACTATCAGAGAGCCCACAGTTAGGTCAAGGTTGGCCATGCCAGGTAACCAACTGCAGGTCATTGTTGGCCCAATGAAACACTTAGCAATTACAGTTTTCTAATAAGAGAGAGAACGATCATAGAATCCCTCAACATTTGTTCTATTATCTTGTTCAGTTCTTACAGCAATGCTGAAAATGGGAAGACCGAATTTCTTGTCTTTATTTTCCATATTTTAAAAAATGTATCTAGAATAAGTAAGTAATCTGATTAGGATCACAGACAGACCCCAGAATTGCTAAGTGATGGGAGAGGAACAGGAGCCCAGGTCTGCCTGCTCGGTGCTTTGGGCTTTTTTCCAGACTACTTCATTGCTAAAGATGTCATATGACCAATTTGCCCTTTTGTCTGGGCTTACATTCTCCCAAGAATATCTTCTTAAAAGTCGTCTGTTGAGACAGAGGTATCCAGTGGTAAGGCCAGCCTCTTACATATGCCTTGAAATAAAATTTGGTGTATTTCCTGTGGCCTCTCAGGTAATGGTGACCCAGGCCACTTTTCTGATAGTCTTAGGGAGAAGTGGCCAAGGTTGTGCGTTGTTGAACTGAGAAACTTAGAAATTCGTCTGTGTTTCATGTCCTCACAAATGTGGCAGGATTATGCTTTGGGGATGTGCTTTCTTTAACCCTATTGTTTTAAAAGGAATCAGCAGTCAGGGTCAATAGGAGGGGCTTCTCTTTCTAGTCTCCAGAGGTCCCAGCACCTCAGTGTTTGTCTTTATACTCAGTCCCCTTTTCCTATCTTAACTCAACAGCTCTCCAGCAGCAAGGTAGGAAGAGCCAGGCATTTATCCAAATCATGACCCAATCTTTTGACTGTCCCCACTGTAATTTTAAGGAAAAGCAACTAAACATTTCTTTAACTACCTGAAAGGCCCAATCCCTTCAAACTGAATAATAGAGTTTCCTATCCTAGCAGCCAAATATAAACAAGCCTATTACCTAAGAGACATGAGATGTTGCTTTAAAACATCGTAGCTGTGATGATAGTAAGTACTATCTTGGGTCAGACTAAAGTTATGTTCAATCAGCTGTGTCTCTCAGTGCCACCAGCAGTCATTTTTAGGGGGTAGACTATATTACTCACCATAACCTCAAATGCTTAGGAATTTTTCATAAATCTCCTGTATTTATTAATGTCCTAGTGTGTCTCTCAAATACATGAAATTATCCAGTATTTCTGAAAACTGTGTTTTTAACCTGTTTATATATCTGAGCACTTTCAGAAAAGTCAAAATTGTCTAGTTTAAAACATATTGATATTTTTTTCTCTCTGTGTCTGAAAGGTTTGAGATTGAAATTGAGCCTTTGTTTGCCAGCATTGCTCTCTATGATGTTAAGGAAAGGAAAAAGGTAAGAAAAAAAAAAAACAACCCTAAGGCGTGCAGAGTGTTCAGGATTACTTGAGTTCATGATTTTAAATCTCACTGCTGTGTAGCAATAAACACACACACATGCATGCACTCATATCAGGCTTGAAAGCAGATGACTTTTGACAGATCTAGTGCTGTGGCCTTTGCTACTTGTAAGGAAATGATTTGTGAACATTAATCATTGACATTATTTGAGGGATCTTTTAAGGAAAGGCCTGCTGGATGTAGTATGAACTCATTGGGATAGAGAGAGCAATAAAATAGTTGGCCGATGGTGTTATGTGTAAAACATTAATTTAAACCTATTTTTAACACACTGGAATATGCATATAATGTTCGCTCAGTTTGAAAGTTTTTGCATCATGAGGCAAAATAGTGAATGAAAGCATGTTGTCCACCAAAGATACGAATTTACCACAGCGTGAAGACTTCATCAGTTATATGGTGTACTTCATTGAAAAGAGTCCAGGATTTCTCCACAAATGTTTTAATGCTTATTCATTTTGTAATTTCAAGAGGACAGCAGTAGTCAAGTCAGAGGCTTTGCCTTCTTTCTCTATAACCATTCTGCATTGAATTAAAGATGTGCTTCTTAAAGAACCATTAATAATCACTGAGTTAAGCGTTTACAGCAGTGGTTCTCAGAGTTGAGTGTGGCCCCTGAAAGACTTGGTCAAGCCCAGATTTTGGGCCCCACCTCAGCATTTTTAATGGTAGGTCCAAGCGGGACCTGAGAATCTACATTGCTAACAGGGTTCTTTTTTTTTTTTTTAAAGATGATAATTATTTATTACTTGCATACAAAACATATTGCACATTAAATAACCAAAAATCACAAAGAAAAAATATAGTTTCTACAAAATAAACCTTCTAGAAATTGATGTTTTTAGTAGTTCAAGTTATGTCTGAATGAACATGACTCATGCAGTGTTGTGTTTCCTGATGATGGTATAGTTGCTTGTCAGAGGATCATGTTTTGAAAAACACTGAATTAAATAACAAGAAATTTCTGTCTTTTCTTGTCATTGGCAATTCTAGGAACTGAACCCAAGGCCTCATGCATACTAGGCAAATGCTGTCTGGTGTATTAACCATCCAGGGTGTGTGGGTTGGTGGTGCGGGCCATCAGTGCCTCCATTCCACTCTGTCACTCAGAAACTGAGGCTGGCAGGAGCTCCTGCCTCTCCAATATGTGCCCTCCCCATGTCATTCCTTTCATACCATTTCTCCACCTAGAGGAAGGTAGAATGGGCCTGTGGTTGGGCACTTGGTCTCTGCTCACAGTTCACTGGAGAGAATTAAGTTACATGATCAGTCCTAATGGGAAGCGAGGCTGGCAAATGTCTCTTCCTGGGGAGCCATTTCTCACTAAAATGCTCTCAGTGAGAAAGGCAAAACTCCCAATAGGAGCTCGTAAGTCACCTTAAATTAAAGTCAGGAGAACTGATATATCCTGCCCTTGCTCAAAATGCTTAATGAACCTTCACTGCATACAGCATTGAAAGCAAACTGTTCATCACCCATGTCTGACTCTCTTCAAGATGGCTGCAACCTGCCATCTCCACCCGCTAGAACCTGTGCGGAGTTAGACTGGGCTACGTGCTGGTAACTAAACTCACTCCAGGTTCCCAGCAGCTTAGACCTTGGTCCGAGCTATATTCTGTTCCTGGTGTGCCTTACCCCAAGCTCTGCCTGTCAGAACCTTCTTCTGCTGCCCCTCTATCCCCAAGATGTCTATACAAAGCTTTCCTGATGTCCCCAAGTGGAGGTGCAACCGGACAAGGTGCGCACCTTCTGGAACTTCAACAGTACTGTGAAAGTATGCTGACTGTATTACTGACATATTAGCTAGCTCCTTCATTGTATTTGTTAATTTTCCAATTCTGGGGATTGAACCCAGAGCCTGTACATTGACCTACATTCACGGCTCTTTATAAAATTTTTCATGTTTGTATTTAGACAAGGTCTCACTAAGTTGCAAAATTACCTAGCCTGTTCTCAAATTTGCAGTCCTCCTGCTTCAGACCCCCAGAGTGCTGGAATTACAGGCAAGGGCCACCATTCCCAGCTGGCTTGGGGGATTTTTTTGTGCCAGTTTTAAATAGTTTTACTTAAGACACTGCATTTTCCAGTTTTAGTACAATGTACAGCGCTGTTTCTTTTTCCCAGAACTGTAACTAACTGAGAGCAGAGGCAGAGACCTGCTTTTCTTTCATGCAGTACCTAGCACGTCACTAAGCCTCAGGAAATACCAATGGGCTAATAAAAAATTAAGTGTTTCAAGGAGTCTCTGTCAAACGCTTCCAAACTATGTAAAAATTGTGACAAAATATTTGATCAGATTTTCCAGCAGTCCCTGGCCATATACCATATCCATGGTTACATTTTTCCTCAGAGTGAAATTGCTTTGTGGCTTCCTTACTCTATTATATAATATGTTTAGACTTGGAGTATAACGTATTTTTCCGTTCTCTTTTCATGTATAGATCTCAGAAAATTTTCACTGTGACCTGAACTCTGACCAGTTCAAAGGATTTCTGCGAGCTCATACCCCTTCTGTGGACCCATCAAGTCAGGCAAAATCTGCTGTCTTCTCTGTCACCTACCCATCTTCAGACATCTACCTGGTCGTCAAGGTAGTTAAGCACAATCTGATTTGTGTATTCTGACTTGCATATTCAGTTGTTGTGTTGTGTGGGGTAGAAGAAATGACAGAGCCTGTCTGCTTGCTCTCTGTGATATACGAGTGGTTTCCTCTCAACTTACACCTTTTCTGTCATAAGTAAAGTCTGTTTTAGATACTAGAATGACTAGGGGTTTTAGAATACTACAGTCCTAGTTTTAAATCCTGGCTTTGCCTTAGTAGCTGTATGATTGGCTAATACTTCAACTTTCTGAGACTTTTGTTCCTCATCTGCATAATCCATAGCCTGTAGTCTGAGGACAGCATGGGCCTGGCTCCCCCTTCTGACTGCAGAAGGCTGTCTCGGTTACCTAGCTCTAGGGGCTGCTCTGGAAAAAGAAACAGTCTTTCCTGATACACTGTCCTAATCCTGTTCTTGTTTTGCTACAGAGCCTCAGGTAAATAAATGTCCCGAAGTCCAGCCTCTTGGAATTTTAGGTGGGGGCCGGGGCTTCCAATTTTTATCTTACAGGCTGTGTCTCATAAAAGTCAGAGTTTCCAGGGGGCATTATAAGTAGGCGCACCCTTCAGTTCACTCTGTATATTTTGCTGGTGTAAGAAAACCAAAGCCAAACTATCTGTCCAAATGATTAGTTAGAGTTTAATCACAGTAGTTAACCAAGCTCAAGCCAAGTATTACTCACGTTCACCCTCTACACTGAGACTATAAACCAAATCAAAACAGTAAGTCCATTGACCTGATTTCATGCACGCTCAGCCTTCTGTCTCTGGAACAGGTTTACTTCATTCATGTTAGTGATTCTCCTGTGATCTCATGGGAACAGCATATATAGATTCCAAAATTTCAGGTAACTTGGAGGTTACTTCTTTTACATCATTTGTGATAACTATATAACTATATAACTATTTGTGATAACTATAACTTGGAGGGAAATTGTTTAGCTTATAGAAAGTGTAGGTTAATCATCTGTGACTAAAAAGACACATCCATTGTGTTCCAATCTTACTGTGTGTTCTTTTGGTGCAGATTACTTAACATATAAGAAATTTAGCTTAAATCTCACCCTGATTGCCCTGTAGTTAAATTCACAATTCTCTCTTAGCTTCGAAAACAAACAAAAACAACAGTAGTTCTGTGGAGCTAAATTTATGTCAAACTTGATTTTCAATAAATAACTTTTATTTTTGATTAATCCAAAGTTGCCCACCAAGCATCAGTAGTGACCTAACAATTAATACTGCTGACTAAATGTGTTCTCAAAGTTTGAAATGTATACATGCATTAGTTTAGCAATAACAGACTGCAAATCATCTGGATGTGGTGGAGAAATTTAGGCCTACACAGCAGGACAATCTCTCGTTTGTTTTCTGTTTGTTTGCCTCAGCTGCAAGCCTGTCATTGCTGTTGCTCTCTCCTAATCTGTTATACGCATCGTGATGTTTGGCACATCCAGGCAGATTCCATTTGGTGAGGATGGGATGCTGTCATTCTTGTTTTTATCTTCAGGCTGAACACCAAGGTCTTAGCTGATGTTTAGGTTGAGCTGCCTCTTTCAAGTATTGCATATATTATTTGAAGAGTTATTTCAAGTTTATGTGTTTAATTCAACATTTTGTGAAGTAGATAAAGGATTTGTTTCATAAGTAGGGGGTAGAAGGTAGAGGTGGAGATGAACCTCAGGTTTTTACTTATTTATTTGTTACTGAGGATCAAGCCCAGAGCATTCACACTAAGCTATGTTCCCCTCTTCAGGCTGTTTAAAAACTGTATAAAAACAGACAAGTAGGCAGTGAGCCGGCCCCTCCTAAACAGGGCAGAGGCAGCCTGTGTAGGGATCCTGTTCCCAGGTGGACATGCCTTCTTTCCCTGCTTCTGGTGGTCGTGACCACACACGCATTTCCTTACATACACTGTTCCACATTGTTCACAAGGGACCTGGCAGGGGCTCTCACGGCCGGCAGCTTTTTCTCATGTGGCCTGGAGTCATCCTGGGTCACAGCAGTGGAAACGGCAGTAGCTTTTAGTCCAGTTGAACTGGGCTTTCCTGCTTTCAGATTATTGAGATCTTTTTCCTTTGGGTTTCAAAAAAAGTCATGAGATTTCAGTTGCTTGTTTCAGTGTTCTAACTGAAGGTTTCTTAATCTATGTTCACAATTCATTTTATTTTGTTTTATTTTTATTTATTTTTTCTAGACAAGGTCTCTCTTCCAGGCTGGTTCTAAACTCACGATGTAGCCCAGACTGTCCTTGAACTCACTACAATCCTCCTGTCTTGGCCTCCCAAGTGCTGAGATTACAGATGTGCACGGTCACAGCCAGTTTATGTGGTGTTGGGAGATCGAGCCCTGGGTCTTGTACTTGGTAGGCAAGTGCTTTAACTTCTGGGCTATGCCACCAACTGATTGAAAGGTGGTTCTTGTTGTTGTTGTTGCTCTTCCTCCTCCTCCTCCTCCTCCTCCTCCTCCTCCTCTTCCTTCTTCTTCTTCTTCTTCTGCCTTCTTCTCTTTTTTTGGAGATAGGGTTTCACTCTGTAGTCCAGGCTGGTCCTGAACTCAGTATGTAGCGCAGGCTGGCCATGATGGACTCACAACAATCCTCCTGCCTCAGCCTTCCAAGTGCTGGGCTTACAGATTACAGGTGTTCACAACCATACTTGGATTTATATGGTGCTGGAGAATTGAACTCATGTTCTTCTACTTGCTAGGCAGTCATTTTAACTGTTGTGCCATTCCTCTATCCCAGTTCTTAATTTCTGTTCATGGTTCATTTTTTTTCCCTGAAAATTCATTTTCAGGACTGTGTTTTTTTGTCCAGCAAATCAATGGAAATGAATGACTTGATCCCAACTTGTTCTACAAGCTCCTGACTATGACTTTTAGGAGGATAGGTTCTGTGTTTATTGTGTTTACCATTTAATCCCTCCAGAAGCTACCATGTAGAAGACACTTTATAAATATTTTTAAATGAATGAATACCAACAAATAGGAACATCAGTCAGGTTCTAGCTCTAGTACAGTGTGTCTGTGTTTTCACTGTGGTATTGTGGTACATCTTTTTTGCTTTTTGTTTTATTTGTGTTTTTTTTTTGTTCGTTTGTTTTTTGAAACAGAGTCTCACTGTAGCCCAGGCTGGTCCTACACTCACTGGTGTAGCCCAGGCTACCCTTGGACTCAGGACAGTCTACCTGCCTCAGCTTCCCAAGCTGGGATTACAGGCATGTGCCACAATGCCCAGCTTTATGTGGTGCTGGGGAATCAAACTCAGGGCCTTGCAATTGTAAGGCAAGCACTTTAACCGCTGAGTTGTTCCTCCAGCTGTTCTGGTGCATCTCCTGGTGGGACCAGTCTTCTCTTTATGCAGTGACAATGGAGTGAGGATTTAAGCTTTTGTGTGTGTGTGGGAAGAGAGACTCCATGCTTAGAGTCTCCTGTGAAACAGGTTCCCAGTGAACAGGGCACCATGCCACTTCCTTTAACCCCATTAAACACCCTCCCGAGTTGCTTATTCTGGTTTAAATGCTTTCAATCTACCGGTTAACAGTGTTTGTTACGCATGTGTGTCCATAGAATACACTGGCTCAACTTGCAGTTCATCTGGACTAGTGACACACGCTAGTGGGACTACATCCATTTGCCTTCCTCATCATTTAAGTTGAAGCACATCCTGCATAGCCAGGCAGATGTTACTTTATAAAGTAGGTTGTTTTTTTCTTTCTTGTCAAATTTTTCTTGACTAGAAAATTAGGAAATTTCACATTTCTTTTTTCCCTTCTCTTCTAAAACTGGTGCCCAGATTTATAGCCAACCATTCAGCCAGCTCCTCTACCAGAAGCAAAGTGTAGAAAGACACTTGGTCTAAGTAGCCTCCAGCTGTCTTTCAGCCAGGTAGCAAATTGAGAAGCTGTGCACCTCAGTGCCTGGGCGTTTCTTTCCAAGTCTGCTAAATTCAGAGCAGCCATAAAGGGAATAAGGGCACAATTACAGGTCATTTATTCTATCCATGTATTCATTTTGTGGAAGGTTTTAGTTCCCAGCCTAGTTCATACAGAGAGACAATCTCTCTTTTTTACTTTTAAGTAGTAACAAAGAAAATGAGCTTTTCGCTTCCTATATCTGTCTCATGTTTTTTAATAAAATAATGTTTATTGCAGCTCTTATTACAGACATAATACATGTTTATTGTTTAAAAATAGAAACTACACATCAGCAACAGGAAGAAAATAAAAACCACACATAACCCCACCAAACAAAGAGAATGACTGTTAACATTTGTGTATCTGCTCTCATCCCCCACCCCTTTTTTTTTTTTGAGACCAAGTCTTGCTCTGTAGCCCAGGCTAGTCTTGAACTTACTATGTAGCCCAGGCTAGCCTTGGAGACTTGAATGCACAACAGTCCTCCTGCCTCAGCCTCCCCTGTGCTGGATTACGGGCGTGTGCCACCACGCCCAGTTTTCAGTGGTGCTGGGGAATTGAACTCAGGGCTTTGTACTTCTAGGCAAGAGCCTAACCGCTGTGCCGTTCTGCTTTCACCCTTTTAATGTGCTTTTGTGCTTTTCTGATTCTCTTTATAAAATTGTGTCCTACTCTTCACACTATTTCTTAAATCAGGAAGTATACATTGTGAACATCCTGTGTCGTCAAAAGCTGTCCCAAAACATAATTTTGATGTTGCAGGGATCCTATTATAATTCACTCACCTTATTTTAATCTTATTTTTGTTGGTAGATTGAAAAAGTCCTTCAGCAGGGAGAGATTTCAGACTGCGCAGAGCCCTACATGGTTATCAAAGAAGGTGACGGTGGAAAGGTACGACAGCTTGAGTATTGCCAGATGGTGACATTTTGGAATAAACAGATATTTTCAGAAGTGTATGTCTCTAAATAAAGTAATAATAAATTATATTTAAACAAAAGAAGAAAGACAAGTTACCGGTGGTAATCTTTTAAAGAAATCATTGTACTCACTAGTGATGATGTGTACCAGTGGCTGGCTGGAAAATGTGGTGGGGCCAAGCCATGTCCTTTTGTCATTGTTCTGAGGCTCTGACCCAGGGACTGGGAGGGCTGTGGGGTCCTCATGAAACTCCAAAGTGCCTAGGCTCTCTTGGCCTTCGACAAAACGATTTCTTGACCTTCTCAGTATTAATAATTGAGAATTGGCCATGACTACTGTATATCAGTCCTAAGCCAGGAAAAGGACAGCTTTCTTAGCACCAATTTCTAAAAGATCCCAATGTGATTTCTAAAATATGGCCTTTCTGGAATAAGAGTTCCCTAATCAGACTCATAAATTTCAAATAAAATTGAACTTAAGACATTATTGAGTCTCTCACTTAGTCTGAGCTTACAGGGAACATCTTAGAAGTGAAGTTGTTAGGCAGCTTTATAGATATTTTTGGAATTTTCCAAAGCAACCTGTGTAATGGATTCTCTTGACACCTAGGTAGATGACATAATAATTTTTCAACCTGAATTTCTGTCATGAGAATTCAAGGCATGTAGTTAGACCTGAAAGAGGCCCTTGCAAATTTGTTGGTAATTGTAAGCCTTGGGTATTTATTTTTTTTAGCAGAAGGTTCGGTCTGCTTACAGCCTTTTGTTAAACCGTTCCTTTTGTATCTTTCTTTCTTTGCCAGATAGACTCATCATACAAGGTGGCTCATCTTTCTGCTGATGCACTCTTTAAAATCAGTGTACTTGGGGTTTTAGAAATGGCTGTCAGACCCATGTCAGATGCATTTGACTCGGTGTGGTTGCTGTGTTGCTTGTTACAACTCATTTCTTTTTATTTTACTCTAGAGTAAAGAAAAGATTGAAAAACTAAAACTTCAAGCTGAGTCCTTCTGCCAGAGATTGGGGAAATACCGGATGCCTTTTGCTTGGGCTCCCATTAGCTTGTCGAGCTTCTTCAGTGTCTCCAGTCTTGAGAGGGAGGTAACTGACATGGAGCCCACTGCTGGTAAGACTTCAGTCTGCTGTGGGTGGGGAAGGGCTCTCCAAGGTCCTGCTTGTTAGTGGTGCTTGAGAGTACAGGAAGTGTCGGTGGTGGGAAAGGAAGGATGCAAACCGAATGAATTGCATGTTTGATTGGGTGGTGATCCTCAAAACAATTGTTTATGGAGCTTAAGAATACTCTTCGAGTAAGGATTTTGGATGGAACTTTTAGGACTATTTGACACTTTAAGAGGTTAAATTTTCAACCAGGCACACACACCCATAGTCCCCTTGTTCTGGGAGGGTAAGGCAGAGGGATTGTAAATTCAAGCCCAGCCTGGACAATTTAAGGACACGGCGAAACCCTATATCATAAATAAATAAATAAATAAATAAATAAATGGAAAAGGAAAAGAAAAGAAAAAAAGAAAAGAAAAGGCACCTAGGGCTTCATGCCTAGTATCACTCACACACACACACACACACACACACACACACACACACACACACACAGACAAATCAGTAACTACCTCCTCTTCAAAAAATAAATATAAAATTACTGGAAATAACAAAAGAATGTGTAAGCATATATACAGTATGTATTAAACAAACTTACTGGGGTAGGCTCCATACGCTTTGAAAAGTGAAACTTGGGTCTCTTGGCAAAACCCCCAGTCTCTTAAAGTTTATTTTGCCAATCACCATGAAAAAGTGAACACTAAAAGAATGTCTAGTTACTGCCTCAATTTATTGGGCATATTTTCTCTCTTCGTTTATCTGAACCATTAGCTTCCTAGGGAGCTTGGGCGTGGACCTGAGTGGTTTCAGAGTTTTCAAGTAGATCCACCCCCACCACTTGTGTCAGAGTTTCTGTTTTTCTGAACACTTTTGCATTCAGCAAATATTTAAGTGAACCTTCACATTTTTCGTGCTTTTCTTAACTGTGCCACTTCGGAACTGCTGGCTTTCATAGAAAGGGTAACTGATAGAACTGTTGCTCTTCTGGAATTTTTGTTGTCTAATCCTGTCAGAACTCCTGGATTTTTTTTTTTTCTGATTTTTTAGTAACAAACTACTATTCTCTGGACTTCACCCCACAGTTTTTTCTAATGCTACCTTCTATGGATAACCAGATATTACTGTTTTAAAACTGTTATATGTGGACCTTAGAGGCCACTTAACAAGCTAGATGATTAAGACTTGGGATTTGCAGGGACCTGCGTAATCTCTTGGGTCAAGGGTAAAATGATCTGATGACAGAGGCTGAGTCCTAAAACACACAGAAGTGCATCCTGCTGAGACCATAAGGCATGTTTAGGTGGGTAGTGGTTGCACCAAGTTCCAGCTCAGCACCTGAGTAAGAATTAAGGATAAGAAAATAGTCAGTGGTAGGAACTGAAACTACTAGAGTTCTAAGCAGTTTGTTTATTCACAACAAAACCCCTGAGTTTTGCAGTATAAGAGCCACAGAATCTTCATATGAATCTTCAAAAAGGAGAAACAACAATTAAGCATTGGTTAAGGGTCCCAGTCCCATCTAATCCCCATTAGAACTATTCACCAGGGTAGGATCACAGTTCTGTTGCCTGGTCCTCACAAGAACAAGGCCATGCTAGATCCAGAATGTATGCAGGCTGACCCTAACATGTTTGGGTCACAGTCACAAATGCCTTGAGGAGTATTAAGTACATTCCTGCCAGTGGAATGCAAATATAAAAATAAAACAAATGTAAACAAACACTGTGCTCTGCTGTGGCTGTAGACTCTGGCTGAGTGGCACCTAGTGTGCTCTGATCTCTTGGCCTCTCCACTCTGGTCTTGGGAGGACTAAGGATTCCAGTAAGGGAACTAAGAGAGACAGGGATCCATGGAGACAAAAGTTAATTACAAACAAGAGTGGCCTTGTTCAGCATCTCTAAATATACTTTAAATATGATGAAATTAATAAATGTTGTATGTGCGCAAACAGAAAGGTTCACTTTAGAATGACAGTTATTTTCCTTTAAGGGAGAAACTCTGGGAGTGAGCGGAGGTCTGTGTCCCAATCTAGAAGGCTCTCTGAACGAACTCTGTCCTTGGAAGACAATGGGGTTGGATCCAACTTCAAAACTACCACCATGACCATCAACACCTTTTTCAAGCAGGTATCACTATCCATTACAATGAGTCTGGACTTATCTGTATATTGGTATGGATGCTGGGATCCAAAGAACAGTAGTGAGGGACAGGAGCACACTGGTTAACCTCACCGGCCTCAGTTTCATTATTAAGCCTGCTGGGACTTGTTTCATGTGGCTGTTCAGAGGATTGTGTGGCGTAAAGCATGAGAAGCCCTCCGTGGAGTGGGAGTGCCTAGTGCCTAGTGTTCATTAAGAGACCGATTTGTCCCTATTCATATTAACTATCCTACTTGAACTGTGTTGGTCAGTTTCATTTATAAACCCATGCAGACAGCCCGGTTGAAATTTAGTGTTCCCACTCACCTCAGAAACCCATAGCCTGGCTGCCTTTCTCCCCACCTTTCCCTGTGCAAGCTTCCCAGAGCTCCTACTTACTCAGAAAGGGTGACCATTCCAAATGGTGTCCTTTGTTAGCTCATTAAGCAGTAAGACCATTTTTTTTAAAAATGAAAAACTTCTTTAGAGTTTTCAGAGACACAGAGAAGGGTGGGTGGAATGGGGAATGAATGTTTAGGGGTATGGAGTTTGAGAATTTTTTTTCTAAAAATGAAAGAATTCTGGAGATTAGTTGTATGACAGTGTGAATATACTTAACAATGAAACTGTACCCTTAGAAATGGTTAGGATGGTAAATTTTATGCTTCTTGTATTTTACCTTAAATTTGACTTAGTCCCATTTGGCTGTTTTGGAAAATTTTTTTCATACTTCAGCCAGTTTTCATGGGACATTTAAAGGGACAACATTGAGAAAGGTAACTGAGCAAGGGATACTGAGGGAAACTGTGCACCTTGCCACATAAGAGAACTAGGGAGGGACAAACAGAACATACTTAGTCAGAACACACTTCTTGATTGCATTACCTGAGAGACAGTGTTTTGGCTCCGCTAAGCCTGAGTTTTCTCACTGGAATTAAGATATACACCCCCACCTTCCTTGCTGAATTGTAAAGACTGGAGATTGTGCATGGTGTTCCTTGGCAGAACACCCGTCCCATGGCGTGGAGGGTGATCCTTACGATTTACCAGCTTATTCAAGGCAAATGTGAAGAGAATGAGGTAGGAGAGAAGGAAGATTCCTCCTCCATCTTTAGAACTTTGAAGAAGAAAGTAAACCTATTCTGTGTTGTTGCAGGAAGTTAAACTAGCATCCATGGGTTAAAATTATAAGGGAGAAGCTTGTGGCCCACATTCCTGAGTGTCACAAGGGTTTTATTGGTATGTAGCAAAAACCCAGACCCCAGCAGGGCTGGAAAAAAGCTGGCAGAGAAGCTTGGTTGATTGCAGTTGAACTAAAAGATTTCAGAATTGTCTTCAATCCTAATTTCTGTGACAGATTTGTTAGAATAAAGCATAAATATAAAAAAATTTTTCTCATAAATTTCTGGTCCCACACCTAGAGCCAACAACATCTACTAACCCAGCCTATTTTCTTGGCAGGAGGGAGATCGCCTTAGTGATGAAGACTTATTCAAGTTTTTAGCCGACTATAAGAGATCATCATCCTTACAGAGAAGAGTAAAGTCAATTCCAGGTGTGAATGTCTTGTCTTCCTTCTTGATCTGTGCCCAACCATTTGTCTAATGCTATAGTTTATAAAATTGTTTGCCGAGTACAATGTAGAATTTGACATTTGAAGTTAATAATCTAAATCAGTCTGCATTTCTTTGGCAAATCTCACATGGTTTCTGTTATTCATAAGGGATGGATCCTGTAAATATTATACTTTGGATCTGTTTTCCTAGGAATTTTTTTTAACAGAGGATCTTCTTTTTTCAAGTAAGATACTATATAGAACCTTGAGTCTAAGAAAAAAAATCAGTGTGTGGGAGCATAGCTCAGAAGTTACAGTGCTTGTCTAGCAAACACTAGGCCCTGAGTTCAGTTTCCCTAGCACAACATAAGCTGAGGTGCTGGCACACACTTGTAATCACAGCGTAAGAAAAGGCTGAGGCAGGAGAATTGCCTTGAGTTCAAGGCCAGCCTACATTACATTGTAAGTCCAGGACCAGCCTGGACTGCAGAGTGAGATACTGCACCTGTCCCCCAAAAAAATAAGTAAAAGAAAGTCAATGTGATATGCTTTGGTGGAAAGTGAAGACACCTTCCTTCCCATACTTACCTTAAGAGCCCATAAGGCACTTCTGTAGCATCTTTCATTACCAGGGAACTCAGTTTGAAAACCACCAATTTTTTTACAGCTAGAAATGCAATGAAGTTATTTAAATGTATGGTATTAGTGTGGTAGTTCTAGAAGGATCATTAACCTCTGATCTATTTCTACTCATTTTACAATTTCATGCTTTTTATTTTATATAAACCAAATCTTAGAAGTTATCATCACTTGTTTTTTCTCAAACTGTAGGAGATTGGCTGGGAATGTCAAAGCTTTTACCCTTGCACAGTTTGTCCTTATTTTCAGAAGGAACACAGCATGACTGTCTGTCATGGTTCTCTCATAACATGGTGGTTTCCTTCCTGAAGCCTGCCCTGTGGTCTCTCTTAGGCTTGCTCAGACTGGAGATAGCTCCAGCTTCGGAGGTAATCAGTGGCTGTCTGACCCCTGAGATGTTGCCTGTGAGACCCTTTCCTGAAAACAGAGCACGTCTACACAAAGAAATTTTGGAATTTCCAACCCGAGAAGTGTATGTCCCTCATACTGTGTATAGGTAAGAGTGCAACCTTTGGGGGAACTGCTGAACTCACTTTCCATACTTGGGTAGGTTGATGTTTTCATTGTCTACCAGCTTCCCTTCTTGCTTCCTGAATTTTGGGGAAAATGAAAAACAATATTTCTATAGCTACAGATAATGGCTAGATCTCTTTCTAAAGAAGGTTTATCTAATTCTCTCTTGTAAAAAAATGTTTCTTCAGTCAGAATTGTAATTTAGAATGGCAGTGGACATATTATTCTTAGAAATGAAACAACCTTATTAGTCATTGCCTTTATATTCTTCTGCATAGGAGTACATATAAGAAAGCACTGTGAGTAAATTGTTCTAATCGTCTAAAAGACTAGTTTTCACCTCACGACCAGCTCTGCCTAAGAAAATTTAGAGCAATGACAGAAATATGATGTGTACTGGCCCATAAGACGGCCACTAGCCTGTTTGGCATTTGACTCTTCAGCACTTAAAATATGACTAGTGGAATGGAAAAACTAAAACTTAATCTTGCTTAGGGGTATCTTATTTACTTATTCATTGCTAGGATAAAATATCTAATGTCCACAACTTATGGGAGAAAAGATTCATTTTTAGCTCGTAGTTTCAGAAGGTTGTAGTTCATTGATCGGTGGCTGGCAATGGAGGGAAGGGTCTGGTGGAGAACAGCTGCTCACAGCATGACAAGAACAACAGGGGGCTCCCTGAAGAAGCGGGGGTAGGAGTTTATATCCTTCCAGGCCACATACCTGGGATCTAACCTACCACATGCCCATCCTCTACCATATATCTACCTCCTGCCCAAGCCCCGTCTCTTAACAGTGCATAAAACCCGTAACATCCAAATGCATGAGGCTTCTGGGGGGACTTTACAGATCCTCACCACAACATTCTACCCTGGCTCCCGAAAGACTCATGGCTTCCTCCTTACACAAAGTCCTGTAGTCAGAATGCCAAAGGCTGAACAGTTCTAGCAGTGATAAAATTTCATATTCAGAGTCTCCTGTGAAATTCAAAGCAAACTAGTAGCTATAAGGTCCTGTGAACATAAAAGTTAAACACTTCCGACATACAGTAGCACAGGGTACACATTCCAACTCCAAAAGGGAGAATAGGAGGATAGAAAGCAATCGGACTAAAGTAAGATTGAAACCCAGCAGAGCAAGTGTGAAATCCTGTAGTTCCGTGTCCAGCACCTGCCGTAAACTGGGACAAAATGCGACCTCCTAATACACTCGATAGCGCCGCCCCATGTCTCTTGCTGTAACCCCCATGGCTTCTGTTTTGGGCTGGCTCCCCTTGTAGCCTGTGGCCATCCTTTGCCAACCATTCACGTTCCTGGCATCTCCAAATTTCTAGGTTCTCCACTGCACCTTCAGCTTCACCCTCACAATTTCAGGCCCTTCCCTCTCAGGGGCACACTGCCTGGCAAGGCCTTCTTCTGAAATATGGGTGGAAGCTTCCATGACTGCACAATTCTTGCATTCTGCATGCCTATGAAGCCAGTACCATGATGCCAAGTCTACCACTGGTTTGAGCAGTAGTCTGGCTCCCTTATGCCATGGATGTAGCAGCTTCTGAGTAGCTGGGTGGCTGATCTCTATGTGGCAAACACTTCTCTCTTTGACCCTGTAAAGCTTTTAGCTTTTGCAGCCTTAAATCCTAAAATGAGGAAAGACTGAGATTTTGGTGATTCCCCAGATACCCTCAAGGCATCTCTCTTGTAATCCTGCCACAGAGTACTTAATTTCTTTTTTAATGTAAATATTTTCAACAACTCCTTACTCTTTTTTTTTATTTTTTATTTTGTTTTGTTTTTTGAGACAAGGTTTCTATAGCCCAGGCTGGTCCTGAACTCACTATGGAGCCTTGGACTCGAGGGCAATCCTCCCTTTCTCAGTGCTGGGATTATAGGCATGCACCAGCATGCCATCCTTGTGTGGTGCTGGAAAATCGAACTCCAGTACTTAGTGCTTAACACAGCACACATGCTAGGCACACTCTTTAACAGCTAAGCCATTCCTCCAGTCCTGACAACCCCATACTCTTTTGTCCAAACTTTGCAGTCATTTTCTTATTGGAAAAATTGCAGATTTTTCACATCTTTTAGCTCTGACGTTTTTTCCTGCTTTTCACTGTAGAGCTGGCTAATGGCCCCAACAGTGTGACAGCCTGACCACTGGGATGTCTAAAATTTTCTCACTGGATTAACTAGTCCACTACCCTTAGCCTCAGTTTGAGGCAAATGCCTTAGGACAGAGGTAATTCTACCCACCCACCCATGAATGGACTGTGACCATCTGAAATTACTAAGTAAAATAAATCTTTCCTCTCTAAAGTTGTAGGTATCAAGTATTTAGTCATAGTGATAAAAAAATAACAAAGACAAGGGGCAAAATGTGGACATGCTTTTTGACAGAGCGTAGCACACATGGTTTTTTGACCAATTATCAAATAGACTCCTCCTCCCTATCTGAAACCTCTTAAGTTTGGTCTTTACAATCCATACAGTCTTTTTACATTCAGGTCTTCTGTGCTTGGACCAGAGTGTCCCATCAAGCTTGGGTCACAGCTTCCTAAGGCTTCTCTGGTTGGCATCTTCAACCCTTTCCAAAGTCCTTTGGTGAACCAGTTCTAAAGACTTTAAACCAAATTGTTGGGTAAATCACAGCAATGGCCCCACTTCTTTGGCATTGATTTCTGTCTTAGTTACTTTTTCATTGCTGGGACAGAATACCCAACAGCAACAACTGAAGAGAGGAAAGATTTATTTTAGCTCACAGTTTCAGAAGATTTCAATCTATTCATGGTGACTGGAAGTGGCAGGAAGGGTCTGGCAGAGAATTACTGCTCACAGCATCTCAATAGGAAGAATCAGGGTCTTCCAGAAGGAGCTAGGGTAGCGGTTTTTGTCCTTCCAAGCCACACGTCTATAATCTACTCTACCACATGCCTGTCCTCCACCATAGGGATATTACAGATTCAGATCATAAGAGCATATTTGTGTGTTTGAGGAGGGGTACTAGGAATTGAACCCTGGGCCTTCATTCTTAGCTGTATTTCCCAGAGTACTTTTTAATTTGTATTTTAAGACGGAGTCTTAATGACTTGCTAAGTTCCTCAGGAGATCCTCCTTCCTCAGCCTCCCAGAATGCTGAAGAGGACAGAGCTGTGCCCTCAGGCCTGACTTAGTTTATGAATTTAGACTTTAGCAGAAGTATGTGGTTTATACTGCCCATACTGAGGGCCAGTGAGCTAGATAGATACTGAAGGCCTAAAGGGCCAGATGGCTTTGGTTTCTGAGAGTGTCCTGTGGGCCACCAGCCTTTCATGAGGGAGGCAGGGAAGAACACTTGTCAACACACATCAGCCAAAAGCATAGCTGTTTGTGTACTTTTATTGTTTATTTTGAAAAGATATTTTTTGAAATGCAGTGAAGAATATGTTTTCAAGCACCTCTTATTCACCATTCAGAAATGATATTTTGGTTTTCTATTTATATATAAAGCAAACTCAGACCCTACTGATTAGATCAAGCCTTCTTTATCTGCAGAGTCCAGTCACAGAGCTCCACCTCGCTTTCCGGCTATCATGTTGTCATGAACCTATCTGTGTCCTTCTTCCGTTTTCTCCAGCTTTTCAATAACATATACACACATGCGCAACACACACACATGCACGCTATATGTGAATACCAGATGCTATAATTTTAAATTCATTTAAAATTTACAGAGTGACCTTCTACTCCCTGACTTTTAAGCACTTTGCATTTTCACACAATATTTTTTATATTTTTCATTTCTTTTGCTAATCATTATGTACCTGTAAATTTTACTGATTGAATGCATAATATTCTTTAGTTAAATTGTAATAATTTAACCAGTAGGAACTACTGGACATCTCATATTTTAGTAATATCAAGAATGATTTATTTTGTTATCATCCCTTTTTGTGCCTTCTGTGCAGTATTCCTTCATGAAAAGAGACCATTTTTTATTTATGCATTTTACTATTTGTAGCTCTGTGTTTGTTCCAGTTTTGTTTCTTAGTAACACTGAACATTGAGTTTTTGTCCTTGTATATGTGTGTGAAAGTTTCCCTAAGGAATTTGCCTGAAAGTTAAATTATTAGGTCATGAGTGATACGCATTTTTGGTTTTAGTCCAACCTGTTTCTTTTACCTGTTTGCTGTCCTGCCAGCAATGTGAGAGTGCTTCTGCTTTACGGCATGACGGCATGACATGGTGTGAGACTGAAACACAAGGACATTCAGAAGTCAGTAACCTGACACTCCCACCCCTACCTTCCCAGATACACAAAATGGAGACCCAGAAGTTAAAAAAAAAAAAAAAGACTGCATTGAGAAATATACAAACCTTGCACAGTGAGGAATGGAACTCTTCCTGTCAGTATTTGCAAGGTACACCTTGTTTCCCCCACTTCCTCCTTCCTGACTCAGCTCTGTGTTCCATCCTCATCCGTCACACACCGGCTCAGTGCCCTCCCTGTCCTGGAGAAGACAAGGGTTGCTCCGATGCAGCCCTTTCAGTTCCCCTGGCCCGAGAGGGAGGTGAGGGCGTGGAAGTGTTTGCTGACCGATGCTGTGTTATGTCATTTTAGAAACCTCACCCTGTCACTGAGGGTAGAGATGCTTATGGCACTGGAATAAACTTGCACGAATGAATTCTGTGGCCAGTCAGCTTCCCCATGGGAGTCCGTTCTGACTCTCCCCACTCCTCGCTGCCCCTTAGTAGCCCCTGAGTTACATCACCGCGGGATTCGGGGTGCATTAGTGAACTGAACAACTCAGAAGTGTAGGAGCACTCAGGAGGGCGAGTCTGGATGGTGACTGCAGACCCGGCCTGGCCCCACAGGGAACAGACCCAGGGGTGTACTTTAGCCATACTGGACACTACAAGAAGGCCAAGGGCACGCTTGGGGCACACAGTCTTTACTCTTGGGAACAGAAGATGCTTCTCTTCAGTTTTGCAGGACCACGCTTCCTTTGCTCCCAGGCTGCCATGTGTTCTATCTGACTCATGGAAAGAGAGATACAGTGAACTTGGTTCAGAATCTTGCTATGTGAAAACTTCTAGGAATTCCTAGAGCACCTCGTCTAAACCTCCTGTGCTGCTCATGTGCTTTATAGTGGTTCGTGGGGTCGTGCTGACAGTAAACCAGGGCTGGCTCATCCTACCCTCCATACACCTCCTCTCCTGTTCACAGAATGGAAGAGAACAGGGGGCTGGAGGAATGGCACAGTGGTTAAACCACTTGCCTTGCAAATGCAAGCCCTGAGTTCCACTCCACAGCACCACAAAAAAGCTGGGTGTGGTGGTGCACACCTGTAATCCCAGCAATGGGGAGGCTGAGGCAAGTGGATTGTCCTGAGTCCAAGGCCAGCCTGGGCCACACTAGTGAGTTCAGGACCAGCCTGGACTACACAGCGAGACCCTGTCTCAGAGGGAGAGAGAGAAAGAGAGAGAGAGAGAGAATGGAAATGGACAGAAGCAAGTCAGGTCCAAATCAAGTCAGATCAGTAATTTGTCCAAGTTTGCCTTGGGTGAACTTTCCTTCTCATTTCTGTATTTACTTCTTTTTATTCCTCTTCCTAGCTAAAAAAAAAAAAAAAAAAAAGCAACCTCCTGGCTTTTCTGTCTCCCTCTCCATAAAAGTCTTTTTCAAGCAAAGCTCTCTGTGCTCCTTCGTACTCTGGTGGCAGTGTCAGATCTGGCTTACCATCTTCTCTCCTGGAGGGTGTTATCTTAGATGGAGCAACACCTCCTGTTTTGTTTTGTTTAGTCGGGGTTCATGTGACCTAACTGAAGATTCAGGACATCAAGCGTGTAACTTTTACTGTCAGCATGGGTGTTTCGATGCCAATTATCCTGGTCACAGGTGTATCCTTTAAGGAAATCAAACGCATTAAAATGCAGATTGAAGAGGCAGAAAATTCATGGGTGGGTCACTGTTTTAGGTAAGAAACATGGCTGACTTACTAACAGTTGATATGCCTGGAGCGTGGGGAGAGTATATGAATTCGGCCAAACCGTATGTGAGTGCACTGATAAGGCAGAATTCGAATGTCGGATTAATGTACTTTTCCCAAATGTGGCATCGTCTTGGGTGAAGGGACCTGTCTTATGGATCTGCAGAGGGAGTCACACACAGCTGCAAGAATCTAAGATTGTCAAGGGTTCAGTTTAACACCATGTGAGTAGAACTCACGTCACTTTACCTGTTAGAGTAGCTTCTGCCACAAGACTTGAGGAGAGTAACTTGAAATCAGCTGGAATCATTGCCATGTCCTCAGTTAGGACGGCTGTGTTATGTTGTGCTGCAAAGGTGACCATTCAAGTTGCAGCCTGCCTGAGCACTGCCCCCTGGTGCCTTGACTGTGTTCAGACTGCCTTAAAGAAAGTTGTAGGCCCATTACAATAGACAGGCCTCCGGAAGGCGGGGCATTCAGAAACACCTACTCCTTCCAGAGAAATTCCTCTGTAGAGCGAGAAGCAGGAAACTCAGGAGTGGCCAGGTCTCCCAACTCTGGGGCTCTGGTCCTCTGTGGGACCACGCCTGGCCTCTGTGGGTTACAGACATAGAGCGAGACCATTGTCCATCAAGGCAGACTGAAGGAAGCTGCTCTGAGAAGCCGTCAGCAGGACGATGGCCACGCTGAGGGAAAGGCAGAGCAACTGCACAAATTAGGCTAGTGGAAAGGATTACCCAAGTCGGAGCGTGGCACTCCACCTCTGCGTCCAGATTTAAAAAGACTCGCTGTTTGCCCAGGAACATGTTTGAGCCAACTCCTGCTTGTTTTCCCTGTGAGCCACAGCTGGTAGCAGATAGACCAGCTGCCTTCTGGTGGGAACAGAATGAAAATGGTCTGTGCTGGGGCCCAGGCCCCTGGAGGCCTGTCACAGGGGTGTGTGTGGGGATCACAGGCTTGGAGGTTGTAATGAGCTTGTTAAGCTCCCTGCCCTTTAGCTGGAGAATGCACTGCGGAAAGCCACAGAGGGTGCATTAGCCTCTCTCATTGAAGCCCTGAGAACCTCTGAGGCCTCCTCTATCAGATTATCAGCCCCACGGGGAGGACTGTGCCTGCTGAGAGCAGCCCTAGCAGGGGAACCATGTTTTCTTTGAAGGATAATTAGCTGTTGCTAGTCCTCCTTCAGCTCAGCAGAAGGTTCTCAGGCCAGAAGGCTCATGGGGCCTAACAGCCTCCAGGATCACAGTGGAGTCCTTAGGAATGTTACCAGACTGACAGCCTGTTGGGGGGAGGTGACCCTGCATCAGTGTCACAGAGCTGTGGTTTAGACAATAGAGTTTCAAGGAAAAGAAATGAGCCCAAAATAACTGGATGAAGCTTTGGGCAGGAGTCCTGCCATGGGATTGTCCTTGAATGGGACTTGATTTTGTAACCCCAGTTAGCCTTATATCCAAAGTGGATCTTCTCAATGCTGCAAGAAGGGTGGCTGTGCCTCCCTGTGCCCCATCTCACCCTGGAGATCCCCAGTTGGGAGGTCAGAGGCGGTGCTCTGGGATACGATACGCTCCCTTGTTAAGAAGCATAGCTTCAGTGTTGCTTGAAAGGGAAGCTTCCATCCACCCCTAATGAGTTTGCCCACTGCACTGAGCATCTGGAGGTCCACAGTGATGGAAGCCTCTGGAAACCCAGCGGAGAGGGGCCTGCCACTTCCTCCGCTGCTTTAGGAAGCTATCCCAGGGTATACCTGTGTAAGAGGTGAGTTGGATTTGGCAGGAGAAGCTACCGCACAGCACTTCCTCTCTGGGGAAGGACAGTGAATTTATAGTACCATTGTCATAAATGCTACAAGTACTGTAGTGTTATTGCTATTTAAGTGTTCATAGTATATGACATGTTTAGCTCTTTTTGGGTCACCTATCAAAGCAATAGCTAAAGCCCATTGCTGTGGTGCACACACGTAATGCTGGCTGCTCAGGAGGCTGAGGCAGAGAATTGCAAGTTTGAGCCCAGCTTGGACAACTTAATGGCACTCTATTTCAAAATAAAATTTAGAAAAGAGTGTAGCTGTCACTTAGTGACAGAGCACTTGCCTAGCATGTGTGAGACCATGGGTTCAATCCCCAGCACTACAAAAACAAAACATCAAAAACCAGTATCTTAAACCCTTATCAAAAAATAGCTTTCCATTCTTTATTATTTTTCTAGTTGTTTAAATTTTATGTGGAATAAGTTGCCTGTTCTAGTGGTTAAATTTTTTAAAAATATGAAAGTGCATAAAGTGTAAAGTCTATCTGTCCTGGATTCAAGCTATCCAGTTCTCTTCCGAAATGTCCCCTATATGTTCGTTTAGAAAAACCCAACTTCTGTTCCACAGACAACTTTTTGCTAAGCCTAGTAAAACCGACAGGCAGTGGGTTTCTGGAGATGTATGTATTTAGAAAGAGTTGACTTTATTCTTTTATTATTCTTCAGATACTGAGTGCCTACAGCATGCCAGCTCTGTTCTAGACACTGGCTACATAGTAGTGAACAAAACAGATGAAAATAGTCTCCATTTTACAGTGTGGCCCTTTTTGACAATTGGAGACAGCCGTTGTTCTGGTCTCTTTCAGGTAAAACTGCATATACAAGCCAGTTCGACCAGGCCTTGTCCTTATCATCATGTAAATGTGGCACAATCACCACTCTGTTCTGCACCTGGAGCCCTCTGCTGTGCAGAGTGCGTTTATGTGACTGTGTAGAACTCCCTCCTGGTTTTTTTTCGTAGGTGCACTCACTCGTCTATCTACGAATGTTCATGATTTATGGAACCCTGGGCTGGTGGGCACGGGAGGCATTTCTTCTCCTTTGCTAGTGTACCTGATACAGCAGAGTACATTACAAATACCATGTTTCACACACATACATACGTGTCTATTTATTTGATAAATTATTGAAGTATTCAAAGCACCCTGCCATGTACAAAAGACAGTCAGTAGCCCAGGCCTTGGTGGTAATGATCTTAGCAGGCAGTTGTTTGTGGAATAGAAACTTTCATGAGCAAATGGTTCGGTTAGGAAGAGCAGGCAGCATCCCAGGCAAAAATCTAGTCATTTGAAGTAGCCAACTAATGGAAGTAAAGACATAGGGAATTCTAAACTCTGGTGGCTACTGTATCCATAATAAATCAGGGACACAGTTTCCACATTCCAGATGCTTTGCTCCAAAACTCAGCACTCCTTTATATAAGAATGAAATAATTAAGGAGGGAGCCATGATCTTAGTTTGCTTAGCAGTTGTACATCTGCAAAGCTATGGTTGCAGTACACCAGACAGCCACTGGAGGGCACAATTTGATCAACTTTCTGGATTCATACACTACTGCCGCTTTCTTTAACAAATGGAGCTGTGATTTGTTACTGCAGAACACACATTTTATCTTTAACTTTTGAAGCAGAAGGCCAAGAAAATTTTCAAAAAATTTCCAGTTTCTCAAGATATTTGTTGTCATTTTCTACAAGGGATTTTCTTCTCGCCTGCTCGTTTCCACCCTCTTTCATGACGTGAGGTAGGGAGCCCATCTTTGGAAGATGTTGTGGTAGGAAGATTGAAGACTGCCCCTTATGACGCAGGAGAATGAACTCTTCTCAGAGGGCAGTTTATTATGCATATTTACACATTCACCCAACATGCCTCATATGCCAAATTAAAAGAGTGCGAAGCTTTGACCCAGAACCCCGCGTGAGGCAGTGATGTGATGTGTCAGGTGCCATGTTTGTAGGTCACAGCTCTCAGCTCTTACCAGACTCATTCTATCTGAGTGATTGCCGAAATGTGACTATCCTTGCTAACAGTCCTGAATTCAGTTTAATAGTGGGAAATATCTCTGCCTCCCTTCCACACCCCCATCCTTTACATGGAATTGAGCAGGGAGCTTCCTGGGGCACCCTGTTTCCACGTGGGCTGGGGTTGAGGTCAGGGAGGCCCAAAGCAATGGAGAGGTGGTGATGAAATCAAGGCAAATCCAGGCCTGCTCTTGACAAGGATGACAAATGGTTTGTCTAGACTGGATGGAGCCCTCTCAGATTCCCAAAGCCTTCTCTCTCTCTCTCTCTCTCTCTCTCTCTCTCTCTCTCTCTCTCTCTCTCTCTCAAACACACACACACACACACACACACACACACACACACACACACAGAGAGAGAGAGAGAGAGAGAGAGAGTTTTTGAGTTTCTTTTTAATCTATTTGAGATGGGGTCTTGCTTTACCCAAGCTGGCCTCAAACTCCTGGTTTCAGCGGTCCTCCTGCCTCGCCGTCCTCTCAGTAGGTAGCTGGGATGGTAGGCTCGAGGTCACCCCACCTAGCTTATGTCTGTGTTTTAAAATCATTCCTTCCTTGGAAGTAGTTTGTTCTCCTCAGGTGGTACAGCTCTCAAGGAACAGATTTTTATTTCTCTTGCTATTTAGGGGGACACGAGAGTTCTGTGCTTTTTGGCTTTTCACCTTTAGTGCTGACTTCCCTGTGTGCTGCATGGAGCCCCAGGGTCAGGATTCCTTCATGGCCCCCATGAAGTTTTTCTTTTCTAAAGTAAACATGCTTTAACCGTGTTTTAATGGATGCCTGTGGTCTCAGGCCCCAGATAGGCTGCCCTTGGCCTCCTTCAGCAGAAGTCAGGGTGAAGTAGGAGGTGGTGCTGCATCAGGGTTTCTGAGGAGACTGTGTCTGGGAAGGAGGCACAGATGCCACGGCAGGTGCCCTGGGCAGTTGGAACCACTGAGTCTTGACAGTATAGTGAGAGTATTTTTCTTTCTTTTTGTTTTGTTTTATTTTTGGTGCTGGAATTGACCCCAGATCTCATGCATACTAAGCCTGTTTTCTACCCTGAGTTACAACCCCAACTCCATAAGAAGGTAATTTTTTAAAAAAACATGATAATTAATTAGAGTCTGTGTATCTTTTTAATTTTTTAAAATGGATTTAGATTACCCAGTAGCTTAAGACACCAGAAAGATTATAAAATTTTCAAAAAATGGGCCATACCAATCTTCCTTTTTCATATTCTTTGACAACTTTAAAATTGTAAACTGGGATCTGTGAAACTATTTGTGAAAATATAAGCATTATGGCCTAGCATGAACAAAATTAGAGAAACCCAACTTAATGGATCCTCATACTGATTTCCAAGACATGTTCACACCCAGGCTAATGATCATATGTTTACTGGTGAGAGAATCTCACAGCTTACTTCTCATCTTTTCCTGAGCTGGTGATTCCTTTTGTACTGCTCCAGTTACCTTAGGAATGTCTCCACCACTTCTTGTTGCTAGGCACAAGACCTGACACCCACAATGCCTGAGAAGAGGCTTATGTTAGATAGTTAGCGCACAGTTCCAGAGGTCTGAGTCCATTCATGACTGGCCAGAGGAAAGCCGCTCATGGCATGGTGGCCAGGCAACAGAGAAAGAAGTGGGATCTGGGTACCAGAATGTACCCTCCAAGTCACACCAGAGACTCAATCCCTGTGGCCAGCCTTACCCCCAAAACAGCACAGGAAGTCATCAGTGGATTAGGTCCCCCATGGCACACCCCGTGATCCAATCACCTGCCAAACATACTAGGCCTTAGGGGAAAGTTTAGATTTAACTAATAATGATAGGGGTGACCTAGGCCTTTTCTCTGTTTTGGTGTTCGGGGGCTATTCAGTTGCTTTTCTGAAATTTCTTCAATCAATTCATAGATGTGAAGCAGACTAGTTTCTTTGTGTTATTAGTACTTTATTTTTCTGTTGTATCAAGGCACCAGTTAGTGTCTCAATGATGACACATACACATATACCATATAGTTGATATTTCAATTTGAGGGAGTAAATAAAACAGAAGACCAATAAAACTTTGGTTTATTGTCTTTGGCTTAGGATGATTTAGCCTTCCAGAATACAGACATGGAAGTTATTCTTCAATTAATCTAATCTTTCCCTTCCTCTCACTCCATCTGGCTCCTCTGAGCTTGCTGGTCCCTCCCGTCATCCCAGCGTCATCATGGTGAGACCATGCCCACCCTTTTCCCAGATTTCTAGACATCTCCCAGTGGTCCATAGCACTGCTCATCTCGAACTTGGAGTTCAATATCGCATCCTGCTTGCACCTTTGACCTTTACATTTCCCAATTGCAATGCTTTTTACTTCGGGGGTAAAAAGAGAGGACTGTTCTATAGCATGTAAGGCTCCTATGTGCACTTGTCACTCTGCCATTATGGGGGTAAGGAGCTGTGGAAAGGAGGGAGAGGACTCATTTGCTCAGGCAGATTTTCTTTCACTTTAATAACCAGTCTTGATTGATGCTTGCTGCTTTTTCAAGGCACAAACATCAAATTAATGGGCTGTCCTTGCTTTGTGGGTAAGGCAAGACCATAGCACACATGCTCCCAACCCCTATTTCCTTTACATGATGTGGATTTTTGTTCAAACTGGACACACAGAGCAATCACCATGCAGAGGAGTGGAATGGGGGAAGGAAGAGCTATTACTGAAGGGTTCTGTTTGGCCTGTGGGAGGCCGAGAACAGACCCAGGATCAGAGACAGGAAGTTGAGCCTCAGTTTCTTCGTCTGTAACATGGGATAACCTTGGATATTTGGGGGAAGGATTAATAAAGAATTTGCACATAAAAGGTGCTTTGTAGAATATGAGAAGCTTTACAATGCCCCTGTTGTTTGTGGTTGTTATTTACGTGGTACATACATATCCTGTGGATCCCTGTCCTGTCTATAGACTTCTTGAGGGTGGCAGAGGCTGTTGCTGTTTCTCCCTTCAGGATGGACCTAAAACAGTGTTCTGGAGCTTGCTCAGAAAGTGCTCTTTGGGACTGGCCCATGAAGGTGATTTAGGCCAGTTAGTGAGGAACCTCCTTTGATGGTGTTTTGCTCTGAGAGGGGTTGGTGGCATCATATGGTCACCAGGGGCGCAAGCCATATCCCTGATTTCTAAGGATTTATGGTACACTGATGATCACCTAGAAGGTCAGTTCAAGCCACGTTAGAGCTCTGGTTTGCCTTACTTGGTCTCTCGTTGGCTGAGACCAAACTCAAAGTAGTTGACAAGGGAAGGCTTTTCTTTGTGACAAGGTTTTGATGTGATCTTGTCTTAGGGGGTTGGATTGGATCTAAAGAAATCTGTCTTCCATAGTCTTGTTTTGAGAGTGGAACTGTGGACTTAGTGCAGGTCAGGAGGCCAGACAGTTGGTGATCAGCTTCAGTACCAACCGTGGCTCAGAAAGAAACCCTGCTCTTTCTCTGATGTCCCCATAGGGGTGCCTTTCTCACGCACAATTGCCTGCAGCTCTTTCACATATCATGAAGCTATCTGTCATTGGACCTTCCTGTTGGCAAATTATGTAATATTTTTTGATATTCACATTATCCTCTTTGCTGTTTTTACCTTGGACCAGGATATCTGGCCAGAGTCCATTTGACAAGATATAATCTATGCAGAGGAAGTCAACTCTGTTCACAGGACTGACTCAGAAGGCAGAGACTATGAACTGCATGGGACTGGTGAGGTGTGTGGAGGGGAACTCACTCATAGGGATGGATAGTGTGATGTTGTCTGGCTGAAAATGTCATGGTAGCACTCTTCCTTGGATTACTTGCTAGCAGTAGCCAGCACCATGCAAACCCTATATTTTTTCATTCTATCCATTGTTCTGACTCCCATTAAAAAAAAAAAAAACTTCCCATAATGGAGTCAAGAACCCTGTGAAAATCAAGATTTTTTTTTCCAGAAATTTAACACTTATCTAATAAATTATTCCATACACATGCCAGGGCCTCCAAGTGGTTTATATGCTTTTTTGATGTATGCCAGGTATGTGGCATTTTAGAAAAGGGGATGGAGAAAGATGGTCTTAGTAACATTTGACATTGCTGAATACAGACCCTAGGGCAAGCCTGGGGCAGGTGGCAGGACTGTAGTTTAGGTAACTCCAGGCAACCAGCTCTGAAGATGGCTGCCTGCAAAGATGGGTACTCTAGGCAGTAAGCCTTAGGGCCTAGCCACTTCTGTGAGGTAACTAATTTTTGTGGGAATGGTGGTACTCACACAATCACAGAATTACCACTACTGCTGAGCCTGTGACACTCTTCGAGGTAGAAAAAAACTAGAACCCTAGATGCTGGCTAGGAAGGTTAGAAAGACCCTTTTAGGTGACTTTATATGTCTTTTCCCAGAGATGAGATGAAACCAAGTCAAACTCTCTGATAAAAATTAGAATTCCACGCCAGCAACCCCTCAAAAGTATTCAGTCCATGTTTCTAGATCAGGAAGAAGTGAAGCCCATCAAAATGACTATTAATCTTCAGAATGGTCTGGGGATGGAGCAGCCCTTGTGAACTTGTCACATTGGTGGAAGGGGGGCAAGGCAGGAGGGAATCAGAAGACTTTCCCTGGCCTCCCTCCTAACCCTCTGTCATTACGGACAAATGGAGCAGACTGCCTCCCCTCAGAAGATCTGTGAATATTGTGGATGCAGCACCTAACCACAGCAGGTCCCTCCTGTGGCATACTATTTTTTGCCTTTGGTTTTTTTAAATGAAAACTTTTAATGAAAACTTAAGTCTTAATACTTATATAAACTACATTATATATTTTATACATGGCCCAAGACAGTTAATCTTCACTCAAAAAAACAAGAACAAAGACTCAGGTTGGGAGGCTGGAGATTAGCACAGTGATTACAGTACTTCGCCTAGTAAGTACAAGGCTCTGAGTTTGATTCTTCAGCACCACATAAACCACGCATGGTAGCACATACCTGTAATCCCAACACTCAGGAGGCTGAGGCAGTAGGATTGCCATGTTAGGCTTACCTAATTCCTTCAGGTCAAGCATCAAGTATCTGTCCTTTCCAGGCCAGGCCCCACCTTCCAACAGCACTTGGTTCCATAACTGTTCCACAATATCCACATATGTGAGCCTTTGAGAGACATTCCTATTCCAAATCATAGCAAGGAATGACAACCAGCTTTTAGAGACAGTTTCTTAAGAGACACCAAAACCACTCACACCTGTTGAGCTCTACAAAGCCTCTGGTGCAACTCTGTCCTGCAGCTGCCTTGAGATCATTCAATTCTCCCACCTCTAAAGGGCAGACCTGGCTTCTTTCCACGGCTGTGTATGACTATAGGGGGAGTTGGAGGCACCTGGAACTCATATCTCCTAACAGACCTACTGCTTCTCCCATTTCTGATACTTCCTTCCCCAACCTGAACTGAGGCACCCGGGAATATTGAAAACGCTGGAAATGATAAACTAGCATCTCCGTGGATCATGTTGATTTCTTCATCCACTGTTTCTTTGGATGAGGAGGAAACTGATAAGGGTTCTGCTCCAAACCAAAAGAAAAAGGAAAACTCATTTTTAACAACAGCAAAATTTGGAAGTTTTCCGTTATGTGCGTGTATGTTTTGTGAGCTGGAAGATTTGTTTTAGGAAACTATTTTCAAAGCCTGGGGGGAAAATGTGACTCCGGTGTCCCTTAAAGGAACACACAGGTCAGTCCTTATTAGCCCTCCACAAGGGTATTCTGTCTGGTGACCTTTTAAAAAAATGCAACATGGTATAGTTTGGGCATTGAGACAGTGTCTTTAAACTTGAAATATAGGTCTTGAATGAAGCCAAATATTGAAATGCAGGAAATGATCATTAAAATTTTGTGGATTTAGGGGAGACAGAAAAATGTCAATGGCGGATATTTTTTTTTAGAGTTTTTATCTTTTATATGACCTGTCACTGCCTCTTTAATTAATAACATAAACTAATCAGACAAAAATTTGTTTTTTATTTTCAGAAATTCACAAGTTCTATGTTTATTTACAGGCTGGATTGACTCCAGTGGGTTATTTTGAGATTAAGAATGTTTTCCCAATGGTGGTGATCACGATGCGTTTTTTAGCCTAGAGGATAACCCTGAGACTAGTTAAGTTACAAAGCAGAAGTTTAATAAGGTAAAACCATCTTTTCAAGAAGATGTAGGGGTCTCCATCCCGCGGGGACCCCCCGAACAGCCGAGGAGGGGTCGAAGGACAGAGTAACACACTCTGGGAGTCGTTTCAGTGAACTCCCTCTCATATATTTTGGAAGTACATGGGCTTAAGTAGACTGAGGAAGCTGTCTTGGGCCGATCAGCAGGGCCTCAACCAGGGGGAGAGTGTAGAGAGTCTTGCTCTGTAGTCCATACTGATCCTGAACTCCAGATACATACTTGTGGCCCTCGGGTCCCGAAGACTCCACCGTGTGTGTGTGTGTGTGTGTGTGTGTGTGTGTGTCTGTGTGTGTGTGTGTGTAGAGTCTTGCTCTGTAGTCCACACTGATCCTGAACTCCATATACATACTTTTTAAAATGCAGGTAGTTGTATGTTATCTAGTCCTGCATAACAAAACTTTCCTACTTAAAGAAACAGTTATTATCTGGTTTGTGTGGACTATCCAGGTTTATTTTAACTGGGTACTTGGACGCAGGACTCTCATAAGGTTGAGCTCAAGGTATCAGCCAAGGCTGTGTTATACCAGAGGACCTCCTGAGAAAGCGTTCACCTCCAAGCTTATGTAGATGGTTGTGAACAGAATACCACTGCTCTTTCATGATGGTGGTGGGTGGTGGGTAGGAGCCATCTCAGAGTCTCAGTTCCTCACTAGTTGTTGGACAGAGACTTCCATGAGCTCCTCACCATGTTGGTCAACCTCTAGGGCAACTTGCAATGTGGCAGCCACCTTCATCGGAGCCAGCCAGCAGGAGGGCAGGAGTGGACATGCAAGGTGGAGTCCGGAGTCTTTTGTTGACCTAATCCCAAATCGTGTACTATCATCATGTCCTGATCTCTTCACTGGAAGCAAGCCCCTACCTCAGGCCCATGCTCAAGGGGAGAGAATGACGGAGAGTACCAGTAAGGGTTTATCATAGAGGTAGCTAGCTCAGTTCTTAAGCAAGCTAAAATCAGAGAACTCCAGATGCGGGAATTCAGGGGCACAGAGAGGGTAAGGAAGGGAGGGTGGATTTGCTCTGCAAATGCCAAGGGAAACCTTTTCTGTGCAGTGTGTTCTCATCAGCCTGGTATATTCCCAGGACATCTGAAATGTATCACTTCCTAATAAAAGAAAAAGAAAAAAAGAACATTTTTGACAGATTCCCAAAGAGTAAGTAAGACTAGGCCTTTCCTCAACCTCTGTTGGACCCATGGTACAAAAAAATATAGCTGCAAAGTAGGACAAGGATTGAATTTGTTTTATCTAGTTTAAAGCACATTTCCCACATTTTATTATTTTGAGAGTTGGGAGGGGATCCTGAGCTGTCTGTAGGAGAGACCAGGTTTTTTCTTTGGCTCATCACCCAGCACCACTGCTTCCTCATCCCCCACCACACCCTTCCCAACATCTGTAGTCTCCCAAACGTGCGCGCACACACACGCACACACACACACACACACACACACACACACACACATGCACACACACATGCACACACGTGCACACACGCACACACAGATTTATCAAGTCTGTATATAGTACTGTGAGAACAATGGAACTACGTGGAAAGATAGACTTCTGCAAGGTGTCTGAAATGTGTGTTGCTGAAGTAGTTTCGGTCTCTCCTTATTTAGAAAAAACACATACTGTTAGTGTTCTCCAGGCATTCACGTAAGCCATTGAAATAGAATTCTAATAATCCAACTAATAACTTGATTTATTGAACAAATGTCTAAGTCTTCTCTCTGTAGAAAGATAAGACATAAAATGCAGGCAAATCATTTGGACCTTTAAACCATATCCTAGGTTCCATAAAAAGTTGCAAGAGCGACATTTGCCTGCTGAGCCTTTTTACTGTTTCGTTACTTTTAAGTTTAAGTGAAAAAAGTAAATTTTAAAAAATTGACTTGAGGGCCTTCCCACTTTCTCTTTTTTCCTAACTCTCCTTGATCCCTGAGCATACAGATCTTCTCCAGAACAGTGCCTCTTGGTGGTTATTACTCCAACCTCTTTTACCAGTCTCACTCTCAGCCCATAAATCTAGCCTCTTTGTAAGGAAAGACACTGAGTAAACTAATTCATTCTAAGGTGAGAGTGAATGAAACGTATTTCTTACTGTACCCTCAGCCCTCAGTCCTATCTGGTGAGATGGAGGTGTTAGTTGATAAAACTTCCACTAGTCCCACAAATGTGATTTTTAAACGTTTTCAAGCAAGATTACAAAGAGAATGTTTGTTTGTTTCTTAAAACAATTTTCCCAGTGAGTTTCATATATTCAGATATTTTAGTAGAAATCTGATCTGAAGTTCCAGTTTATTTAGTGGAAGGAATGTGAGTTTTGTAATCTCTCACTTACAGGAACTTTCACCATGTGATATAAAGGCTGTGAGGTGGGACTGATGTCACAGAAATGTTACTCCACAAATACAGCAGTTGGGAGTATTTATGTTCCAAGATTGTTAGGTTTAATCTTTAGCACCATAAAAACTTACTAGCACTAATAATTGTTTTATATAGAATCACCATATCTGATAGTCAAATTGCATTTTATCAATTGAGAAAGCGTGCACATTCCCCCACCCCACTGCCAAATCTTTAAAAATGGTATAGTAGGAGGTACTAGGGAGTGATGGGTTTTGTTTTTACTTGATTTTCTCTCATTTGGTTTCTGATTTTGAGTGCTTTTTAGAAAAACATAATAAGATTGTAGAAATAAAATACCGAGTTATTCTCTGTGTTTCGAAACTATCCAAGTTCTGCCCCAGCGGGTGTGTGGTGCGTTTCTGACTGGCTGTCAGGTGACGCTAATGTTGCATGCTATCCCCCCCTCTCCCTGGACCAGCCTTTAAGTAGCAGAGTTTTAGGTCACTTATAAGTACTCGCTTACAAAACATCCTTCTACTTAAAACAAATGTAACCACACATTAGGCTTACACATTTCCTGAATAATTCCAGAACATATAAAATATTGAGCTCTGAGACTTCCAACTGTAATTTGTTCTTGATGTATTTAAAACATCAAAATCTGTATCTAACATTAGGGAGCAGCATTCTCACCTTCACGCTATCTCCTTTACATATATTGTTTAAATTTTATTGTTTGTTTGGGGGAACTTCCTTTAGCTCTTGTAATATTATAAGACTGTATAATGGTCTTGTTGTTGAAGAGACTGTTTGCTGTTTTTCTTAAAAGCAGTGTTGGGTCCAGTGCAGGGCGCTTGGATTTGAATTGTGTGTACCTTTTCCTGTCTGACCCTGAGCAAGTTATGCATGCTTCCTGTGCTTCCCTTCTTGCCTGCCAGTTGAACTTCAGAGGGCTTAGAACAGTGCCTGAAGACAGTAAATGTGAAATAGTGTTAGCTTCTTCATTATTATATCTAAAATAAATTTTCCTGGCACTGAAGTAGGAATGATAAATTTAAATTACTTCCTCAGCTGTTTGCCTTGCTTAGGTATCTTGAAGTAATGCATCAAGATTTGCAAACTTCTTCCTCCTCCTCCTCCTCCTCCTCCTCCTCCTCTTCTTCTTCTTCTTCTTCTTCTTCTTCTTCTTCTTCTTCTTCTTCTTCTTCTTCTTCTTCTTCTTCTTCCTCTTTGACTGGGTCTCACTGTGTAAGATTTGCAAATTTCTTTTGAATACTTGCAGTCAAGACACCAGGCCGCCATACAGTGTTAGTGATTGCTGCATTTGAGGTTTGCTCTGATTGGATCCGTCTTCTGCCGACCAGTGACTGAGGAGCGTGAGGCACAGACCTGAGTCTAGTTTTCCGACGGGAGCACCCTGTTCCTGCAGCTGGCTTTGCTGCCTTTCCACTTCTGCAAACAGCTCATCAATTCTTTGGCTCCATCTTTGCAGAAGAGGGCCGGAGAGGGAGAGTTCTAAAACTCAAGTCAAGAAAAAGGATTTACTTTGAAATAGCCAACATTTTTGGGTTGAGAAAAATCATGTTGAGTCAGGAGTGCGAGGTACTGGCTTTCTCCATTAATACAGCATATTGCCAGTGATTTCTTATTAAAAACCAGCACACGTGTCTCGAGCTATTATATAACAACAAAAACCTAAGAAAATAGACAGAGAAAATATATTCAAGCATTCTTTTTCTCACTTCTAATATCCATATCCAAGGCTTTTCAGAACCCTCCCTGAGCTGAACGCCTCTGGCTGCATGTTATTTGCCACACTAAGATGCACCCACTTCCTCATTTATTACATATATTTTATATTTCATTTTATGACAGTCTACAACGTGGGGAGACAGGTTACAAGAGGGAGGTCCAGGTTAAACTCAGTGCCATTGCCATGGGCTAATCGACATGGCCTTGCCTAAGATAAGAGAAGCATTTGAAGATGAATTCATTTAGGTTTTGAGCCTTTACTTTTTTAGGGGAGCTAATAAATTTCGAGTCTCAGACATTTTTTGTGGAATTGTAAGATGTTCATAGACGCTGTGGTTATCATCCTGGGAGTTAGAGTGACCCTGCCCACACCCTCCTTCCAACTCAGAGTAGAAAATTTATGAATATTTCCTAAGAGGTAAGTGGATTTCAGTGAAAAGTGGAACTGAAAAAGTGGATGCTTTCTCAGAAAGAGCATTTCATCATTTTCTGAGAAGACATGGAGGCAGGTGGGGGACAATAATCAGAAGAGACTGGGGGAGACTGAAAGAGGTAGACTGAAGCACATGGGAGCTAATGGCGGCATAGGGAGGGTCAGACGACGCAGTCAGACCCTGACAGGATGGGAAGCTGGAGAGGAAAATCCAGACACTTTGGTCACCTCTCTACATGGCATACCTCAGCCTCTGATAATCCTGCAGAATGTGAAAAGTTGCATTTTGAAATTCATTCAGCCAAAACCAGGTGTATTGGCTCATGCCTTTGGTCCCAAGACTCAGGAGGCTGAGGCAGGAGGATTGCCATATGTTCAAGGCTAGCCTGCACTACATAGTGAGTTCTGGAGCAGCCCAAACTTCAGAGTAAGACCTGTCTATAAATAAATAAATAATACTGCAATCCCTGAGGTGTGTCACACAGATCTGATGAGGTCATCTAATGTGTGTATTTTGCAGTTTACATAGCAGTTCCTGACCTTGAACAACTGTAGCTAGTGCTTTTGGGGTTCTACAGGCCAGAAGTGAATTTTTCTGAGTGCAGGAGGCTAGCTGATTGGTCCTCCATATATACCTTGACAGGTGTGCGAGTGACACAAAATTTTTTCATTCAAAACATTGTTTAGGTTGACATTATTAGGAATGGAACATGCATAATAAGTATTTGCTTCACGAAGAGGTTAATTTGCACCTGTACTCCTAATAAGCAGGCTTTTTCACAGGATAAGTAATACCCGGCTTCGTGAATCTCGCCCCTTATTTTTCCATTCTGCTAAATAATCGTCAACTCAGATGATCAGGAGTGATCGGCTCATCCTGTCCCCATTGCCTCAGCCCCAGGAAGCGTCCTTGTGCTGACTCAGCACCCTCCAGCTCCCGCTCCAGCAATATGTCCTCTCAGTGCCTCATCCAGCCTTTCCCCTTGCACCCAGTCCCTGCACCCGCTGGTGCCCGAGCTCCGCCTGTGCTGCCAGGGGCCTTTGTTTCTCTTGTCAGCTTGCTGAGCTGTCCTGTCAAGGTGCTTTGCTCTCTCTCTCCTGCTGGCTGATTTGTGCTGAAATCTCAGCTACAAAGCTGCTCACAACATCCAGTTGTTCAAACAAGAGGCCAGTGGGCTTGTCCCTGTGGCTCCCTTGCTTCTTGACCTCAGCTCCATGCTGTAGAAGGCTCTGGGTGAACATATGGGGGTCACCTTGGGAGTAGGGAAGAGAGGCAGATTTTTCTGTGGGTTTCCTTGCACTGGGTGGAGTAGGCCTCACTTGGAAGAAGCCAAGCCGGTAAGTTTTGTATTGTGTTTTTGGATGATTTTGAGGTACCTTTAGGTTAAATTCTTCTCAGCAAAGAAAGTACAAGGGGGTCCGAAGATGCTAAGGGGAGAGAGGGTTTGGTCTTGAGTTTGATCTAAAAATAACCAAATTCGACAGTTAACCCCTGGATCTATTTTCTTACAACATTTTTAAAATAAGTTGAGTGCTAGGGGTGTAGTTCAGTGATAGAATCTCAGCCTAGCTTGTGTGAGACTCTGGGTTTGAGTCCCAGCTCAGAAATCAGTGAGTCAGTCAATCAAAATATTTGAGGACTTGTTGCTGAAACAGTGTTAAGAATTCGGAATGTCCAAAGTAGTTTCTGATCAAGAGGAGCCATCCAAAAGCTCTCTGGAAAGGAAATCGTTGATGACTGCCAGCATCCCATTCCATCTGTTACGATGTGATGACTGGAAAAACAAACATGCACATTTTTACCACGTTTGGGGGAAGATTAGGTTATCTTAAGTGCTCTTGCACTAAATCTGTAATTATTAAAGAAACTTCCAAAGTATCTTTGCTATAACAAATGATTTTTTTTTTTTAGGGCAGGGACTCTCATCTCAGAAATCCTTGGATAACATAATTCTTAGGATATTTCTTGGCTATTACAAGGATATTTAATTTATTACATATAAAATATTTGAGCCTGTTTATTGGTGTATTAATAATTAATTTTATCTGGCTTCAGCTCTGTAGGTCACAGACCTTGCTGTAGATCTGCCCTCTCAAGAGAAAACATCATTTTCTTATATCTGTTTCTTTAAAAAGCATGCCAGCTTACCAAAACCTGTCACTCAGCATTCTGTCAATAAGAAACATCATGATCCTTAGGAAAAGCATCTTCTCAGAAAAATTTTAAGCATTTACTTAGTTTTCCTAAGGGATTGTTTCCTGGCCTGCAAAAAGGATATGGCACTGAAGTCTCTTGAAGTTCCCTTCCAGGTGTGTGCTCCGTCATGCATGCGGCAATGGGTAGAAAGCTGATTACCTGGGCGGCTGATGGTTGACTCCAGGGGAGGGTAGCTCCTTCCTAAAAAAGATACAAAACTCTTCCCAGTACTATAGATGTGTGGGACAGGCTGATGGTGCCCCCACTGGGGCCTGAGAGGAGTGTGGTGACATCAAACCTGGTTATCCAGTTGGGCAGGGCCACTGCTGTTGTGATTTACACTGCCCCTTTCATCCAGCTACTTCAAAGCAGCTACAGATTTTACCTCAGTATTGCTCCAAGCACAGCGTTAAAAGGTGGTTTTTTGGTGTCTTTTTTGTTAATTCAAAGATGAAGAAACTGAGAGGTGCAGAATTCAAGAGGATATCTAAAAGTATGGTGTATTGCAGAGGGACAAAACACATAATGTGTTCACTACAGCTTTATAATTGGAAAAAAATCTTAAATGTTTATTTTTGAAGTGTAGTGTAAATTATGAGATGTTAATAATATAGAATATCATATAGCCATTAACATCATGTTAAGGATCTTTAGTCACATTTGGAAAATGATCATAATTGAACAATGTTACATAATACACACCTAATATAAAGATTTACATGTACAGTTTGATTTAAAATTTTTAATGGATGGAGGGAAAAGACGAAACAAATGTGTTGAAGTTTGTAACAGTGATTTTTTTTTTTATCAGTGCTGGAAGTAATTGAGGGGTTGCCTCTTTCTTCTTAATGTTTTTCTGTACTTTTCAGTTATTCAAGATTGAAAAAGTAAGAATCTGATATTTTCACTATCATATTTCATAATCATCTATATATGAAAATCATGTTATAAGAGAGGGAACGTATGTGATATAGGAGCCAATTAAGTAGGATGGTAGAGGAGACTGAGGACGTGCTGTGGGGGTTGCCCAGGCCATGAGGAGGAGCCTGTGTTGTGTTCGGAGAACTGGGATGCGCTTGGGACAGGAGGCAGGACGACCCTGAGACAGTAAGAAGTCTGAAAGGTCTGAGGCCTTGAAAGAAGGCTGGTGTGGGAAAGTGATGAGAGAAGAGATCGAAGAGATTGCCGAGGCCACGCGTGTAGGACTCCTCACGACAAGGAGCTGTGCAGACCCTCATAGGGGCATACCTAGTTTTGATTTTTGAAAGATCCTTCTCACCAGTGTGTAGGAAGTTGATTGTAAAGAGGAAGAGTAGAAGCCAAGGACAACTGAGAAAACGCCTCCGTGGTTCTAGTGAGAAGTGAAAGTGGTTTGGTGTGGAGAGACTGCCACAGGGTAGGGCAGAGTGTGTGTCTGACTTAGTAGTTGTGTAGTATTATTAAGCTCTTGCTCATTAGAGTCACCCCAGTCCTGTAGGTTGGTGCGATCATTAGTCTCATAGGGAGTTAGGAAAGACTCAGTAACTTACCCAAAGCCATATAGCTAGAGCAGAGGGGAAATTGGGGAATACCAGTTCCGTGGCCTTGAAGCTAGCCCCTCCCTCGCCACAGCCCAGTAACTCTAGTTATCTTATTTGAGGGTTGCAGTAGTGTCGAACTGGAGTGAGCGACGAGCAGTTGGCATCTGCACCCCACAGGCACCCCCAAGGCGCCCGTAGCTCCAATGTGAACTGTCTTCCATCATTCGCTACAGCACCTATATCCACCCCTGATGGCAGCTGTGGTTCCCCTTTATCTACCTGCACCAGGCTTGGGTTTCCTCAGTGACACTGCAAGATTCAGGGGGTGCTGCTGAGGCAGGCAGGTCGCAGAGTGCAGACGGAGCGCTCTGGCCCCTCTGCCTCGCCGTGGCTAGCCTGCTCAGTTACCCAGCTCTTTTCCTTTCAGGGCCTTAGTTTTCTCACCTAAAAAAGTTAGGGCAGAAGGTTAAATATTGAATGGTTTCTCTAATATCAGAAACCCAGAATGCAGTCATTTCATAGAACTAAATGGGGTGGGGGGAGGGAAAGGGTGTGGGAGAGTCGGAAAGAGAGGGGGGAAAGGCCTAGAACTTTGGCGCGATATATATGTGCACAAAATACTCGAGTTCAATGTAAATATTATGTATCACTTGTATACATGCTAATGAAACAAGGAAAAAAAATGTTAGGACAAGCCAGGCCCAGTGATGCAGGGGTATAATGTACCTGCACAATCCCTTGGAGGCTCAGGCAGAAGGATTACACGTTTGAGCCCAGCCTGGCCAATTTAACAACTTAGCAAAAATCTTTCTCAAAATCGAAAGTAAAAATGGACTAGGGATATAGCTCAGCGTGCATGAAGGCCCTGGGCTCAATTCCCCTTACCACAAAACTAGAAGAAGTCAGGACTAGGGCTGGGCCTGTGCCAGCTTGAGCACCCAGAATTCTGTGCCAGTCTTTGTCACTGTGTCCTGGCCTGTCATCATCTTTTCTGGGTACACCATCTATAATTCACTGATAGGTGAAGATCACCGAATATTCTGCCGTCTAAATTAAACTCATTTCCTTTTGTTGAAATTATTGCTTCATATTCTTTTTCAGTCGAAGGTGAAAAGTGGCCACTGTACCCAATAATGACCTTTGTATGAGAGCCCAACATGAGAACAGGGTGGTAGGTAGATAAAAAAAAAAAAAAAAGACCTAGGAAAAAGGCCAGAAATCAATGGGGAAATTTGTCACCAAGTTAGGGTACAGATACTGTTGCGCAAAAGTCAGAATACCCTAGAAATGCCATAGGTTCAACAACTCAGCTGTTCCCAACTCTCACCCTGTTCTGCCCCCATTGGGTCCCCCAGTTTAGAGAGACTAGGGTAAATAAGACATAAGGATGCTAAGTACTTGCCGCTGTGGCCTTTTGAACATACAAATAACAGTTTATTATGGTCATTCGTTCATTTTGTGGTGCAAAGGACTGAGCCTGGGGCCTTGTGCATGCTAGACTAGCATTATACCACTGAGCTACATCCTGTCCTTTTATTTTTAGCTTTTAATTTTAAGACAGGGTCTCACTAAGTTGCCCAGGCTGGCATTGAGTTTATCCTCCTCCCGCCTCAACCTCCCCGTAGCTGGAGTCACAGGCATGTGCCACCACCGCCAGCTTCCTGTATGTTTGGCGTAGTTCCAAATAATTGTTTTTCTTCATGAGAACATTCCTTGCTATGCAAGATGCCTGAGGAGGGAGTCCTTACACACTGACTATCTTCACCCTCCTAGAAGTGGAATGTTCTTCTGTAGCCAGGTAAGTGTAGTTCAGTGTTTCCCCCAAGTCATCTCTCAAAGTGTTAAATGTGTGAAATGCACTGTGAAAGGACACATGAGTGAAGGGAATTCTCAGGTCAGAACATCTGGGGCAAAGAGCAGTCTTTCCCTCCCCCAGCATTCACAGTCCCACTCACCTGTTACTCTGGTTTGCCCGTTTCTCATGATAGCCTGTGTCACTCGCTCACCTCCTCCTCCCCCTATACCTGATAACACTTTGTGGAGTCCAGGGGCCTGTGGAGCAGACTGGGAAATGCAGGTTTGGGAGGGGGCTTTTAGTAACTACCAGGCTAAAGGAATCAGCCCTAGCACAATGCCAGGCATGAGGCTAAAGCAAGTTCTTTGAGACACAGTGAAGTAAATATCTGTAAAACAGCCACGGTGGCACGTTTTTGTAATCCCAGCACCCTGGGGCCTGAGGCAGCAGTATTGTAAATTCACATCCATCTTGTACAACTTAGCATCTTAGCAAGACCTTGTATCAAGAAAATATAAGTTAAAATATAAAAAACGAGGGGTGGTGAGACACACCTGTAATCTTGGTACGTTGGGAGGCAGAAGCAGGAGGATTACAAGTTTGAGCCCAGCCTGAGTAACTTAGCAACACCTGTGTCAAAAAAAAAAAAAAAAAAAAAAGAGAGAGAGAGAAAGGGCTGGGGGTATAACTCAGTATAAAGTTCCTGGGTTCAACTCCCAGTTCTACCAGAAAAAGTCTTTCCTTCTAACAATGATAGAATGCATGTGAAATATACTACACAATAGAAATTCTAAATTCATTCTGAAAGTATGGCTGAACTGTCCAATACAAAAAAGAAAATAATTGGTGTAGTTCCCATTTCTAGCTTCCCTCTAATCTGTCTCTCTTCAGAAGATGTCCCCATGTCAAAGTGATCTCCTCTGTGATCTCACAGCCTCTTACCAGATCAGAAGAGGAATTCTAAGTGAGGACTGCCCATCCCTATGGTTCCCAGGGACACTGCATCAGCGCTTCCTTGTATGTTAGCTTTGCAACCTGATTCTCTGTTTATTCACCTGGTACCAAATGATTTCTTTGGGGGCAGGTTGCATGGCCCATCAAAAGCATGTCCACTTCGCCCATTTGTCTTATCCAGCATCATCTTTTTTTTCTAATCTCTTAACTGTCCCAGTCCGTTTAAATAAACTCAATTTTGCCTCTTCTGCTTCATACTTGACTTCACACTTTCCCAAGGAAACATATATTGCACTTGAACGTGGGTCCAACAAGTGTCACTGATGGTTTTATCTAATTGTATGAATTAAAGGTGAGAAGTCTATTAAATACAGTTGTATAGATCTGTACCATACAAATTTATGTGTAGACAGTGGTTCTGAATTGTAGGTGATTTTGATCTGGGGATATTTGGTAAAGTCTAAAGACATTTTTAGATTTCACATCTTATGATTGGAGACTAATGATCTAGGGATGGTGCTGAACATCCCACAGTCCACTAGACTGTTGGGTACAGCAAAGAATTACCCAGCCCAAGAGGTCAGTAGTGGGCAGGTTGAGGAACTGCTGTCCATTGGTATGCAAAGCCTTGTGAAGTGTTCCGAGCACCTGTTTTCTCCGAGGCAGAGTCTGGTAGCTTGGTCTTCTTCTTAGTCACTCCTCTCCAGGGATTCACTTCACATAGAAGTTGTTTTATGATCTGGGAGGCCCTCGAGACAAGAATGTTTCTAGGAGTTAAAATATAAACCAAGTGTCACGAAGATAGGCATTTTCCCAAAGAACATGGCACTCACTGATGTCTTTGGCATATTGTTGACACTCACATGTTAACGAGAGATGTCCAAGTAGCAGTACTAGAGGCCGCTCTGGCCATTTCAGTAGTACTCTTCTCTTTGGGAATGTATGCAGTAGTTAAGCGCAGTCGCTGTTCTCTGGACTCAGATCCCAGATCCCCCTTTCCTACCGCAGGGTCTGGTGCATGCTATTTAATGTTTCTGCATCTCCTTTTTCCCCTCAGTTGTGAGGTGAGGATGCTGATGTAGGAATGGTGAAAATGGTAATAGTACCCATCTATAATTATGAGAATTTTTTAAATTAATAAATATTTGAAATATTGCCTAACTTAGGTTATGTTCTATAGAAATACTAGTATCATAATTGCTTCTTCAAGTCAGGAATATACTTCATCAAAAGTGTACAACTTTTCATTCTCAAATGTGTACTTAGCACCATGTCTTATGTACTGTTCTGATTGCTAAAGATATATCAGTGAATCAAAACACATCAGATAAAAGCTCCTATCTTGGGGCTTACATGCTAGTAGAATATTCTAGTAATAATGCAAGTAGAAAGAAAAATATTTGTAAATTACACTTAGTCTACTCTCTGTTCTACAGTTGTTAATAATGTTGTTAATGTCTTTGTATAGCAGTTGAAATTTCAACCATCCTCTCAAATAAGAAGAGGAAGCCAGGGCTGGGGCATAGCTCAGCAGTGAAAGTGGTTGCCTAGCACCTGGGTCCTGGGTGCAATCCCTGGGTCTGATTCCACAGCACCACATAAAAATTAGGCAAGTGTGGGGAGCATGCCTGCAATCCCAGCACTCAGGAGACTGAGGCAGGAGGATTACTGTGGCCTGGGTTGAGCCCAGCCTGGGCTACATCGTGACTTTGGGACCCCAGTGAGACCTAGTTTCAACAAAAGAGAAAGTTAGATTAATATAGAACATTATGCCAATAAGAAATTGAAATTACCACACAAAGAAGAAAAAAGAGTAAGAAAAGAAGTGAAGTGAGGCTCACATTTATGGCCATAAATTTAGTTTAAAATGAACTGACTGAACCTTTTGGCTTTCATACCTGTGTCTCAAACGACAATTACATCTTTGCAGATTTCTGCATTCCGAGCCGTTATGACTTTCTAGGTGGCAGCCGACACATCTTTCTAGGTATGAAAGCAAAGAAAAACATTGGATTGTTATCAGATGACTGTGGCTAATGAGAAAGAATTAATAGTAACCCTCTTACTCCTCCCACTATGACTCACTTCTGGAGGGGAAAAAATCTTTCAGAATAATTAGCCTGTGACCATAGGCCTGGACCTTTACAGAAGAACATGGTTAAGATCAACTCTAAGGGCCGGGGTGTAGCTCAGTGGTTAAGTGCTTGCATACTATGTGCAAGGCCCTGGGTTCGCTTCCATAGTACCAGGTAAAAAATGACGCAGGTATCGTGACCCTTGCCTGTAATCCAGAGGCTGAGGCAGGAGGAATGCTGTGAGTTCAAGGCCAGCATGGGCTATGTAGTGAGTTCAGGATCAACCTGGACCACAGAGTAAAACTCTGTCTCAAAAAACAAACAAACAAACAAACCAAAAAAACCCCAAAACTCTAGGTCTTATTCATTGGTTCTTTTTCTTGTCTTTTCCAGAAATCTTGTCTATGTCTACCCACAGAGGCTTAATTTTGCTAACAAACTAGCATCTGCCCGGAACATCACAATAAAAATCCAGTTCATGTGTGGAGAGGATCCTAGCAATGCTCTTCCGGTAAAAATGCATATAACATCTGCCTCAAACTAGGCTAGGTTGTACTTGCCTGCCAGCTCCCTTGGGTGAAGTACAGGGATCATAGCGTAATGAGATGACCTATAAGGCAAATAATAAACATGTGATGTGTTCTTCTCTAAGGAAGCCAAAATGCCAGATATTGTACTTTTACACTATAGACTAGTAATGAGATGGGTGGTTAGCTATTACTGTTTGCATAAGTTACAGATATTTATTACTGTTACTATTTTCTACTAAGCTGGAGTGTTACTCAATGGTGTTTGCCTAAAATATATGAAGCCACGGAGAAAGAGATAGACAGACAAAGACAGAGACAGAAAGAATATGAGGGTTTTTTTTTTCCAGAGCTTTGGAAATATATGTAAAAATATCTTTCTACTGAAATAATTTTCCATGCTTCCATTTTTCAGATACTTGCCTAGCTTTCTAATGCAAGGTAGCCTCTTGCAACAGTGGTAAGAAAGGGCAGGGCAGAAGGAAGGATGCTTGGAAAGAAGTGGTTCTGGAAGAGGACCACTGGGACTGCTGGTACAGTTGGGCAGACCCTTTGTTTAGGCCAAGGGACTTGTAGAGGCTGAATTCCAGCCAGTTCACTCAGCCAGGCCTGGGACCTAGCACGGGGATTAGTGCTTCTAAAGGAAAGGGATTTTTTTTCTTTGCCCAAAAGTGAGTCCATTGTCAAATTGTGTGCTTGCATCAAGCGCTCATGGCTGCATCCGTCCCAAGGAGGTGCCTGCAGATATGTGGACAGGGCAGTTAAGAGCTGAATCAGCCAAGTGGCTAAATTCATCCCTACAGGAGAGATCTCTCACTGAGGGCAAACTGTGTGTTGTCCTTGTTGTATAGACATCTCTCCGGGGAGAGTGAGTGCAGTGAGTGCTGGGTTTCTAGTCTCGCCAGCTTGTGATTCTTGCTCACCCGTGCAGCCCTTTGGACCCTCATTTCATTCTTTGCAGCCAGTTCTTTTACATCAGTATGGTTGGGCCAGTTGGAGAACCCCACATTCTTCATTTATAAAATACAGCCACATGAATCCAGAGCATCCTGCTGCCTTGATGATGTTCATTTGATATACTCAAAACTCACCGCTAATTTGATCCTTTCTATATTGGTAAACAGGTCATCTTTGGAAGGTCTAATGGGCCTGAATTTCTGCAGGAAGTGTACACAGCCGTCACATACCATAATAAGTAAGTATATTTCAGAGTTCTGAACATACGGGAAGATTGTTTCAGTTTTTCTGAATTCCACAGGTGAATCTTCCCACTAACTTTTACAATTCAGGGACTAAGAGATAGAAAATTTGTACCAGTTTCATAAGTGAATATGAAGGGACACATTTTGCCATTAACCCTGGGGAGAAAATGTTTTTAAGAGTCTAGTTATTATTTTGACTTTTCTGGAGCCTTCAATCCTAGTATGATGTAGAGAGATTGTATAATATTAAAGGCAGTACATTTTCTGACAGGCTTTGAGGTTCCAGAGGGGCCAGCAGCCAAGCCCAGCTCTCTTTGCTCTTCTCTGTCTTCCATACGTTGCTCCTCACGTGCCCACTGCCTGATTTATGTTGTCCCCAGGAAAGGGGGCACTCATTGTTATGTCTGCAAACTGAATTGTGGGCTAGCATCAGAAATGGTGTTACTGTTTCACAGGTTGGAAAGGGACTTCTGTGCGGTGTCAGAACTGGGTTTGATCCTAGCCTGATAACCTGGGCCGATTGAGGCACTTCATTTAAGCATGGGCCAGGCTTGGTGTGAGAATTCAGTGAGGTGGTTTGCTGGAAGCCTGTGGCAAGGTGTCTGGGACTTGACGATTCAGTGCAGCAGGGTTCTTTTCCTCCTGTGTCACCCATTTGTTCCTCTAGGCCTTTGATGGCTGCAGAACCATGCCAGGCCCTGTTCTTGGGATCTGGGGCAGAAAAAGGGATCACAGAAGGACTGACCTTCATTCCTTATTTTAGGTACATTGTTGGATTTTTGCATTATGGATAGTTGCATAGGCAGCAAGCTTTCTCCCAGTTGCCTTGTGTGAAAATTTCTTTTTCTCCCAACAAACCCTTTAGTCTGTGAGCAGTTCTATGTAAGTGAAGTGTGTCTGATAACATAAGCTTGGTCTCAACGACTTCAGGCTTAGAAACAGGTAATGTAAAATGAAAAGCCGAGACCCACACAGGCAAACCCAGTAGCACATGGTTTGTGGCATTACAGTTTATAGTCAGAGAAGACATCTTTCCTGCTAAGTGTTATTTGTGCTTTTGAAACAGGTCTCCTGACTTCTACGAGGAAGTGAAAATTAAGCTCCCTGCGAAGCTCACAGTGCATCATCACCTCCTGTTCACCTTCTATCATATCAGCTGTCAGCAGAAGCAAGGCGGCTCCGTGGAAACTCTCCTGGGATACTCAGTGAGTTGTTTGTAACTTGCCAGTTGTCACTGCAGTCCTTGGTGTGGCCAGGGTCCCTGCAGAGGTAAACAATGACATTCCATGTACTTGCTTCTTCCCATCAGAAGTAGCAGAATGTGCTAATCCGTATTGCAGGGAAGATTAGAAGTGGCTGGACATAGCAAACGACAGATTTCATGAGTGACAAGCCAATGGGTGATAGATGTTGAAAGAATACTCATTTTTTTTAAAAAAAGAAAGCACTACCATATCTGTTATTTCCAAATTTAATATGTTTTGCATGTGGAACTAGCTCTCTCAGGGGAAAAAGTTATTTCTTTAAAAAATTATAAAAGGTTAAATAAACACTGATGTTCAGACACAGGTATACTTTGGTTATAAAGAAAAATGCTGCTACCTTAGCACTGAAACCAGTAAATCATTGATATTACCATCTCAGGAACTCTAAGGGAATTTAAAATGCAAAGAACTGAACAGAAATTACTGCTAAAAAGAGACCTGGTCAATATCTAATCACTGTTTAGTTGCATTTGATTATTGTAAGCTAGATGAATTGCCAGAGTTGCGTGTGGTCGTAAATACTACTGTATTCATTACATCATCTGTTTCAGTGGCTGCCAATTCTAGTCAATGAACGTCTTCAAACTGGATCCTACTGTCTCCCAGTTGCCTTGGAGAAGCTTCCACTCAACTACTCCATGCATTCTGCTGAGGTAAATGTAGGCTGGCCGTTGGCTCTTTTCCTGTCAGGTCACGGGCTTAGTCACCTTGCCAAGCCCAATTCCCGTTCTCTTCAATGTGACTGACAGTGCTGTGGAGTGGCCTCTGTCTGCATGATGTGTTTTCTGAAAGCATACTGCTCTGATTGGATGGGAGCTGTATCTGGCTGAGAAAGAACCCTCCTCCATTTAGATGTTGTTGCCAAGTCAGAGTGTTTGCTGGTGCAGCCTGTACCCAAAGCAGCATTACTTTGCATTGTCTACAACAGAAGAATTCACAGAACACTGGATTACCGCAGAGACCAGCTGAGCCCACATGATAAATAGCTGCTCCTGCAAGGACCCTTGGCCAAGG